>JAIOKQ010001013.1:10249544-10697081 GCA_020654165.1 Oryctes rhinoceros | reverse complement strand
TTTCACGCATTGGCTCTTCAAGTGCACTTACCGCTCGCCGAGACCTTTCGAACGAGCCCTAATGCATCCCCGCAGCTCGACCGGCGGCCGAGATACAGACAAGTCGCGAAAATTTGCGACCAAAATGATGAAATTTTTGAAATAGCCAAAATCTAAAGTGCGCGATTTCGGCGATCCGACGGCGCCAATCGATGGCCCTATGACCGCATATGTTGCCCCTGAAATTTCGGCCCGCTGGCTCAAACGGTTCGGGAGATACGAGCGTTTAAAGTTTTCGAAAATGTCGCCGAAACGGCCGAAAATCGGACTGAAAATCAACATCGCTCCGGTTTTCGTCGATTATCTCCTCAACTATGCATCCGAGATATGCGAAGTGACCACTCATTTTAAAGAGAATTGAACGGCGGATCGATTGCGCCTAAGCTGAAGCCTCTAGCTCTTCGTTTTGGCGGGTTTTTTTGGCTTCAAAGTTGAAAAATAGGAATTTTCATTTCTCAACTTTGGAACGCCGTAGCTTCCGAACGGTTGGAGCTACGGAGCTGAAACTTCGCGCACTTAATAAGCTCGTCGAGACCTTTCGAACGAGCCCTAATGCATCCCCGCAGCTCGACGGGCGGCCGAGATACAGACAAGTCGCGAAAATTTGCGACCAAAATGATGAAATTTTGAAATAGCCAAAATCTAAAGTGCGCGATTTCGGCGATCCGACGGCGCCAATCGATGGCCCTATGACCGCATATGTTGCCCCTGAAATTTCGGCCCGCTGGCTCAAACGGTTCGGGAGATACGAGCGTTTAAAGTTTTCGAAAATGTCGCCGAAACGGCCGAAAATCGGACTGAAAATCAACATCGCTCCGGTTTTCGTCGATTATCTCCTCAACTATGCATCCGAGATATGCGAAGTGACCACTCATTTTAAAGAGAATTGAACGGCGGATCGATTGCGCCTAAGCTGAAGCCTCTAGCTCTTCGTTTTGGCGGGTTTTTTTGGCTTCAAAGTTGAAAAATAGGAATTTTCATTTCTCAACTTTGGAACGCCGTAGCTTCCGAACGGTTGGAGCTACGGAGCTGAAACTTCGCGCACTTAATAAGCTCGCCGAGACCTTTCGAACGAGCCCTAATGCATCCCCGCAGCTCGACCGGCGGCCGAGATACAGACAAGTCGCGAAAATTTGCGACCAAAATGATGAAATTTTTGAAATAGCCAAAATCTAAAGTGCGCGATTTCGGCGATCCGACGGCGCCAATCGATGGCCCTATGACCGCATATGTTGCCCCTGAAATTTCGGCCCGCTGGCTCAAACGGTTCGGGAGATACGAGCGTTTAAAGTTTTCGAAAATGTCGCCGAAACGGCCGAAAATCGGACTGAAAATCAACATCGCTCCGGTTTTCGTCGATTATCTCCTCAACTATGCATCCGAGATATGCGAAGTGACCACTCATTTTAAAGAGAATTGAACGGCGGATCGATTGCGCCTAAGCTGAAGCCTCTAGCTCTTCGTTTTGGCGGGTTTTTTTGGCTTCAAAGTTGAAAAATAGGAATTTTCATTTCTCAACTTTGGAACGCCGTAGCTTCCGAACGGTTGGAGCTACGGAGCTGAAACTTCGCGCACTTAATAAGCTCGTCGAGACCTTTCGAACGAGCCCTAATGCATCCCCGCAGCTCGACCGGCGGCCGAGATACAGACAAGTCGCGAAAATTTGCGACCAAAATGATGAAATTTTTGAAATAGCCAAAATCTAAAGTGCGCGATTTCGGCGATCCGACGGCGCCAATCGATGGCCCTATGACCGCATATGTTGCCCCTGAAATTTCGGCCCGCTGGCTCAAACGGTTCGGGAGATACGAGCGTTTAAAGTTTTCGAAAATGTCGCCGAAACGGCCGAAAATCGGACTGAAAATCAACATCGCTCCGGTTTTCGTCGATTATCTCCTCAACTATGCATCCGAGATATGCGAAGTGACCACTCATTTTAAAGAGAATTGAACGGCGGATCGATTGCGCCTAAGCTGAAGCCTCTAGCTCTTCGTTTTGGCGGGTTTTTTTGGCTTCAAAGTTGAAAAATAGGAATTTTCATTTCTCAACTTTGGAACGCCGTAGCTTCCGAACGGTTGGAGCTACGGAGCTGAAACTTCGCGCACTTAATAAGCTCGTCGAGACCTTTCGAACGAGCCCTAATGCATCCCCGCAGCTCGACCGGCGGCCGAGATACAGACAAGTCGCGAAAATTTGCGACCAAAATGATGAAATTTTGAAATAGCCAAAATCTAAAGTGCGCGATTTCGGCGATCCGACGGCGCCAATCGATGGCCCTATGACCGCATATGTTGCCCCTGAAATTTCGGCCCGCTGGCTCAAACGGTTCGGGAGATACGAGCGTTTAAAGTTTTCGAAAATGTCGCCGAAACGGCCGAAAATCGGACTGAAAATCAACATCGCTCCGGTTTTCGTCGATTATCTCCTCAACTATGCATCCGAGATATGCGAAGTGACCACTCATTTTAAAGAGAATTGAACGGCGGATCGATTGCGCCTAAGCTGAAGCCTCTAGCTCTTCGTTTTGGCGGGTTTTTTTGGCTTCAAAGTTGAAAAATAGGAATTTTCATTTCTCAACTTTGGAACGCCGTAGCTTCCGAACGGTTGGAGCTACGGAGCTGAAACTTCGCGCACTTAATAAGCTCGTCGAGACCTTTCGAACGAGCCCTAATGCATCCCCGCAGCTCGACCGGCGGCCGAGATACAGACAAGTCGCGAAAATTTGCGACCAAAATGATGAAATTTTGAAATAGCCAAAATCTAAAGTGCGCGATTTCGGCGATCCGACGGCGCCAATCGATGGCCCTATGACCGCATATGTTGCCCCTGAAATTTCGGCCCGCTGGCTCAAACGGTTCGGGAGATACGAGCGTTTAAAGTTTTCGAAAATGTCGCCGAAACGGCCGAAAATCGGACTGAAAATCAACATCGCTCCGGTTTTCGTCGATTATCTCCTCAACTATGCATCCGAGATATGCGAAGTGACCACTCATTTTAAAGAGAATTGAACGGCGGATCGATTGCGCCTAAGCTGAAGCCTCTAGCTCTTCGTTTTGGCGGGTTTTTTTGGCTTCAAAGTTGAAAAATAGGAATTTTCATTTCTCAACTTTGGAACGCCGTAGCTTCCGAACGGTTGGAGCTACGGAGCTGAAACTTCGCGCACTTAATAAGCTCGTCGAGACCTTTCGAACGAGCCCTAATGCATCCCCGCAGCTCGACCGGCGGCCGAGATACAGACAAGTCGCGAAAATTTGCGACCAAAATGATGAAATTTTTGAAATAGCCAAAATCTAAAGTGCGCGATTTCGGCGATCCGACGGCGCCAATCGATGGCCCTATGACCGCATATGTTGCCCCTGAAATTTCGGCCCGCTGGCTCAAACGGTTCGGGAGATACGAGCGTTTAAAGTTTTCGAAAATGTCGCCGAAACGGCCGAAAATCGGACTGAAAATCAACATCGCTCCGGTTTTCGTCGATTATCTCCTCAACTATGCATCCGAGATATGCGAAGTGACCACTCATTTTAAAGAGAATTGAACGGCGGATCGATTGCGCCTAAGCTGAAGCCTCTAGCTCTTCGTTTTGGCGGGTTTTTTTGGCTTCAAAGTTGAAAAATAGGAATTTTCATTTCTCAACTTTGGAACGCCGTAGCTTCCGAACGGTTGGAGCTACGGAGCTGAAACTTCGCGCACTTAATAAGCTCGTCGAGACCTTTCGAACGAGCCCTAATGCATTCCCGCAGCTCGACCGGCGGCCGAGATACAGACAAGTCGCGAAAATTTGCGACCAAAATGATGAAATTTTTGAAATAGCCAAAATCTAAAGTGCGCGATTTCGGCGATCCAACGGCGCCAATCGATGGCCCTATGACCGCATATGTTGCCCCTGAAATTTCGGCCCGCTGGCTCAAACGGTTCGGGAGATACGAGCGTTTAAAGTTTTCGAAAATGTCGCCGAAACGGCCGAAAATCGGACTGAAAATCAACATCGCTCCGGTTTTCGTCGATTATCTCCTCAACTATGCATCCGAGATATGCGAAGTGACCACTCATTTTAAAGAGAATTGAACGGCGGATCGATTGCGCCTAAGCTGAAGCCTCTAGCTCTTCGTTTTGGCGGGTTTTTTTGGCTTCAAAGTTGAAAAATAGGAATTTTCATTTCTCAACTTTGGAACGCCGTAGCTTCCGAACGGTTGGAGCTACGGAGCTGAAACTTCGCGCACTTAATAAGCTCGTCGAGACCTTTCGAACGAGCCCTAATGCATCCCCGCAGCTCGACCGGCGGCCGAGATACAGACAAGTCGCGAAAATTTGCGACCAAAATGATGAAATTTTTGAAATAGCCAAAATCTAAAGTGCGCGATTTCGGCGATCCAACGGCGCCAATCGATGGCCCTATGACCGCATATGTTGCCCCTGAAATTTCGGCCCGCTGGCTCAAACGGTTCGGGAGATACGAGCGTTTAAAGTTTTCGAAAATGTCGCCGAAACGGCCGAAAATCGGACTGAAAATCAACATCGCTCCGGTTTTCGTCGATTATCTCCTCAACTATGCATCCGAGATATGCGAAGTGACCACTCATTTTAAAGAGAATTGAACGGCGGATCGATTGCGCCTAAGCTGAAGCCTCTAGCTCTTCGTTTTGGCGGGTTTTTTTGGCTTCAAAGTTGAAAAATAGGAATTTTCATTTCTCAACTTTGGAACGCCGTAGCTTCCGAACGGTTGGAGCTACGGAGCTGAAACTTCGCGCACTTAATAAGCTCGTCGAGACCTTTCGAACGAGCCCTAATGCATCCTCGCAGCTCGACCGGCGGCCGAGATACAGACAAGTCGCGAAAATTTGCGACCAAAATGATGAAATTTTGAAATAGCCAAAATCTAAAGTGCGCGATTTCGGCGATCCGACGGCGCCAATCGATGGCCCTATGACCGCATATGTTGCCCCTGAAATTTCGGCCCGCTGGCTCAAACGGTTCGGGAGATACGAGCGTTTAAAGTTTTCGAAAATGTCGCCGAAACGGCCGAAAATCGGACTGAAAATCAACATCGCTCCGGTTTTCGTCGATTATCTCCTCAACTATGCTTCCGAGATATGCGAAGTGACCACTCATTTTAAAGAGAATTGAACGGCGGATCGATTACACCTAAGCTGAAGCCTCTAGCTCCTCGTTTTGGCGGGTTTAATAATACTTGAATTAAAGAATACGCTTTAATGTACTGTTTTGTTGCATAATAACCATTTTTCAGAATTCGTTCTCCATTCCAATCAATTTTAATAAATAATCGATTTGTCCATGCGTATTTACTCTTATGCCCAAAGCATCTCCAAACATTTGAAGCATCTGAAAAATTTATGTTTGAAGAAAGACAGCATTCTTTCTAGGTTGCCAGATTAATAGTTATTTTGTTGATGTGGAAAAGTCTTTAATTCAATCACTTGGCGGTGCGCTTTAGTCATGTGTTCTAACTGATACTAATTTCAAATTAAACACCGTCGATACGTATATTCTTTCTATGAAGACTAGCTTCGTAGGATGCGATAGTATCGGCTTATACTTTGCTGCTTAAACTTTGTTGTTCACTTATATCGCCTTATTTAGCTCACGTTATTAATTTGTTCATTATTGATTATCATGTGCTACCACTATTAAAGAACGCCCTTGCGCCAGTGATATCTTGATTTCTGGACGGATGCACTTGTACCGGCTCTTGCAGAAATTTTTTCAAATGAAGATGACCTTAACTGACCAAACTAACCATCTACCTTTTCTATTAAAATGAAGCGCATTGTTTTTGAGTACATAGTGAATCAAAAAGTTTATTTTCATATAA
The DNA here is from genome assembly GCA_020654165.1 of Oryctes rhinoceros. Taxonomy (NCBI): domain Eukaryota; kingdom Metazoa; phylum Arthropoda; class Insecta; order Coleoptera; family Scarabaeidae; genus Oryctes; species Oryctes rhinoceros. Next base: position 10,691,209 of record JAIOKQ010001013.1, on the reverse strand, counting down.
AATTTTGAGTGGCAATTTAAAAGAATCGTCGATGACATTATTATTTGGTAACCAGGAGAAGGGGAAAATTTAATATTGATGCAAAAAAAGACCATCGCTGGAACCAAATGCATTTATTTTTACATATTCAAGTAAAATTATCTTATTATAGTGAAAAATTACACAAATTACACACTCAAACAATTTCATAATAATAGGGTACGTAGATCTTATATATTGCTATTCTGTAGTCGAAGAATAATCCCAAGTATAATTCATCATCTATTTCCTGCATGATATACGGGCTTAAAACGACTATAAAGCTGTAATAATGAAAGTAGTAGAGATTTATACCTGAAATCAGTCGGTATTAACAGCATTTATACCGTAGCTGAAATCATCGATTTTAGAATATATCAGGCTCTCCGGGTATTGTTGGGATTGGCCGTATTAGGATGTCAGCTTATTTGTCTATTCTTTGCGCTTTACTTTTATTTATTATATATTCCCGTCGCGCTTCTGATACCGCAAAACTTTCGGAGGTACCTAAGAAATATCTGTTTTTAATTCACGCGTTTTCGAGAAATATCTTACGGAACCATTTTCAAATATAAAAGAACAATTTGTTAAGGGGACACGGGCTTGGTTTGGACGGTATGGGTCGGAACAGTTTGAAAAATGCGTCGTAATTTGTCTTGCGTAGCGCTAACAAGAATATTTCCCTTTGAGATTTTCTACTCTAGTTATCAGCAAGGAAGTAGGTGTTGAGTGTTTTCATGTGAGATAGCTTATATCCCACAGATTTACTGCCTTATCTTGCTGCACAGTTTTATTGAATTTTGCAAATTATTAACAAACAGTCAGAAGAATTGTTTCATCTTCAGTCAGTAAAATAACATAATAAAAAAATTGTTTCTCAAGCTACCTAAATCTACTTTTATTTTCATCAACTTCTAGTATCGAGCGTATAAGGGTCTTAAACTTACTAGAAGTGTGTAGGTGAAAATTAAACGGACACTCATACCCTCCCCACCAGAATTATATCCCCAATCAAATTTAAGGAGGATCTGGATGTGACTTGCCGTGAGATATTGGCGTAATATCGAAGACGAGAGTACATGCGATTTCGTATGAACATTTAGGAGTGAAAAGACCTGTCCCCGATAGAGTTGATCCAAGGACAAAAAAACTTGTGTGAAACTTGAATTTATTTCTATAAACTAGAAACTAAACATCAATCATCAGTTCACAAACCATTTTCAAGAAAATGATTATTTCCTTCGTTGTGCACGGCGGGTTGTAACCACTGGTTTGAAGGACGGAAAAACAGTTAATGCTGTATAGTATGCAAGAATTTGTTTGTCAGAAGAAAGAAAATCATCATGACAATGCCAAGTCAGTTAGTGTAAATTTAAAAGAAATTACTTTCAATAGAAGCTCCATGACGAACATTTAGAATCTGGACGCGCTGGTGGATGCAATCCTAACATTTTAAATTATTCGGTTCGTCAGAAAGACGTCAGAAACGGTGGTATCTTTCAGTAAAGTAGATCTAAAATATTATTTAGATAAACCAAAAGAGTCTAGAGACGGCAGAACACATTCTTTACAAATGTGTTAGCTCTGAAAGTCTATTTCTCATGCCAACTGAATTGAAGAAAGGAGATATTAGGGTCGTGTTAAAGTTCGTCATAAACCTCCAACTATTCCAATACACATAAGAACACTATTGCAATAGATATATTCTGATCGGAGTGGCCAAAGGCATCAGTGCTATAGCCTGTCCCAATAATAATAATAAGTACAGAGGACAAAGGTGGATGAAATTGTTACTTTTTTGCAGAGACTAGACGGGCTCGTGTTTTGTGGACTCTCGGGGAAACTAGTAGTCAACACGAATCCATTCTCATGAGGCGAATAGACACAAGTCTATCAAGTCGCTGTAAAAAAAGAAACAATTTCACCTGCCTTTATCATCTTTCATAATAAGTGTAGCGTTTTAAATGGGATCAACTATAAAATGATTATTCAACCAACGTATGCATTAGAATGTTGGTAGATAGCAAAATTATAAAAATATTCAAAAGATATCCCTTGCTTGTTAATTTGTTTTTTGTGTGTTTGATAAAGTTAATGGCAGAAATACTTTAAATAAAAGAGTATGAATAACTAAAATCAACATATTTCTTAAGATTTGAACTTGTAGGTTTTATATATCCGTGATATACTTTCTCATCTTTGTGAGGGTTTCTTTAATCCGTTGGCCAATATTTGTGAAAGCCATCCTTGTAGGCTTAAGACTCGTTTCCAAACCTTCCCCCTTCCTAGATCCATTGTTGAAGTTTTGTTGTGGGTAGTTTCTATTTACTGAATTTGTACCCAACGTAGTAAAATGAGCAAATATCTCAATACCCAATTATTATAAAAACAGTCAGTGTGTTTTATTACTATTTACGATATTCTAAATGTTCTATCGAGTTTATTATATTTGCTTCATTATTCCTCCTTGTTAGTCATAGTATTCTCTCTAGGATAGTACAAAATCAAATCAATATGTAGCCATCAATACGTTAACCCTATTACGCTAACAGTCCCTCATCTGTTAATCTATTCCCTTCGCTGTGTTCTAGCTTTATTACCGGTCTTCAAAATAACACCCCATCTACCTGCATTGCGGTTTTGGTAACTTCACACACCTCTGTTTGCGATGTGTATTTACGATTGGTTTTAAATAATGCAAGCTGTAATTATTTAGATATAAACAAGCGGCTTTATCCTAGGCATATGCTCTACGGGTGTCACGTATGCGACGCTATGCCACTATAATAATTGCAATTACGGTTGGATACGTAGCGTAAACGTGGAATAGATTTTTCATTTTTTTTTACATTGTTTTTTTTTCATCCATTATGGCTTAAATGGATGTTGTGGAAGTTTTAATTATATGCGGGGGACTTTTTACCACGCCTGATATCGCATGTATTAGGAAAGAAAAAGCAAGTGAAAAAATTACGTCGTATTATGAGAGAAAACTGGGGAAAACAAATCTAATATATGCATTTTGATTATGTTACATGTAAAAAATTTTCATGAAAATACTAGACTTTAATTAACATTTTTAAAATTTCTCCAGAGAAAAATAATACTGATGCGTATAAGTTAATACGCAAGGAGGACTAGCACAAAAGTACAGAATATAGCAGTTTATATGCATATCTGGTGGTGAAAGCATATAATCAGCTTTTCTGACATAACCAAGAATAAGTGAAATTAGCTTTAAATTACAAAAAAAAACACAAAATATGCAAAATATAGAGATTATAAAATGCCAAGAAACCGTCGGATTTAAAATATTCTTTTGAACATTTTTCATATTTGTGATTTTAAAGCGTGAGTACAAAAGGACTTTTTTTTTTAGGAGAAGGATATCTGATCAAATGTTGAAGAATAATTAGTACCTTTAAATTTGTTTTATCAACTTGTCAATTGTTAAAATTGAATAGTACTTTTTTTGTGAATGTACAAAAATTATTGAATGAAAAGAAATCAGAAAAAAACATTCCAAATACCATAAATGGTCAAAATACTTGTATTCTTGTCGATAACAATTAAACAATTTGTTTTATTATCGAAATAAATACAATAACAATAATATTGAAATTGTGTTCCACTAAGTGCACAGAAATGCGCAAGCCGATGATAAAAATTTGCATTGGATTCCGAGTCATTGTAGCGGTATCTTTAAGACGACTCAATAAGAATAAATCGAGTCTGTTCAAATCAGGAGATCGGGGTAACCATTCGATAATATCTCTTCTTCCAATCCGCTTACTTTCGTAAACTCTAATCGCATGTTATCGTACCCGAATGCTATGATGAACTGAAACCTCATCTTGTTGAAGCCACCTAGCTTTAGTGCATTTGGAATGAGATCAAGTTGAAGAAAAATTGCATTTAGCTTCTAAAACGAAGGTATTTAGAATTATATTTTTTCAAATCCCCATCTAAAAATTGATCTTCTGTAAATGCTGTATTTGCTGTATTTAAGTCTTCCGTCCAATAAGGATCCTAGTGGATCCAACATCGACAGCTATGTTTATTTTACAGTATTATCTAGAGGACATGTTTTTTTTTTGTATCATCACGGAAATTAGTAATGTTCCTGAAAACTGAATTGTCAGCATGAAGACTAAACGCATCTGCAAAGTCGTCCTCTGATAATTCCTGCACTACTTTTTCGGTAACTGATCCAACATTCACCAACATAATTCATTGCTAGCTTGGGGCCGGCACTTTTATTTAAATTTTTAGCATAACCATGGTTGTTAAATTTGAATGATACTTTCGTCTTAAGGGATTGCATAATGGGTTCACAATTTAGATGTTAAGCCTGAAATAAAGCACAGATCTCCTCAAGGGATTCTCTCTCGTCACCAAAGCTAACCAATTAATGCGTTTCTTTTCAGTGCTAGATTCCTTTTTAGTACGGAGGCGGACCAACAGGATGTGTAAGCTTTTTTAAAGCTTCTCGTAACCTCAGGAGTCTTTTTAGTGTGTAAATTTAAAAAAATTGACGTCAATGACGCCAATCGCGTCAAAAACAATGAAAAATTCCTGACTCCAAAGCACTAAGGAGGTCAGACACATACAGAATTCACTGGTTATTGCTCAAATATCAAGAATTTTAAAATTTAAATATCTACTACTGGGCCTAAATAATAAACAGATACCCGATAAACTTAGTTTTCTGAAATAAACAATATTTTATTGCTTAAAAGCATTGTTTTTTTTTCTCGCTCGGTTTCCTTATCTGTCCTCAAGCAATTAAAAGCACATTACAAATAAGATGGTAAAGGGGATGAATTAAAATGTTATTTTGTTTAATTAGGGGATAACGAGAACCGTAATTAAAAATTCTCCGATGAGGCGAGGTTTAGCGTGAAATCCTCGATAACATTTTAATTCTGACAAGAGGGAAGTTAATTAGCTCAATCGACTTGTGGACTTCGACGTAAAGCGGCCGAGGTAAACATCGTAAAATCAAAAACAAACTGATTCTTACGATCTTTAAAGGTGTTATACCAGAAGATGCTTTCCGCATCAAAATTGCCAAATTTCCAAACAATCACATTTTTTAAAATAATGTTCCGCATTTTAATCAACTCTCATCTTCCCTTTTTTCCATTTTTTTACCTCCATTAAAAAAGCAATTACAAAAGATGACTTTCTTGTCCCCCTCAAAACTGATCTTATCAGCTATTTTAACATGTAAGACGAAATTAATAGTCCCGACGTTAGCGAGAAAGTCGGTTTAGTTTATACATCGACTTAACTCTGTTCTGTATACGCGATAACATTCTATCCATTTCCCGGTATTTTTTTTTTTCGTTTTAGAGACCCAGAATTATTAAAGTAAATATTTTCCAAATTACTTCATGCGCTTTGGAAAATTGAAATTTTATATGCGTGAGTATATAAATTTTCCCTCAATTCTTATACCTTTCTCTTCTGATATTTTTTCGTGTTATTATTGACGAGTCTAGTGAAGGTGACGTTGTTATACTTATCACTGTCAAATGGTTTCTATAGAATGAAGTATTGAAATAATAGTAGTAGGAGAAATAATAATATATCTACGTAAAAGAAATGCAAAAATATTAAGTAAATTAGCAAATCGTTGTAAAAGGTAGGAGAATACACTAAAACAAGTTGTTAAATAAATCGGATATATTACTACGGAATTTTTTTGTTATTTGAATGATTTGCAAAATCACCCAGTACACTCTGCGGGAACGACATATAAGATAGTGAAAGCAACTACTAAATAATATTGGAAATATAAGAAATTTCGAGACTGGTGGAAGATTATTCCAGGTCAGAGATTGCCCAAACAATTTCTGATTGGACACAAGCCTACGTTTATAACCAACCTACTAAGCAGAGACAGGAAGTGAACTGGTAGTGGGCCTGCTAACAGGACACTGTATTCTTAAGAAGCACATGAACAGTCTGGACCTGACAGCATGTAGATTCTGCCAGGCAGAAGAAGAGACTGCCGTCCGTGTGTTTTGCGACTGTGCAGCACTGGCAGCCGTATGGCTCTCAGAAATGAGCTCTGAATACTCAAAAGTCGATTCATATGTCATATATATTCATACTCACAAGGCTGCCAAATCTAGCGAAGAAAGCAAAGCTATTTATATTGATCTAATAAAAGAGGAATCACAATAGATTTGAAATGAGCGCAATGTAACAGGTCAAGAACGGATCTAATTTGATGCCATGTCGCAGTCGACATTTGATTTCAGTTAAATAAACTGATTTCAATACTTCTGCTATACTTTTGAAATGTTAAATTTTGTAAGAAGATCTTGAAATATATGAACGTGCCATTTTAAATCTCTTGTTTCTCAAGGAGCTATAAGATATACGTTTAACTAATTGAATAATTGTTGACTGCGTAACATACCCAATTAACTAGAGTTAGTGCATTTATTGCTTCATTTCCTCTAACAAATTACTTTAAATAGCAAAACTTCGAAATATTAAAAATCTGTGACCTATTCCTAATTACGAAAGCTAGATCAGAGCCTTTAAGCTTCTTAACATTTACGAGGGATCACCATGAGGCGTCACTCACTGATCGGATTGAAGCTTGTCTAACTTGTAGCACCCACCGATTGCTGTAAGACGCCGCTTTCGAATTTCTATAATTTATTAGGAATAAAAGAAAATAAAATCATGTAACCCTGAATACGCCGTCCATAGGTCTAACAAATTGACCCGGACGAAATTTTGCCACCCCTACCACTATTCTTTCTTATAAAGAAGAGTCTGAACAGAAAAGGTCAAAATAAACATACAAATGATCCCTGGGAAATACAATTTACGCTTAAATATTGTCAAAATGGAAAGCGAAGGTTTGCAACACTCGGTGGGTTCTACAAACCTGCCAAATGTCAATCGGATCGATGAGCGATACCTAGGGGTGATGCTATTTGCTATGTGTTTTTGGACATTTTGAGCAGCTGAAGATGTTCAAACAATAATGCTATCCACTCGAAGTTGGACGTTGTAGATAAAACACCAGCGATAAAGCTTCAAGGGTTAATAGCTGGAAATGTCTTGGCAACAAAAGCACGAAGAACCTTTCTTTAACATATCTCCCGAAGGTGATTTTTTTTCATCGATAGCCTGTACTTCGATGTATCAAATTCTTTCTGCTAGTATTGTCCGCGTAAACAAATAGCTTGGGAGCAATATGCGATTTTACCGGTCTAAAGAATTAAATTAAATTGATTAAGTGTGTAAATTTACATAGCAAATATTTAGCTTTTTTTGGTACCAGCTGTGTAGGTATATATATCGCCCGAGCTTTGAAAACTTTTACTGTTTAAATTATCAAATGGAGTACTGATTAGAATTTACTAGAAATGATTGAGGATATCGCAAACAGGTTTCGAGATGTAAAGAATATATATATATATATATATATATATATATATATATATATATATATATATATATATATATATATATATATATATATGTATACCTATATATAACCTATATCACTTTAGGCCTTAGTTGATCATCTCCCATTGCACTTTACGAATTGTTGTAAAAAAAACGTTAGATTTAATGGAAGCCAATTTCCATTTTATGTAATTTTTGCCACCTTTTTGAAGCTACATACGTAAAAATGGATCAGATCATATGTTTCGGCAGCTCAACATGGCTTACCTACTTGCCTGCGGCAAGTGAATATCATATATGTACGCTTCCAAAAATCTTTTTTTTGGTCTAGGATCATTTCCAAAAGTTAGTCGGTCATTGTAACTCTTGTTATCTTTCTTATTTGATAAAAATGAAACCGACAAATTAACAAATGGCACATTGTGGCACACCCGTGGTTGAGCAACTTTCCTGATTATTAAAAGTTGTTATTTTCATCTAGGTATATTGGCATATAACAATATGGTTAACGTTTCTTTTGACGACTTACCCCCAACGCGCCTTTCAATATTTTTTTAACGTAAAGACCACATTTATCTTATATTGTCTCACATGTTTTCTGATGTGTATCCTATTAACCATCTTCGCAGCCACCTATCAGGTGTGCTAAACTTTTCATGCTTTAATTCTGCAGCTACCTCTTTGGCCTGTGCTGGCTCTCTGCCTTTAATTTCCTGTTTTTTATCTAAATTTTGAAATTTCAAATTTCGGTGGTCTGAGTTTTGCCTATGTTGAATCTAAAATTGTCAAAATAGAATTATTGGTCCTGTATCCGATTTAAAAAGTTCGAGGATGCTAAGCTTTCAAACGACAAAAACACAAAAACGATTCACTAGAACATAAGCTGACACTTGAAAAGTCACTCTTGTTTTTGCAATAAACATACCTTTGACCAAACCGGCTTCTTCTCTGGAAGGAGGACTAGGCTGAACAATTCGCCGATTGATATAAATAATGATAGTATCGGTTACCGAGGCTATTAGGAACTTATAGTTAGGGATTATGTTCGCTTTAAACACGATCTTGCAGCGTGCATACACTGCTTTAAAAATGGTTTATTACCATCAATATTTATCTAATTCTTTTGTTCTATTGTAGTTGAATTTTTGTGATATGAAATTCAAAGATTACCAAACTGTTGTCTTCGGCTTAACTACGATATTAGAAAATAATATATTTGTTGCACCATGCACATTGTAAGATGGCATGGCTACCACATATGGAACAAAGAGGAGGATGCAGAATATATTAAAATTCGTTCGGTCTTTAGTCAACGTATCAACTTTTATACCAAACATAAGCAAATACGTTGTGATATTTTGGCGAGGAAACTTCATTATGAATAATAGATTATGTTATTGCGTTCATGTAATACAATATCTTAACCATACAGTAGTACAAGATCAGAGAATGTTCTCGTATCGTTAACGTATTCACATGGTTGTTGGATGATACACCGTTTATTAAACATGGCGGGACAGTGGCCGGTCCAAAATCAAAATGCTGTGAGCTCCTACATTTGGCAAATATACATCGGTTTACCGTTACTGAAATAGTTCTTTTGTTAATTTTGTAGATGTAGATGCTGTCAAATAAACATTTCGCGGCCGAAACAAAGACTGTGATACCTGCGGAGCGAAATTACCACTTTGCTCTTTGAAGCGGAAGCTAACATGTTAGGAGTACGTGTAACTGCGGATGTAAACTGCGCAACTGCTGTAACAGTTTTTGTTTCTTGCACAGCTAAAGTGCGGCAGGAATATAGCTGTAAATTAAAACTACTCTCGTATCAACGAAAGTTGAGGCGATTTCCTTGCTGTTCGAAGTCTGTCAGTATCACATGTTCGTCGAATAAATTTATTTATTTTTCTTTGGATTATTTTGTAAGCTCTTTTAAAACTCCTAATCGGGTACCGCGATTCTCCAAAATTCCTTAAACCAATATCTGTGTTAGCCTGTAATGCCCATCCCAGAATTTCCAAATCATCAATATTGAATCAATACTATTTACTCATTCATTACCTTCGCATTGAGAAATTTTTAACAATCTATCTCGTTGCGTAACACTTCTGTATATGGCTTGTCGCCACTTAGAAGTAGAAAAAAAATGAGTAATACATGCCTGTGTATATGTTCCCAAAGTTTCATAATTTTTCAATTTCCGGGTTCACGATCGTCCATTGTTAGTTATTTATTTCCAGTTCATGTGCGAGCAATGTTGTATAATCTCTTTTTTTATACTTTACTTAGGCCTTTTTATACGCTAATCAAATTTGCGCATGTCAATTTTTTCGATTCAGCTTTTCTTTTTCTCTTTTCTTACCGGTTAAGCTAGAATAACGTTAGTTGGGTTTCGTCTTCTAATGACTATTGCGTTTTTTTACTTTTCACAACCATTGTTAGTACGCGAAGTATGACAGGTTTCCAATTATTATAGATTATAACCGACGATAAATGGAAAAAAAAACAACTTTTATGTAAATACAGAGTGTTTATTTTCAAGGAATGATTAAACATTTTAAAATAAGGTCATTAACAAAAGTATAATAAGGAGATATTGATGTTAACAAAAATTTTTGTAGTTTTTATTTTTTTTAAGTGGTGATTAAGCATATTAAGATAAACCGTTCTTTTTTTTTTTGTTTTTCATGCAATCCATTTTAGACTGGTTGTTGAAACTTATCGCCGTGTTGAACGCAAAGTCTCGCTCGACGTATCCATGAATTGGTATAATTTCCTACGCCTTGATCTTCCCGTCGAGTTGTCGCCACAGTTGCTTCAACGCGGTTACGAAGATCATCTAAATGGATTACTTCGTTGGTGTATGCTACGGTCTTCATAACTCCCCGTAAGTAGAAATTAAGGTGGTTAAGATCGGGTGGTCGAGGAGACCATGGAGCAGGACCACCTCGACTTGTTTTCAAACACATTATCTAAATGTTAGCGAACTAAACAATTAAAATGCGTCGGTGCGCTACCGTGAAAAAATCACATTTGTCGACGTACATTCAAAGAACCTTCTTCCAGTAGTTCCATTAACTGACTTTGCAAAAACAAGATTTTGCAAAACTATATCCATTCACTCGATTTGGTAACACAAAGGGGTCAATAAGTTGTCCGTTGACCAGTCTGACAAACGTTTATCGAAAATGTGTGCTGGAAATTATTACGACGAACACCATGTAGATTTTCGACAGCCCAGATTTGTACATTACGACGGTTATTTATGCCGTTATGTGAAAACGTTGCATCACAACATAACATTTTATAAGAATTAGGTTTACGAGATTTTAAGTTTTACATCAAATTTTTATTATATTCGTTAATTTTCTTTTTAGCGCTGTTTCCTGTAGGTGCCCAAGTGTTCCCCATACATTTCCTGTGATTGGGATTGAAATATGTTAGGAATAAATTAATATGGATATGTTTTTCTAATTTTAGTCGAATTCAGGTCCTGTGTGTGTAGCCAACTTTTAGAGCTTCCGTTCCTGTTACAAGCTTAAGAGGAACATGAAAATGTTAAATTTATCTTCTGTGCCAGAACAGTTGAAAATGCAACGTTTAACGTTGGTTCGTATAGAATTCAATCGATCGATCAACTGGCAGCTAATATTATGTTCTTCAGGTTCTTTTCGGAGAGGACCCCGCTTCCTGGCGTTACTTTACTCTAGATATTTAAAAAATGGATTTTTAAATAAAACCTCATCACAGTTTCAAGATATAGTGCATGACGCAAATTCTAATGCCAATTATAGGTCTCCTCCTCGTGCCGATGATCGATTTATCAATTACCAGAGTAGGGATTAGATTTTACGCATCAATAGTTACTAGGGCCCTTTTGGTCGGAAACTTGTAGCCATTCTAGTAGAAAAATCGATGATCTCAATTTTCCACGTAGAACCGACTTGATAATTGTCACTTTTTTCCAGTGAGAGTTTTAACAATAAGTAAATTCTACGGTAAAAATAGTCGTTTCCTTTCAAGAATCGAATAATACTGTATACCTATTTACCAACTTTTTATGCCTCAAATCTTGCCTGATGCATGTACTTCGAATTTTTCCGCGTTCCGTACGGTTTTCGAGTTTAGATAAGAGGCTTTGCAACTTCATATATATATATTTTTTCCTGCTGTAAATGTAAGAACTACAAATTTATTTTGTTTTCGTGTAAGTTAAATCAATATATGACAAAGTAGATTGCGACAGCTTGGTAAACTCGAACACAGTTTTGCTTTTTAGTTGTTTCAGAAAATCTAGTGCCACTTGTGCAATTTGTTACAGACAGCATCTTTTCATCGATCTGATATAAAAATTAAAAAAAAGAAAGTATGAACGTGATAATGTTATATATACTACTTTTCTTTGCAATTTTTTTTAGGATATTTGTGGTCATACGCGTTCACCGACTTCAAAATGTGATGAAGACGTTTTAGGTTTTATTAATATTGAAAATAAAGCGTATTCTTTTTGTCTCCAAATGTCGCTAAAAATAACGATCTAGAAATTTATTTTGCGCTCCATAGAATATATTCACACCCCACTAAAGTTGAAAATGTCAAGAATGGTAATGGACGGACACGTTTGGTTACTATACATAGACATGACCTTAAAAGTCGTTTATTATGCTTTGCAAGTATAATAAACGGAAATTTTACATATATCGACAAGAGGAACATTAGAATTGCGGCAAGCTACCTAAATGTTCATTGCATACATCAACTATCACCTCGTCAATCAAACATTCGACAGTGATAGCTCTCTTGGCTTGAGTATTACTTATTATCCCTTTCCCATGGTCATCTCCAAACAATACAATTTTAACATTTCCAGGCTGTAATTTGGAAAGGTACGTAGGATATGGTGGCAATCGATTCTGTAGCTCGACTTCTATTTAGAAACGTAAAACTAACTGACGCTAGAAATTAAATGAAGAAATTAACTTTTTAAAAATTCAACAATAACCAAAAATATATAATGCTAAGATAGCTTAGCTTCCTCGTGGTATTCGTGGAATAATTCACGGCTAACGCAACAAAAGGAGTGAAAAAAATGTAAACTAACACGCGGACATGTTTCTACTTACCCGGTGTCATCAGCGCGGTTTCGAGAGTGATTTCTTATCTCTACCTTCTGTCGCTGTTGTCTCACAACTTCAAAACGACAAACTTCACATTTATTGGCGCCCTATAGTGCCACAAAAACGCCTATTTGGGTTTTTCATAGTTTAGTCCCTCAAAATCAAAACATAGAAATTGTGCCAATTCATATTTCAATTTAGCGAAACACGCTTCAGAGCTAAATTTGCAATCGACTTAATCAAAGTTAAAATTATTATACAATTCTTTTATTTCATCCTCTCTCAAGAAAAGGCTCTGTAACGAAAGATCTTGTTTATAACGTTGCTATCACTTCTAAATAAAAGTTTATACGTTACAGTCCATGGCTCTCTTGATGTATACTGCAGCGTCAGCTATACGTTTTAATATAAGACAAAGAATGACGACGGGCTGATGCATTCTTATTTAGAATAAATTATATACCATCTCGTTGAAATCGAGCATTTTTCTAGGAGTTATGCGGCAATATAGTTGATTATTCAATTTCTTCAAATACGTTCCGGTGAGCTATGTGTTGGATAATATTTTATAACGGCTTTTAACATTATGATTTGTTCGGGAAAATCCACACTAATAGTATTCAAAATTCGAGAATATTTTAGTGCAGTGCTTAGTGAAGAATTATACTTACTTTAAACGTGTGGCGGCAATCCTGTATTTTAAAGATATAAAGAAATCATATAAGCCGTTTCAATTTTCTTAATCGTGGAACCTTTTGAAATGTTTTTTTCTTTCTTGGTAGATTGTTGAAAAAATGAAAAGTATATGAAGTATACCTCCATAATGACATATGGCTGATTTTATCACAAGAAACCTAGAAGTTCAGAAAAGCCTGCACTTCACTTGCTACACATTTATTTTATCAATGCAATAGGAACTTATCCTATTTATCTTCATATTTCTGTAATTTTACCTGTTCATTCTACAGCTCAACAAGTTTCTCTGGGGTGAGTTCTTCGCTGTGGTCCTTCACCAACTCCTTTATATTTTCACTATCGGTCTCCGTATTGTATTTTTCAATGAACACTATCACATCTACTACTATTACAGCTCTTGAAGTCTTTCTCGTGCAGACGACAAGAAATCTCGCTTCAGACTTTATCAATGGTGTTGAAGCAGTTGCACACCGAAAAAGATCAAAGTTGTGTCGGATAAAATTTGTGGTACATCTGCGCATGTATTAGCAGCTGTTTACGATTGGGTAAACGAGTTTAAACGTAGCCATATATCAACAAAAGATCATAGTTCTAGACGTCCGGTGGAAGTGTCTAGCCCCGAAATAATTGATAAAATCCACGATATGATTTTGAACGATCGACGACAAAATGCGCGAAATAATTGTAGCATATCGCAAGGTATAGTGTTTTTAATTTTGCACGAAAAATTGGGTGCGAAAAAAATCTCGGTAAGATGGATGCCGCGTTTGCTCTCAGTGGAAAATAAACTGTTCAACTAAGCTGTTAACTTAAGCTATTTTGACGCTTTTTCGTCGCAGTCCTGACGAGTTTCTCCGACGATACATAGCTATGGACAAAACATGGACCCCCTACTACACTCCAGAGACAAATGAAGAGTCACAACAGAGGGTTTTTGAAGGCGAACGGGCTCCGAAGAAAGCGAAGAGGCCGAAGAGGAGAAATACCGGCGAGGTGACAGCCTTGGTATTTTGGATTATTTATACCGATTACTTGGAAAAAGTGCAAACAATAATGGAAAATATTATGCGTCGTTATTGGATCCTCTTCCGTCAAGACAATGGACGGGTGCATATTTGCGCAGTTTCGATGTTTCAAAATAGTGGAATTAAAATTTAAAGAATTAGTACAACATCTACCGTATTCACCCGATTTGCCCCTTCTTCTTTCTACTTCCAAATTTGAACAAATGGCTCGGCTAACAACGGTTCACATCAAACGAGGAAGTCAAAATTCCGAAATCCTACTTTTGGAGGGCGTAAAAAAGTTAGAAAAACGCTAACTAACGACTTATTGAACGACCCTCGTATTTTGAAAGATGGTTTATTCTTTCTGGCGTTATGTAACTCTACTTCATCCGATCATAAAGTCTTAAGTACGATTTTCAGTTTGAAAAGTAGTTAGATTTAATTGTTCTCTACACACTGCACAGCATTTCTTACTGTGCCCTTCGTTTTAATAATTGAATTTGATCGTCTATAACATTATTATTTGAATTCGATAACCCGATATTGTTAATAAGGTTGTGTTCGAAACGTTTCCTTCATTTATAGACATTGTAGCGTGTCGTGTAACAATAAATTTCCCATGGAAGTATCTATCTAAAGAAGTTGAATTCTCCTGTGTTTTATTGTTAAATGTGATGATATTTATATATAAGTCTGCTTTCGCTTCGTCACTAGGATTTAAAAATAGAATCGCGGACACACAAATATAATTATGTTTTTTCTGACCTAATTTTCAAGCTGTAGAATTAATTTCAAACCATTTCAAATGTACATTGTCCTATTCCGTCATACATGTACAACACACACAGATTATACCTTGGATGTTTATTGACTTTGGCGTAGTATAACCAGTCAGCATTTTAGCTGAAATATGATGCCGCGATCTCGTGTTAACCCATGGATAGTACGTAAACAGACTGATTCACCCATGCAGTAGCTTTTTCGTTATTATAAATATATGTGTATACCTAGGGTTTGCTAGGGGATGAATAGAAGCCACATAGCACATAGCACGCCTCTGGCGGATATACCATCAAACCTCGATTAGTGATAACGGTACACATGCTGACCGCAGATCCTCGAGTTTCCCTTGCTGCTCAACTCGCCCTTCTAGAGTGGACTAGCTTCATTCTCTGGTAAATCAAGGCATCACTTGTTATACAAGGTCTGTTTAAAAACCACCGATAAACTTGTATTGGAAGTAGCAATACAATTTTTTCTCTAATTCGTCGTTAAAACTCTGTTTTTGCTTTATAACAAAAGAATTACACTGAGTATTCGTGGAATCATGAAAAACATCGTGCAGACTCTAGATGAAACGTGGATATGTTATTACATGCCGGTCACCAAAGGTCAATACGAATTTTTCCCGACGAACGTACACCAAGGAAGGCGAAGAGGATTCCATTAGCCAACAATTCTTTAGGATTCGCAAGGGATAATCTTAATTGTTTATTTGAAGAAGGGAAGGACGATTACGGGACAGTACCGTGCTGATTTGTTGGATCGATTGGATAGATGATCTAAAGAGAAAAAGGTCTCATCTATCAAAGAAATATTTGCCCCCATTTGATCCTTCTTTCTTATCCTAAACTTGGAAAAATGGCTTGGCGCAAAGCGATTCTCGTCAAACGAAGAGGTCATTGCTAAAACAGAAGCTTATTTTGCAGTTTTCGGTAAAAGGATTTATCGAAGGGGTTCTTGACATTGGATTTTTTGCAAAACCAACTTTATATTTTCGTATTCTTCTTTAAACTTCGTTTAATTCGGGATACTGGAATGGACGCATAGAGACTTCTATTATACAATACACCTTTTAAGCTTCCTTTAGAACCGACATATCGGAAAAAGTCGGCAAATAAAAATTACCTTAGAGGCAATTAATAGAAATGCAAATCGTTTTTACTTCCTCGATTCAAGTGTAATATGAAATCATATGAACATCTTCGACCGGGAAAAAAGAACTTTTTTTGTTGGACAGTATGGATAATAATGGACAGTAATTTTGAACGGCCTTGTAAGTTTCGAAATTTCTAAATTTCCAGATGATTGTCCAAAAAAAATGGACTTAGTAATAACTAGAGATGGCAAAGGCAGGTGGAATTGTTACTTTTTTGCAGCATATTACATAATATCTTGTTAAGTTAAGTATATGTTGAATCCTTAATTTCCGCGTTTATTTTTTGGTAGCGCAAAGTGTAACGCAACACGTAGTCTAACTGAAAATAATACTGTTATGAATTCCCCAAAAGTAAAATATAGTTTGACGACTATAATCCTACGTATTCCAATATATCGTCTATTTAAATCCGTTTAATGCCTTTCTAATTCAAAATGACAGGATTTGACCTTTCAAGGACACTAATTTGCACAGATTTGTCGAAGATATTAAAGCCGAGAGAATGATTTACCAATAGCTTTTCGGGTAGCACGTATATCAAATTATCATAGTATTAACAATGCATAATCTGACTAACAAAGCTAGGACCCTCAACTAATTCAGAAATGGAACACCCTGCTTGTTTTCGATTTGAAGACTAAACTAAAATGCGTCACTGTCACTAAGAGTTTATCATGTACATGGATGTTAGACCCCTATTCCCGATGGTCTATTCCATATTAATTTGGAATGTAAGATGCGAGAAATAGGGTTCCCTAAATAATTCCTTACCTAAAATATATCCTTAAGCTTTAGATTCTTTGTTTTCAAAGGAAATTCCCATCTTTCCTTTGTATATTTCTTGTAAACAGGTCGTAGGATTTCGCTTTCAAGAAAGGTCGTTCCATATCTGTTTAGTGGGTCACATTTCTGCGTATTGTGCCCGTTCAGTTTGAATTTCGTTTCATCCCGGAATTAAATTCTGTCACAACAAACGAAGTGTTGGGAATTCACATCCCTATGTATGGGGAGGTGATTAAATAATCGTTTAAATTATTTACTGTCGGGTTTAAACTGATCGATATGTGCCGGTACTCGCTGTATCCGTTTAGCGGTGTTAAGACGCCATTTTCCTTTTGTGTCTCTAATGACAAAATGAATCCTAACGCCGATACTACCGAGCATTCTGCTCGATTAGGAACTTTCCGATGAATATGTAAATTTGGAACTTCTCCCTTCGCTGAAGGTGTTGAAAGGAAGATTGAAAAGAGATTTTTAATTTGGATCTCTTCGGTATTTTACGCTCGAGTTGCTATTATTGAAGTATATATGTGCAGTACGCACGCGTAATAGAGTAATTTAATTTATATGAATTACATTTACAAGTTTGACGGTAGCTTTTAACATCGATTTTATGTATACAGATTGTTGATGGTTCGATCAAAGGTTTCGGATATTTGCAAAGTTCCTTAAACATATTGCATGACAACGTTGATCAAAGGTTGGACATCTTGGAATGGTGGAAATTTATGGATCATTTTTAATTTTTAACCTATTTTATTTTCGCCACTAGTATCAAATTTTTAAATCACTAATAAAGCGGATAATTTGTAGATTCTTGTGAGGAGTTCCATTTCTTCTAACTTTGGGAGTGTTATTAAATAAAAATCATTTTTTGCGAACTCAAAACGTATAAATAAATGGGAAAATTACAGTGAATATAGAGAGTACTACAAATTTTTGTAAGCATCAAAAACTAATATTTACATTTAAAATGAAGATATATCTATGAATATAAATGAAGGATAAAAATCTTTTGATGACGAAAGATTGAAGAATGGAATCTAGGACTAGTCGCAATATCCAAATTCTGAAAAAAGAACAAATGAATAGTTATAAAGTATACATAACTATATCAGTTAATAAACAACTATACATGAAACGCTAAAAACTACCACGTATAAAAGAAAAGGGCAGCATATACCAAATAATCGTAGAACAATAGATATAAAATGAAAATTGTACAACAAGAACAAATTATTTGAATATATGGAAAATTATATATAAAGAGATTCGCTCTCATGTTGTCATAGGAAACATAATGGACCGTATGTAACCACAATATTCTTATAATGATGGAGAAAATGAATGTCCCTTTTAACCGATGTTTGGAGAATCTTTTACAGATAGATAATCGGCGAATTGACGATGATAGGTCAATGACAACGAAAAATAACATTAATGGTATTAAACTTTGAAACTTACCGAGTTTTTTCGTAGCACGAAGCTTAAAAGGCTTTCTAGGGGTTCCGCACATATTCTTCGGATCATTACACGCAAGCATACTTTGACAGGGTTGCACGCTCGAATCTTCTTCACTGAAAATAAACCAAGTTGGCATTATTATACGATTTAAACAGGATTTTTTCGTTTTCATCTAAGTAATTCGGAAGCAAGCAATCCTCCGTCTACTTTAATGAAATTAGTACAACTAAGGGTTTGTTTTGCGCTTCTGTACCGCTTTCTTGCGCTGACAGATGAGGAAATTGATAAACAAATAAAGATTTTTAGTGTAAGGGGTGTCAAATCTAACAATAACACGTAAGCAATACCTAAAAGTGTAAGAAAACAATAGCGTGATTATGATTATGCAAAACGTCCGTTAAACTTATATAAACCTTCATGAAATGTTTGAGCTATAAAATTTCGAATTAAAAAAAGAGGAATACAACACTAACATGGTACTATGATATCTTGTTTCTTACTTTCTTACTAAAACAATCCATGGTTCAAACGAAATTTGAATACGTAAATTTATGATAATAATGATAATCCATGCCTTGATATCCGCAGACACCTTTCGAGAATTACAGGAAGCATCGGCCGGCTATGAGTTATTATTACGCCTGTGCACATGGAATGTCTTATGATGTATACGCTATGCACTGCATACAAAATATTTCTACGCAAAAATTAACGTAAAAAAATGCTGAAAAGCTGAACAAACAAATAAGGAAATCATTCAAGTCTAAGGAGACAATCGTGACTCTCCAGTAGAAGAATGGTTCTGAGAAAGTAGTCGCTTAATCAATGGATATTGTGGGCAACCTTCTAAACGTTTCAATTCGATAATTGCTTACTTCAATACTTTAGGCGACACAACGAAATCTCAAGTACGAGATAATAAGCAATGGGAAAAAAGTAGGAGAGCAACATTAGCATGAAGATAAAAACGTAAAAAAAGAGAAATTAAGAATTTTTCTCAGTTTTTCTCCTTTTTGCGTTGGATAAAGAAAATTATTTTAAGGTGATTTAGTATCAGAAGATTTATGGGAATAGAAATATTCAGTTAAAAAAAAATTATTTTTAAGGGTTTCACCGGCTACATGATATGATAACTAATGTTCCGGAATCGGTCAAAATTAAAAATCTTTTTAAACTGTATAATTTCAAGTCATATGCCAAAATGTCCGTTCCACAACGACATCCGATAGGATTTTTGCCTGCAGATTACGTTTCTTTTTGAATTCTCTTGGTGACTCCAACTATTTTTGAAATTTTGACCTTAATATAATAACTCCATAAAAATGGAGGAATTAAGCATGTTTCACAATTTTCTTCTCAGCTATGTTGCATGTAAGTTCAAGTATTCACGAACTTTTCAAATAAAATTAAATGCTACTTAGAGGACTCACCGTCAACGCGTTCCAAATCATGTGCCAAGATGATAGATTTTTGAGCTATTGTGTTTTCCAATTATTTCAACAAGATTTTGATATTTGAAGTTTTGAATTGCAAGAAAACTGTTGATTCGCCCTGTATAGTATAGAGACTTCGCATGTTGTACTTAACAGGACAAATAAGACGAAACCAAGTGGTACAAAGTTGATGTTCAAGACTACGGTACAAGGAGTAGTAGGGGATGGGGCGGGTATCGCTAGCCGGCTGCCCTTAGGTGGCAAAAGTTGCATCGATTTACGTTGCGGAACCATCATTGTAGGAGAGAAGTTCGGGACCGAATTTGGAAACTAGTCAGTTAATTAGTAAATTCTTCTAGAAAATTAGGTTAGGTCGGTAACGCTGTGGTAGATTTTTTTTTAATCGTCCGTTTAAAATTTGCGTGTAATTGGAGAGATATAAATCGTAAAAAAAAAAAACAACAGATCGGAGATGGGAAACCCGACAGCGCGGCGCATCCACCAAAAATTTAAGACCTCCTTATATATGCCCCGAATCCAGATTCGCTTAACTCGATACGTCGTTCTAGTTTTAAAACCATTACCTACAATAAGTTTCCGCAGTAAATCAGCCAGCTCTGATAGAGTGTTATTGGAAAGAATTTGTTGGCGCAAATACTACCATCGCACAAACACACACATGTAAAAATTCTGAAACGGGTTTTCTACTAAAGACCTTTCGTTTTTTGTCCTTATTTAAATCGCAAAATTCTATTGTAAAGAAGATAATGTTGAATTAATTAAACAATATAAAGTTATGCTATATTGATATTTCTAACTCATTTCCCGGAAGGCGCAGTTTCCTGTTTCACTTGATTAATTTGTTTTTCTCGATCTGAAATTTCTGCTTAACGAAGTATAACTTGATATGATTATCTTCGATTTCAGAGAACCTACGGGCGTATACATTTACAGGTGGGTATTGTAATTATAAACGAGAAAGAAACGACAAACAAGGGTTTCATCTCAAACAAAATTAAGCGATATATTACGTTTCTTAAACAGTAATAATCACGTGATTAAGTGCTAATAATCTCTAATTGAGATCACTGAAATATTGATGTCAATAGGAATGGGTATATTAAGCCGATTAAGGCTATTACTCACCAATACTCCTAACAGCATAATATGATGTGTTCATCTTCAATTTTACCGGATAGAATATTGTATAGCGTGACTGTTTGGCTTAGTGGCAAGGGTAAACAAGGCGAGGTGTACATTCATAGTTGATATACATATAGATCGTGGTATCAGTCGCCGGTAGCCTTTAGAAAGCATAACATAGACGTACTGAATAGGTCATTTCCTTTTATGTTTATATACAGGATATTTTTTTTGCAAAATTTAGTTAATGAGCCTTTGAACACAGAAGTCTATTTATTTCTTGTATGGCTTCTCAATTGAAACAAATAATAATTTTTATTGAGGAAAGGAAATATATCATTTAGTAATTACGAAGAAATTATTAAACTGCAAGAGAAAAATAATAATAATGTAATTTCAACCGGCTTTATATTTTAAAATCATTACCACTGGTGTTTCCTAATCTGGTCATCACTGCAATAGGTGAACTCTTCATTGACATGCGGTGGTATGAAGGTTGTTTCACTCCTGGGGTGTGTGTGGGACGTGGAATGTAATGCTTCCCAAAAGATAAGGACATTCTATCGTATTTAATTAGATTATGTAGGAATTCACGTCGCTCCGAAAGGGACACCACAGAGCAACTCCAACCACGGTGTTCCAGCCTCCGGGTAAGTTCCATCCAGCTTACACAAGAATTTAGGAAATTTACAGAGAATTCACATAAGCGTTGTATAAAATTAAAAAAATTGCACATCGTTAAGGTAATTTGATACACGAAAGGGAGTCAATCGCGTTTTTCAAACTGACAATTTATGGCTTAAAGATAAAGCCAGTATCAAAAAGGACATACAAATCCTTAAATTCTGTTTTCCAAGCTAAGGAAATATTACTGATATTGTAATCCGCAATAATTGGGTGTGTATGACACAGCGCAACATTCCTCCACGTCGAAATTGTAAGTTTGTTTAAATTTTCCTGTAGCACGCTTAGATCACTGTCAGACGTAAGATAGTATAAAGAGTATAAGAAATAGTATAAAGTATAAAGAAGATTAAATAAGAGAGGACTCAAGTTGGGACTGTCGTGCATCATTGCTTTTATATAAGCTCAAATAAAGAAATCATGAAAAATTAGATAAGGACACCTCCAAGGACCTAACTTCTTCATCATCAAATATTCAACTAAGATAATTTTAATTATTTAATTCAGTATATTAGTATTTGACTAACAAAGGTAGAAACATTTCCGCGAGCTAGTGTTTTTTCTTTCCTGACATTGCCTTTACAATAAAGATGCTAAATTAGCATTATTTTTTTAGTAATTGTTTCTAAATATATTTTCCAATATGATAGTTTAAACTAGCTTTTAGGACATTCTGTATAACATTTTTTATATGTTATATGTAAAAAGGACGAAAGCGGGTGAAATCATACCTGTTTTGCAGCGACTAGACAAACTCGTGTTTTGTCGATTCTCGGGGAAACCAGTAAGTAACACACGAACCCTTTCTTATTAGACGAATAGACACGAGTCTGTCTAGTCGCTGTAAAAAACATATGACTTCTCTCGCTTTCGTCCTCTTTAGTTGTATATATTAAAGACTTGGCTTTATAGAGCTCTTTAAAGAATGAACAGTACAGTTTGAAATAAAAGGAATGATATCCACTTCCGGTTGAATTGAGAGTGCCATGAAAAAAATTTTGGGAAATACATCTTTATCCATAATATCTCTTACCAAAATTAACTTTTATTAAAAGAACAATACATCTCAGATATAGAGGAATGTTTATAAAAGAAATGTAAAATAATTTCTTGAAAAATATACGTGGTAGTCTATTAAAACAAAATAAAATAGCACAAATCAAGCAAGAGAAAGATTTCAATTGCCATCGTGTAAAGCCTAATTCATGTGAAGAATTTTCCATTAAATGGATACGGTGCATATGGATGAGGTGATGAGGCATGAGATCTTGTGGAGATCGAGTTTGGGTAACTCTTTTGTTTTTTTTTTTCGGGCGCAAAGTTTGAATCATCAGCGAGTCTGGAAATGAATAGTATCGATACAAATTTTAATTGCATGCCTTTGGGCGAGGAAAATGCTTGAATTAATGATGAACCATGTGACCATAGAATGCAAAGGTGACCCTTTCAAAGTAAACACGGCGTGTTGATCACATGTCGGGAGCGGGGCCCGTTAATGAGTGCTGGTGCGGCATCACGGTACTGGATTCGTCCGACGATGTTATGTTCGAAGCGCGGGCGCGGTACAAACGTTCAACGCGTCTACTGCATTACAATTGCCGTTTGTCAGTTCACTGACTGACCGCCGCTTGCCGAAGCTCGGGAAATTTTGATGCCAGTGCCAGTGTCGCGTGGTCAGGACGTGTGCTATCCGTTTCGTCTTCAAACGTTGTCGTCCGTATTAGGACTGTAGTGCTTTTCGATACTGTTTCGCGCGCCAATGCAATTGACATTCAATGTCACAAACAAGCTTCCTGATTACCATACTCCTTCTGCTTTGCGGTAAGTTGACGCTAGTTTATCTTTGCGATAAAGAAAATTGAGTGAAACTAACTCTAAACTAACTTTAGATCATTTTTAACGCAAAGACACTCCAAGAAACATTTTCAAAGATATCTTTCAAGAACCCAAACTAACTTTTGAACTCGTCGAAAGAAAAAATAACGCGCAATTGCAAAGCTCATCGATATAATAATAAAAATAATAATGATAATAAGGTGTCCGCGTTCATTCATATATTACGTCATAACAAATGTAAAACAAAGGGAAGATGGACAACATTCATTCACGAAGTAAATTTGAAACAGAGCACAAGTGAATGAATTCCCTAAAATGCTAATTGTCTAATAACTAACTAATTCAATTTGTTATATTCATTCCACGTTGCAACTCCGTGCGAATTTCCTACGTCAATCAACCGTGAAGGGTTGCGCTGAACGTGGCATAAACTATGAAGGATGATTTGATCGCATTATCATCGCAAAATAGAGCCGCTTAATTTTTTCTCGGGTTATTAAGTATTAATTATCCTATCATTACACAGCTCGAATTAGAAATTACGCGTTGCTCGCTTGTTAACTCGTTAGCGATGCGTAAATTTTTATCTATGTACAATCTAAATATTGAAAAATCAATATTTGTAATGTGATTATTTGCACGCCTCGTTTTAATTAATTAAGGTTAAATACAAGTGAATGTTTGCATCTTCCATTCGGTATAGTTTTGTTTCCTCCATTCCTCGGAATATGTTCGCGAGTGGTGCGGATGCTTTTATCTTTGCGAAAAAACTTTAAATTAATACCGTAATTAAATAATCACGGTTGTTTTTTAACGATAGAGATCGTTAAAAGTTTACCTTTTTAACAGCGTTGTTGCCTGGAACTATACGAGATACCTATTTTGCGAATTGTTGAAGTATATCTAATATATAGGGCATGCGTAATAGAATTCGTTCAATCTTACGACCGATTATGTGAGAATCATACCAAGTACTTTATGGTACAAAAACTAACTTCTAAGTGATATATCCAGATACCTGTTTATGCCTGTCTGAAAGAAGACAGTCCACGCGATGTCTTAATTTTTTTTTTAGATATTCAAGTAGTAGGATTTGTTAAACTTTTCATTTGACACTAACCGCTTTTAGCCAAGCTACTTTTTTCGAATTTGGAAAAAGGAAGAAATAACATGGACGGAGCAACAATTCGTACAGTAATTGAATCAGTTTTACTATCGCAATTGCCGATGGAACATTTTTTCGCAGGGTGAGGGCTTGTTCTTCAGCGTCAAATTGGTCTAATAAATCAGCATAGCACTGTTTCGTGATCGTGCTTCCCTTTTCCAAACAGTCAATTAAAACTATGCCCTGCGAATCCCACAAAATCGACCGAAATAAGTTTTACAGCAGATGGAATTGTCTTCGTTTACTTTGCTGCGCGTTCGTTGAAAAAAACCGACTGACCTTTGGTTGTTGGCTCATAGTGATGTATCCTTGTCTCATCTTCAGCAGATAACTTTCTCATACTTAAATGCTTAGTCGAGATGCTCATTATATGTCTCTAATCTTCACCCGGCCATCTGTTAACATGATATCATGAACTTTATTGGTGATATTGTCTGTAGTCATCTCACATACCCGATCTTCATTCATTCAAAGATGGTTCAAAGGTGCATGTCCCTAACAAACTATCTTTAACTTCTGCATGCACCCGTTTTCTGTTCTTAATTTCATGATTTTGCAAATACATAACTCGCTCACTTTCAACGGCTCTCAAAACAAGATGAATCTCGATGACTCTCTTTGAAGAGAGAAAATTTTGGGATTTTGACAGACATCGAGTAGAAGGTCACCGTCCCTCCCTAAACACGGAACGTTTTAGTTTTATACAAAATATGTATTATTAGATTGATTATTTCAGTATATGTTAAACAGACATATGTTAAATATGTTTGGATTTAAATTCTTAATAGTACGGTTAAAACAAAAGAATTTTGCGTCCCTTCTAATTATATATATTCTAATATATATAATTAGAAGGGACTAATATATTAAATATATATATATATATATATAATATACATATATATATTATTATATATATATATTATATATAATATATATAATATATATATATTATAATATATAATATATATATATATTTATATTATATATATATATAATAATATATTATTATATATATATTATAGTATTTTAAATCGAATTCTATGCATCATTTTTTCCTTCTACGTTTTGTATGATTAGAAGACGGATGGGTCTAGAGACTCAAAAAGGATTCCATTTGACTAACCAAAGGGCATTTTTCCACTGCTGTGTAATAATCCTTTCAACGCCGGTGTGGCATATGATATATATATATACATAATTTGTCGCAGTTCATTACTTCTACTTCGTCTTTTGAAAATATTAAATTGCCATGTTTAGTGTTCATTTATTAATATGGGAAACGACCTCAAAACAGCTGCAAAATGAAAATGTTAGCGTGAATAAGAGCGAGATTAAAAAAGGGTCTCTTTTGCGTTTAAAACAAAGAGTTAAAACACAAATGAGAATTAATGGGTATTAACACTAATCTTATTTTTGTGAAGGTTAAAAAAAGACAGATAAATATGCACGACGTAGTCCATACATTGAGCAATCATAATGTAATTTAATATAATTACCTCTTCACTTTCCGAATTCCACAGCCAATAGGGATTTGGTTTTATATTACGTAAGCTAACAGCTTAACCGAGGGGACCGTATATTTTTACATCTATGAAATTCTTACCGTCGAAATTATCAGAAAAGGAGAAAATTCCCCGAGGTAATAAATTACAACAAACATAAGTTTATGTAATGATATAGAATATTAATATCCCTGGGGTGATAGTTTCCCTCCGTGCGAGATTCTGCTCGAGTTTTCGATTGGAAAAATCAAATTTTATTCGAGTTTTAAAATTTTATACTCGCCTGTTTCGAAAATATATTCAAAGTAACTGCAACGGTTAACTTTTTGACCAAAAAATTAAACCGATATTCTAATTTAATTATGCTAAAGTTGTCCTCCTCTTCATTTCATTTGCCTTCTGTTTCTCCTATTGGAGCTTATTCTGGACGCTGAGCGTTCTAACGAGAACATCTTTTAGTTTAATCGGTACTTTTTTATAAATAATGAACCAGTTTCGTTTGATATCTTGAATATTTCTCTGTTTGTAAGTAGCTTGAGTTCTTTAGTTTCAAATTTACCGTTAAGATAAGTATTCCGCTTGAAATATTGAATGTACAGTGTGATTTTAATCAACGGGGCAATAATAATAAACATTTTTGAAATCAGCATCTCCATGCGTTTTCAAGACAGTAATATCATTAATTTTTATTATTGAGCGTGTGAATAAATGAAAACATTCTTCCTTCAGTTCGGTAGATGCAAAAAATGGCCTACTAAAATGTTAGTGTCGTGTGCGACGGATGGTAACATATTTGCATAGAATGTGTGCCGTCTGCAGATCATCTTGGCATAGACGACGGATTTGATCTTCAGCTGTTCCTAGATTAAATAAGTGATATTTTAAGGCAACATAGCCTGTCAAAAATCCTAGCGGTTACCTAAGGTCCCTTTTGTTGAAGGATATCATGTTCTTATCTATTTGTGTTAACTTTGGTGAGCCTAATATGGCTAGGCTTTGCCTGTTTTCTTTCTAGAACACACCAGTATGAGACCCTTTCGTTGTCCTCCTATATCGTCATTGTTTGTTTTATGTGGTTCTTTTCGAATGAAGCAGCATTAATCCCAGCAGGATTTCTAGCGCTGCTGTGTTCAGACATGCAAATCTTTGAATTATTTTTTGCCACAAAACCAAAGAAGCGTAGGTGATAATAGGTTTGATTATTGCTGTATACGATCAGAGGGTCTAGACTTCAGTTCTTACCGAACAGCCTATAGCGTAGTAGTGGACTTGCAATGGCTTTGGACATGTGGGAGTTTCATGTTATTTCAAATTTAGAAGGTTAAAATTCTCAAGTAATATAGTAGTCGCTATAAGCTATATTTCAAAAATACTTCTGGATATACGTGGTGATTGATAAGTAAGGAAAAAAGGACCCCTCTTACAATCGGTCACACCTAATCAGCGCTTCCAAAATTTAAATTTGTTTTTTGACCCATGTTTTTTTCGTAGTAGCGTTTTATCCAAAGACAGTTTTGTTGGATTAAAATAAAGAAACACAATAAATTAAATAGCATAATTATTCTTTGTGCACCATGTATCTCCAATATTTTTGTATAACAATTCATGTCTAATATTGAAATATTTGCGGTTAAATTTAACCTCTATTTTTGGTTATTAGGTATAAATAATTTCTGGTTTTAATATTATTTGGTTATCATGACAATTGTAAACGAAACATGGATATTGTTTGCATATTTATCGAGTTTAAAACTGAACTTGAAACAAATCAACCATTGAAAAATCGCAACAATGAATATTTGTTGAGAACGCTCGATATATTTTCAATCAATAGTAGGTAGGGTACTCAATCCTTGGGGAGACTTTTTAAATAGTTATTAAATTGTTTTTTTTCTGCTATCAAGGTACTATTACAGGAATAAAGCCCATTGAATTTTTTAAAAAATTACTGCCTGTGTTTCCTTGACAATTTTCCGCTGGTGACGGTAAGTAGTTAATTATTCAGTATTGAATCCCAGGATTTCATCAAAACTAGATTGAAAAACCATTAGATTATTTTTTTGTGGACACATTCGACGCATCGATTAATATATTAAACTTTACAAAACAAAATATATGGAAGTATGGCTTTTACGTACAATATCGTCCCTTAGTATTAAATTGAAATAGTTGAAATAATCGTGTGGTATTGTTCATTCACTTCATTGTAAGGAGCGCTTGGATATCAAACACGCTTATTATACATACATACATATGTGGTGTGTTTTTTTTTGTCGCCGTTGTTGAAAATAATCTTTGTATGTCGATTAGTAATTGTATTCTAGAAAAAGACTTGATGAATACTTTATAACTTCGTTTATTATTAAGAAATGGTGTTAAATTCATCTTGGTGCCTCTTTGTTTTTCCTAAATAGATCTATTAGCAATTGCATGTCTCAACAACGCGTATATAAAAACTATTTTTAAGAAAGACGATGCTAATTTGCCAATTTGAGTCAAATATGAACAAAAGCTTTATTTATTATTTTAAACAGTTTTATATATATATGGAGAAGAGAGAAGAGAAAATAGTGCATCCAACAAATTCCTATATACGATTAAAATATTTATTTCAGGATTACTTGAGTCACCCTTCGTGTATAAAGATCGTAACCCTAAATCTACCAGATCGCTTTTGTAGGAGAATTTGAATCGCAACCGTTTGAAAATTCATTAGCAATCTACATTACATAACGTAATGAAAAAAAAAATTAAAAATCATCCATTTACATGCTAGAAATGTGGATATTTTCTTAACAATGAACATTTAAAGGAAGCTCTCGGGCATGAATAATACACTGGATAACTTGGTGCCAAGATAATCTAATATTTAAACCGTCTGCACTGAGGAAATATTTTACATCAGGCAAGGATTCGCATGTACTCTCTATAATTCATACTTCACTTGAAGGATGTCAGTGAAATAATGTTTTGCTCACTACCTTGAAAAGGGAGAACGGAAAGGGGGCGTCAAAAACGCATTAGAATTAAAATAGAAGGTACGGATTAGTTCCATAATTAATATTCCATATTTTATCGGTAGGACAAGAAAAGGATTTCCATCGTTTTTCCACCTTTTAAAGTTCAATATATCTTTCAATCACAGCGTGCCCGTTTTCCCACAATCATCATCAATCATAACTTAACGTCTACCTACAAGGTATACTAGCAGAAGAAAGGTACTGAGTAAAAGAAAAAAAAGAAAATCTACCGGCGCGTCCACTATAATTTAAACGTGAAATATTCTTGATGCTATAATATACACTCTGCATATGTACATATATATGCTGCAGTCTTATAGGTTACCCAAAGGAATAATTGCTTACAGAAATTATTCTATGCGAGAGCTTGTGAAAATAACCTAACTTCGCTATTGCCTCGGATAACTTGGACATTTCCATTATTGTAAATTGCTGGAAGGTGTATAAATTTTGCATATTTATCAGGTTGAAATTTAGGCGAAGAAACCATTTATATTTAAATAGATTAAACTGCGAATTAACTCAGTTTCCTAGTTAATATCAGACTTAAATGGGTGTTAAAATTAAAAAAGAATATTAAGTGATTCTTGATAAATCAATATAGAAGCCATTAACTAAACAAGTTTCCCACGTCTTCTCGTGTATACAAGCTGCAATGTGGTTACCGAAAACAGTTCACTTCGATACTTTACTAGACATGTACTTAGCTTTATACATATTTTATGGAATTGTTGCTTTTTTGTCAATAACCATAACCTAGCGCAATTTATACTTCAATCAATAATTACATTAAACGCGAGCCGTGTTCCGATAAAAGTTTTGGCTACTGTAGTAAATTCCATGATAAATGCTTCTGAGGTATTTCTGCCCATTTTTTTTTTTTATTACCATCAATCAAATCACAGCAGAGAAATTACGCAAACAATTCCAGATGAAATATTAAATATATTTTTTAAGTGACCACGATGACGGGAACAAATTTACCTCTTGTAATCTGACATCTTTTATGCCTAAATCTGAATGGTCCCGCATTAAAAAAAGTAAATTGTAGAGTTTAGAGGACCCAAGCTACCGCGTATAGCCACAGGCTGCGCCCCGAGTACGAGAGGTTTAGTGTCTGGATGACAGAAAAATATTGCCGATTTTTTTTAAGAGAAGTATACGCTGTTTTAAATTCCCGTGTCCGTATTTTTGCCAAGCGTTAAGAATTTAATTTCGTGAGTATTAGGTTAATTAAAAGCAAACATTTTTTCGGCGGAATTTCGGTTTTTGTCTATTTCGTGTATAAAGGTTGTTTTAGAATTGTCTTGGATCTACAACACCCAGTCATTTTCAAAGTAATAATGATAAAAATAATAATGATAAAAATAATAATGATAATAATAATAATCACAATAGGAGCTATATTAACCACATTTTTCTTATTCCAAAGTCCGGTAAGACTTGTTAATTTCCTTTGTTTTAGCGTGTAATAACTCGCTAAAAATTGTTTTTTTACGAAGTTTAATTCATCTTGCTTCGAAGATGTGGGAAAGTGATTAGATCTGCTTAATCAGCCTCAATATAATGATTTCAACAGAGACAATCTGCCAAAATCTAAAGCAGAATTTGTAGTCTCGCACTTTAAATAATTGAGATGCCTTCTACCTTCATGAAAAATAGTTATAATGAAAAACTATTACTATTTTTCTGCAAAGAAGAAAAGGTGTGTGATTGTTTTGTACTATTTGAACACTTTCACCGTATTAAGATATCCCACCAAGCAAATAGTTCATTCAATTGAACTATAAGAACACTGAATGTGGGATGTTTGCAGAGATTTCAAGACACTTGATACAAAGTATTCTGGTTTTCTGAGTTTCTAAAAAAAACATATTATTATATTCATAATTAGTATCACAAAGTAAAATAGTACAAACATAAGAACCTTAAGGCACTTCATTACTTTAAAACTGTTATTTGAAAATTAATGAATTAAGAAGTCGAGGAAGTTGTTAGATCCGATTTAAGGTATTAAAGGTATTGCTTAGTTAAACATTATTTTTCTATCAAAGTGAGGACAATTCGCAAGACTATAGATTTTAAAGACGTAAGAATATGAGCCCCGCATCTATCGATTGTTAATTCTACTATTTCCAGTCCACCCCAGTTATTGATTATAGGGTTGCTAATACTACAGGAAATATGAGGATTTGATTTATATATCTGCTAATTATCTAAAAGAATGTTCCCCTAGTCTGCTATCGTTCCTCTAGCAGGATCCGGCTATTATCCATTTCGTAAGGGGAGTTATAAATACCGACGATAACATGTAAATAATAATTAATGATTCGAAATGCCTTATTCCTTAATTTACAATTACGAACAAATTTTTAGCATTACTTTATCTTGTCTCTTTACAATCCTGCACCATGACACATAAATCTATTAAATTTACTTAATTATCTACAATCATTTCTATTTTACATCGTTCGATACGTAGTGCAAGGCATTCCCAATTTCTAGCTTCTATTGCATGCAGTTTAAAGTAAGGTAGCTTCTTCCTCTTCTTTCTTCTATCCTACTTCTTCCATTATTCCTTCATTTATATCCGTTATTTATTATCTTATTGTTCCAAAAGCAATTTGGGTTTGCTTTATCCACTAGCGTCCTCCAATTATTTATTTATTAAAATCGATATGGAGGATCTACCTATCTATATCAGCAAATAATTGTTGCCGCTCTTTTTTTTTGTTTCTATTTTCATAAATACTTTTTTCTTTCTTCCCCATCGCGTTGTTCGTTCATCACGCTCAATTTATCAAAAGCCGGGTAATATTAAATTAGGATCTGATATTTATTTGGAAACAACCAGCTCCTGTCTATGCTATAAAGGTTTGATTTGATATGATTTATTTAGTTTAATAGTACATTTATTGACCGTTCCAGAGTAAACGGTTCCTAATTGGTTAATAGCCTACAAAATTTGAATCACAAATATCCCAATTATCTCAAAAACAAAGCTAAGTAGAGTGGCAGTATATATAATCATGTGAGAAAAAAAATAATGAATAATTTGAATTTAATCAAATGGAATTTTTATT
This sequence comes from Oryctes rhinoceros, assembly GCA_020654165.1. Taxonomy (NCBI): domain Eukaryota; kingdom Metazoa; phylum Arthropoda; class Insecta; order Coleoptera; family Scarabaeidae; genus Oryctes; species Oryctes rhinoceros. Next base: position 10,658,882 of record JAIOKQ010001013.1, on the reverse strand, counting down.
CTATGTTTCAAAAATGCATGTCCAATATTCCGTGTTTGAATTTAGAATAAATAAATGAAATTAAATGTCACTTTCGACTTTATTAGAAAAAACAAGATATAATAAGATGTAATAACTTATTACGACAAATTTTATATTCAAAACGAAATATACAAAGAAAAGTATAAACAAACATGAATATATGTACATAGATTGAATCCTTTTGAAGGCATGGAAGTTTCTACTTTCACACAAAGCCTAGGTACGTAAGAGGATTTAAATTGAAAGGAACTAGGAATAGAAAGCAATTAAAGAAAATAGGAAAGTAATTGATTCACAGGAGCTTTAGAGAACTAAACTCTGCTAAGCTGTAGAAATAGAATCGTTTAATCACACAGACGAACTATTCTAAGGCGTTATTACAATATTCCTCAATTTTCTTTTATCGATTATCGATACTAATCGCATAAAAATTCTAACTATCGATCTCCTCGGAAGGAAATAATTTCACCTACGCAAATATGAAATGATAGATTTCCAAATTATCGAAGGAGCAACTAGACCTACCATGATTTGTTATCTAATCATGCTGTATTAAATATTTAAATGGTCGCTCCTTTATAAATTTTTTACCGTAGTACAGCCGTGCCTTTCCCCGGGCAAACGTTCTAGTTCTAATATCAAAGTGTCGCAATACCCAGCCGTGGTGTCCAAAATATCAAGGGAACTACCCCGGAATAGCAGAATGGTATTCGACCTCTCAAGGGTGACATTGTTAAAAAAAACTAAGGGAAATAATATTTAGAAGCTGTGACGTACATGTTCTTAGGTTGAATGCTGTTTTGGCACCTCTGGATACTGTGAAATTCGACTTAGCCAGCATCGAATAAAAATATATCGATAGATAACAAATCAATTTATATTTATACAGGATGAGTTTTTCTATGTTCATGTATGCACGGAGAACTCGAAAAGTTTTACGAGCTTAATTTGAAGGAATATAGTGCATATAGACTATGTTATGTTGACTATATGCAAAAAGTGTAAGGAAATAAGTTATACGTAACTATATGCTTAATAAGACGAGACTCCCCGTGTATACAGTTCTAAGCTATAATAATTTTACAAATATTTCGAATAGAATACAAGTAATCAAGAAAGGCAAAAAAAATTTGGACTAATTTTCATAAATTAGAAAACACAAATTGTCGCAATCTTATTAGGCTAGCTATGCAAGCAAGATACAGCGAAAGCCTTCAGGAGCGAACACTCACGGTTCCAGCATTTTTGTCGGCTCATGAGGAACGTAAAACAAAATACACAAAACCATTCTTAAGTTTTCAATGATGCTCATTAATCTTCACAGCCACTCATTAAGCGCGCTGTTCATACTTTAATTCTGTAGCTATTTCTTTGGCCTTGGCTTTTATTGGTGGTCTTGTCATGGATATACATATGTTGGGTTCTTGCATGAATGAACCACTCGAACTATATTTTATTAATCTGTACTGGCTTTCTGCCTTTAATTTCCAATTCTTTTATCAAAGTTTTCACCTGATTGGCACTGCCTACAAATGCTTTCCTTCCGTTTTACAATCTCGGTGAAAATTATTAGTGTCTATCCGATTTAAAAGGTTCAAGAATGCTAAGCTTTGAAGCAATAAAAACACAAGAATGATGATAAATAAATGATAGCTGGAGAGAAAAAATGAGAAACATGCTTAGCCTACCTATTTTTATATAACGAAATAGTCATTTTTGAACATGATTCTAAATTCTGCAGTTTAGGGAGGTTTTAAATTTTAAATTCCGAGGCAAAACTCGCCGTATAGTGTTGACAGCGAATCCTTCATAATTAAATTTTTAGTCGCCCAAAAAATTGCTTTCTTTTATTCGTCAAAAGCACTTAGCTGCAGGGAAAAATTTTCCAAGATGTCTTCATGACTACTGAAAAATACCATAAATGTGTTTACAACAATATTGATAGATTCAAGTATGATATCTGATTATATCGATACTGATGATAATGTATACTGTAAAGTCCACCTGTGATTCATTTTCAGAAAGAATCAGCTACTTATATAAAGCAAGTTTTGCATTGTGGGCGGACCGTTATTACATTAAAATTTCATAATTCCGAGCAGATAACTCTTATAAACACAAGCTACACGGTTTCGTGAAAACTGTACCCCATTTAACTTACTTCTTAAAGTAGTATTAACGTAAAGGCCCTCCTAACTTTTACACAATTTAGAATATCATTATTCTTGAAACTTTTCACTGACAGCGCTCACGAGAAAAAATTTTAATTTCCCATTTATTACAAATACAAACGTTTCTTTACACATAACGATTAAAAGTTTAACTTTGGGTAAATTAAAGGGGGTGAAAAAAAAAAAGATGAGAATAAAACAAGAATGAAAGGGAAGAAGTAAAACACAAAACGGCTGCGAGATATTCTCTATTCTTTTTTACTTCTTTTTTAATTATTTCCCTCTCTATCACTCTCGTTCTCCAAGGCCTTAATCACTGTTTGCCTTTTAATAACTCACAGCGCAAAAACAACATTCATCATTTTTAAGTAAAATTTATACAGTATTATTTTAATTTATGAGCTTGACTTTGCCCATCTATCCAAAGCTGATTTTGGTTTCAATCCAACGGGAAAAAAGTAAAAAAGAAAGAAGGGGGAAAAACGTGAGACGGTTTTGATTTAATTCTATCCCTCTGGCGTTTTAGAAAGTAAAAAAAAGAATTTCAGGTAGGTACAAATTCCTTCACTTAATGGATGACTAGGAGAATAAATCCCGATTTATATGATGTTCACACTTTAAATTTAATATGATTAAAGGCGTGAATTTGAAAGCTGTAGCAATTTATAAAACAGAAAAAGCAACTTTCTCGGTTATCAGAGCTTTGGGATTACCTTCGAAAAAGATACTGTCACTTCGTAACGAAACGAAGAAAAGTGAGAAAAGCATTTAATCTGCATGTCTAGAATTATTGCCATATAGAGTGGGATGAAAATATATTCGTAATGGAAAAAATAATTGCGTAATATATACAGTGAATTCTACTTAGGATTCTGTTAAGACGTTGAAACAAGATATGTCTGTACGTCTACTGTTATTGTATTATTATCTGCAGCCCAAATATGTAGGAAATACGTCATGTTATAAGAAATATAAAATAAAAACAATTTTTATTTTATGCCTCTTGAATCAATAGTTTACAAACGTAAACGTCATCACTTCTTATTTACTGTTGTCCCGGTAATCAAACATCAGAAATAATGTCCAAATGTAATAGTCGCGCTTAACTGTTCTATGAATGCTGGCCATGCCATTTCTTTTCTTACCATCAGGATGAGGAAAGAAATGGCAGACCTAAACCCTTTACCTCACAAACAGTTTGGGTTCGGATGAGGGTTATTTGCTGACCTCCAATTGTTCCGGTTGTCAGATGTAATCTGAACTGCCTTCGAACCGAAAGAAATCGTTGAGCTGTTTTTTTTTTTCTAGTTTTACCCTACAAGCACAGTTAGCTGGCTGACAGTCGGTTATTACAACGTCGGTTAGCCTAATTTCCGTGACGATTGGCTCACGGATGGTAGACCATCAATGAGTTATATAAAACCAATGGTACGTTTCTAACGTTGGATATCTAGCCTTAGATCAGCAAAATCGGTTAGGCATTGGTCGACTATCGAGAAAGAGTAATTAAGCAATGTTTGGCAGTAAACACATAAGCAAGTCGATGTTAAGTAATTCAGTCAGTGCACGGTTGGTTGAAGATCAGTTGCCAAGCGTTTTAAACATGTGATATTACGGTCGGCGGACAATACTGAGCCAATTTTTAAAGAATTTTCGTTAAAGGTCAGTGCGCAGTACACCAGAGCCAAATTTATGTAGCGATGAACGCTCTTTTGACGCTGTTGGTTAGACAAAGAATTAAAGGTGTTTTATATCTTGTACGCTTTCGACCAATTTTAGTATATGACGCCTTAGCCTAGTCGACAATGGGCAATTAGAATGATTGCTGGGGCTTCATGATTAGAAAAGATCTAAACACGCGTTGACATAACAAAGAAAATATTGTTACCACCAAAACCTACTGATTGCGAGAATAGTGGGAAATTCTCAAGACCGCGCACCCCTGATGAGCCACATTGTACGTATTGCCAATAGGGTTCTTGGAACTAATTGTTCAAGAACATAGGAACACATTAGGAAGATGCAGTCGAAGCTAGACACTGAACACTCTAATCAATCAAAGACTGTCATCTTAGCTTTCAAAAACATTGTTGAAAATCTTAGTTAAGCTAGAAGAAGTACCATGCTAAAGCTGTACATATATCTTAGACAAGGGAAAACTAGGTTAAAGAATTAGTGAAACACTTGCAGTTATCAGTAATAAAACCACAGCTGATTTTTTGCACAGATTATTACACAGCTGATTAATTACACAGACATAATTACTTACAAAAATCTCAGATAAGAAAAATTAGTAATAGGGCGAAATTTTAAAAATGAATAGGAAAAATATTACATATAACTTTGGTGGATGCGCCGGCATAATAATGATCTAAAGAAAAGAATAAGCAGCTCTTAAGCATTACAACGAAAACTAAAGCTAGCTATCGTATTTTTCAACTCGGCAAGGAGCTATTGCTTGAAGTAGCTAGTGTAGTAGAGTTTTTGTTATACCTGCTCGTTACTCAAGTTAGGTTAAATGGAACATACAGTGTTTTGTAAGTCTCCCGCCACTAAATGTCTGGCTCAGTTCTAGAAATATATTATTCCAGCAATAGATAGGAGTGAATGGTGTACAGGGAAAACATCTTGAAAGTTACCGGGCTTAATTCAAAATTTATACGAACAGCAAAGTTTCCACTACGATTGGTATCGAACAAAGCAATGTTGTTTTTAAGTTAATTGATGAGAAGATGTTTCCAAATAAGCTTGAAAGTTTAAATTAACTCGTTTACAAGATGGTTACTTTAAATATGTATTGACTGTACGTATTCCCTATTTCTATGCTGTGTTTTCAGCAAAATGAAAGCTATTAGTTATTTATGTACGGACGCCTTGTTTATCTACTCATAATATGGAACTTTTCTCCCTACGCGCGGAACGGGCCCGCAAGTACATGTTTTTAGCTTTCTTCTAGCATTGTAATTGCCGTCAAATAACTTGCGAATGTAAGATGTAACGAGATATACACGCCTTCAGTTAAAGTATTAGCTTACACATTAAAACTCTTCGTCGTATTTCGAAAGTCTGTATTTCATCGTGTAAATATTAGGTTAAACATTTACCAGTACAATGGCAGAATTAGCAGCGTTCGACTTTCTTGTAATTGTTTGCTTTTATACGCTTCAAAAATTTTACGATAAACATTTAAGTCAAAAATATATGCCGTCGGAAAAAACTAGCGGGACGTATTAAGCCGTAAAGTAAATTAAAATGTAATTTTTAATTTAACGGATACAACCCTTATATGCATAATTAATTAAGGGGGACGTAGTTAAAATTCAACGCGTCAAAGGGAGGAAAACATCATCCAGGAACTTCACTTCGGAATTTCATGCCGGCTTAAGTAATTTAGAACATGTTAATCGTTTATAATTGCTACACGCTGTGTTTTCTATTCATGTCCGAAAGAATGAGGATATGACCGATTACGTAAGTTGAATTTAAATTTATGGGACGGTATCTCATGTTTATCGCTTATTTTATTCTTATCTACATTTAAGCGTAAGGTTCATTAGTTTCCGTATGTAAAATTCCGTAGTATGAAAAATAAAAATAGGGAGTTAAAAACCAAATTAAGTAAGCCTTTTAAAAAGCGTTAGTAATTTAGTAATTATCAATGCAATAACAAAGTGCAGCGTGAGTTAAGCAAAGTTAACATTTTGCCAGGATTTTTTACTTGTTTCTTGTGTGTTGCATCGTTTATTACAGAGGTAGTCTGAAAAGTTTCAGCATGAGGATTTTCGTTCGATATTCGTTAAAAATATTCTAGTAACAACTACGCATTGTAAGAAAGTGTTGTAGGTTAAGGTACAAAAATTCCTTTTTCAGATAAAGATACGCAATGAGAATGCTATCGTAAATGCAAATTTTGCCGAATAAGGAGCCAACTATTTGGATGAATTAATGAGATAGGTCAAAAAAAGTGTGATTTCCAAGGAGACTATGTTGAGAAATAAAATAAAATCTGGCAAAAAATATACTTGTATATTCAACTAACAAAAATATAAATTTCGACCATGCGTATCAAAAATGTCCATCAAAGTATTCGCGTCTTCTATAATTTTTTTAATTTATCCATAGCTACTTAGATCATTATCACTCTGTACAGTTTTGCTAATGTTACAGTATTTAAGCTATACGACGGATACTTTCACAAACCTCAAAAGTTTCAAACAAAATCCTACGATTTAATTAAAATTACGCCAATTTCACCATTATACTCTAAGTGTTTTCCAATTCAACAACTACAGAACTCCAAAACACAGAAAAAGGGAAAAAACAAAGACGATAATTACAAGAGTTTTTCAATCCATCAAATTATTACCCAGGTTTTGTTCGCCTTTTTTCAGCTTCGCTCTGGTAGTAGTAATTGTTGAAAATGATTTGCCTCTCGGAAAAAAAAACTGAGGCGCCGCGAGATCAAGCGAAATATTTTCCTCTCCGAGAATGTCTTTTATTTAATATATATAACACTACAAAGTACATAAATTCCGGACGGGAATAACAAAAAATGTATATATGTACCGTAGGAGGAAGCGATACCGCGTAGAGGGAAGAAATAACTTAAGGAGGCGCTTTAAAAAGGACAAAAACTAGATACGAGTGCTATGATTAACCAAGGAAACGTGGCTCTGTTATTGTTGGATTATCGTAACGTAGAAAGTGTTAGAAACGTTCGACGCCATGTAGAGACAGAAAAATCGTCTGGAACAAGAGAATATTACCTTTTATATAAATAGCCGACGCCAAGTTGCTGCCATCTTTCCTTCTAAATATTGACATGAACCCGGCGCATCCACCAAAACATATTACGCTTTTAACGGTACAACGGCCAAATTACAAATATTCGGTGATGTTACCCTTAATATAGAGGGGATAATTTAGTACAGAATTACCTTCCATTTACATTTTTTTTCTCTCTTAAAAAAGATTTTTTTTTGTTTCGCATTTAACATTTTTATTTTTCGAAAAAACACGCGGTAAATGCGACTACACGGATCTTCCTATATGCTAGCGTAATTTTTTTTCTCTCGTAGGGGTAAATACAAATATCATTAGCGAGATCCTTTTCTGACGTATAGGACCGAAATAGAAAAATTGGCATGCAGATATTTCTGCAATAAATTGAAGTGAATGTTTCTTTTTGCGGTAAATCTGGTGATTTTATTTCACCAGCATTCCGTTAGAGAACTAGGGTATACAGGCAAGCGAATTTATCCAAAAAAAGGCTCACAAAGGGAATTGGTAAGATGATAAATGTATACAAGGAATAATTGAAGTTCCTATATTGGGTGTATGTTTAAAAGTAGTTGTTGGCTAATGTATGCGCTTCCTTAACTACCTAGTATGCAAACAGCATCGGGTTTATAATTAAAATCTTAATAGTTCGCCTAGTTCAAACGTCTTTGTTACAGTTTAATCATGACGGGTTCCTTTAGTATCACGTTGATAACATGTGCTTATTTTCTTTTAATTTCAGATAATAAGTTTCATACTAATTAATAATAAATAAGCATAACATAAAATATATTCTTATTTCGAAGTGACTTACCCAAACCGATGCAGGAGTAATTTTGTGTTTCTAGTTTCTATCTGCACTAGTGGACAACCTATTTTAGTTTTTTTTAATCTCAATCGTACTATTTGTTATCTCAATCAAAAAATACGATGTGTATTTTTCACTTGTTCTGAGACAATATGCACATTTCTGAGATTCTATAATGCCTCAGCTGACATATCCTTGCTTTCTGAGACCTAGCAATACTATTAAGCAGTTACAATTTGATCCTGTCAGGCAAGATTGCAATAATCAAATTAAATCTCATGATTAACAACTAATTTATTTTTGCAATACCAATCAAAAAGACTTTTGATGATGTTTACTTTTAATAATAGATAGTACACAATAAAGTTACAGTCAATAGGCGCCACAGTGCTATCTTGCGCGGCTTTGAAAAAAAGCTAATTTTGCTCAACCAAAACAGCATACTTGAGTGGTCGCCACGGAACAAATTTACAAATTTATTACAAATCGAATTAAAAGACCATTCTGATCCGAGATCTGATCCTAGCGACTTTCCTCTGTTTTCTAGCTTCAAAGTTTCGCTCAGAGGACATAGATATATATCGTATAAGGAAGTAATTATATCCGTGAACGCCTGTTATTCAGAAAAAGATGCTAAGTACATAGATTTATAAAGAGACTATGTTGAGAAATGTAACTGAACTTGGTAACAAATTATTTTTTTTAATAAATAAAAATTCTGAATACATCGTGAGTAATTAAAACCAGAATCTTTAAATATTTGTGTCTAGAGTAACTTTTAGGTAATCCATACGACGTATTATCCTTCTTTTGTCCTTTTCTATGGCATTCTCCTAGCCGCTTCCTCTGCTAAAGTATTGCTGCAGTTTTCTGAATTAGTGCTATTGTTAATTTTTCTAGTGTTGCAATCATATATTATTACCATCGATTTTCTGTCGTGGCTGAAAATTTAGAGCTTAACACGGATCGAGAAAGGATGTAAGCTAGCCATTTGTAATTATAAAAATTGCATAATAAATTAACCGATGCATTTTTGATTGCCCTACAACCTTTTGTGTCGTACATCTATTGTTTTACATTTTTCGCGATATTTTTTAATAGAATATTGAACTAACAATAGGCTGCATTATCGATGAAATAAAAATCCCTCAGAATCGATTTTATAATTGCGTAGTAGTAGTACACGTTGCAGATTATTATGTATTGTAAAGAATACCGCTAAGTAGTCTAATAAAAACAAGCGTAAAATATTCAAATTGCACCCTACAGCTTTATTTCGGTTAATTATGAAGTGTTTTTCCAGCGCAATCTACTTCAGCAAACTGTGTATGTAAATACAAAAATTATCCTATTAATTCTAATATTATGTTTAATATTTTTTTCATCTACACATTTCAATTTCTAATATAATTAAAAAAATGTGCGAAAATATTTTAATGGGGTTTCTGGGTCACATGTGACGGTACCTGTTGCCCTATCTCTCGTTAAAAAGCAATTACCCCCTAACAACGCGCAGTATCTGGTTTATTATTTCTTATTTTGAATTTTCTACGCTAATCTTAAAAGATTAACAGATAAGAAGGACATTTTTTGGTATTCCACGTACTTACCACGTGAAGTTTTCATTATTGAGTAAGAACATGCGATCAAAAGTTATACTATTGTGAATATGTACGTAGTGCAGATGTTCCGGTTACCTTTCATGAGACCAAATAATCACAGAGAGTTTCTTAAATTGTGTTATAAATGGAAGTATTGCATGAAATGCGGGATTGTCTCAAAATCAAGCTGCCTTAATTTATGACTTTTCGAAATATTATTTTACCGAATGTAACGTAAATGTTCTTTTTCTTTTCCATCTGCTCTTTTCGAAATATTTTCTTTCCTACCTCAGCGATGACTAACGTGAAATCAATTAAATATTAAATAAACTGGTACAATGGTGTAAGTATAAAATGGAGCACTTTTTTTTAATTGAAACCAAAATTTTTTAATGTTTCATTTCTGTGAATTCAATTTTTTTTTTCAATTAAAATTTAAAAAGTATCGAAACAGCAGCAATTATCGTAAAGTTAGTTCAATAAATCCCACGACTTAAACTCTGAGAGTTTGGAATCAATCGATAGCCGTAGATATTTAAAATAAACAACGGATTGTTTTTCGTACTAACAAAAGAACAGACAACTAACAAATATTTACTTTCAATTCACAGTTAACATTTCTATAAAAGCATATCGATGTTATCAACTTTTAATTTGTAATAATATCCACGTAGTCAAGTTTTACTTTGCGCCTCGAATAACGAATAAAATATTTTCTACATCATCAATAAGCACGTGCACGCATCAAACGCGCGTTAAATAAATAATTACAATAGGACGTGTCATATTTTACTGTTTAAAATTCTTGTTTACAATAACGCTTAACAGCCAACGATGTGTAAAATTTATAATTTCTCCGTTGACAAAACAACAAAAAAGCAACGCAAAAATTCCGCCATGTATATAAATTCGCTAATAATCATTTCACAAGGGTATAACAATATTAGTTTTTGTTTCAATCAAAACTGTAATCGTCCAACATTACACCATGCAAAATTTTCGCCGGAGAGATAGATTTTTAAATACGTGTTAATTGTGCAATTCACAAAAAAAAAAGATAAATAAACTAGGAAATTTGAAAGCTCAAAAAATATGTTCGCGTGGATAGTTGCATTAACTTTCAATATTTTATTTCGTAACACATCCAAAGATTAAGCTGAAGTAAAATATTAATTGGCACATGCGCATCAGATACGTTAATATTTTTATTTATCTTTCTTGTTTTTCGCCTGCATTTTTACGCGCCTACGTTCAAAAAAAGATTCATCAACATTTTCAAGGCATACTCTGATTATTTTTCGAGATGATAACAAAAATATATCAGCGATTCTTTCTAGTTGCGTTATTAAATCGAGAATGTCGTAAAACGGTTTTAAACAAAATTTCATTCAAATATGTTTACTAATAAGAGAATCATTTTTCACATTTTACCGCGAAAAGAAGTAACTAGAATATTTAACGATAGACTCTAGACTCTGTTGGAATGTACAAATGTATCTGAATACTCGGCGATATAACAACAACAAAGTAAAACCATTTAAATTAACATTCCCGCGTACTCTACAACAAGATGATAAGAATTTTGTTTATGGATTGAAGACGAAGGTACTCGCTCATGATACATTTTTAAAAATTACTTTATTTAGTGATGAAGGTACTTTCACAATAATAAATGAGATAGTCTCTTCGTAGAATATTCGATGTTGGACAATTGAAAATCCAAACTGGGTGGTTAACCGCAAAAGGTAGTATTTAGAATAAGTGAACGTTTGGTGCTGGATGTTGAATGAGAAAATAATAGGTCCCTTTTTTGCGTGAATACGAACGCGGGAAAATGTTTACGATGATTTATCGGACGTAACAGATGAATTTCCCATTGCAGAGAGAAGAAATTTACATTTTCAATTAAATAGTTGTTCATAACGTTAGAATTGTAAAACGATGGCTAAATGAACATTTTTTAAGTCGTTGGATAAGTTGAGGCGTCGATAATTGACTGATCACCCAAATCTGACGATACTAAATTTTTTTTGTACGCCGTTTTCTGGATCAATTTTATGAATCAAAAGGTTTAGAAAACACGAGCAAGGAACCGAGCATAAAATTATACAAACATACAACAAGCTTGTGCGGAGGTTATACCTTAATAATTAAAAATGTTTTGGTATAAACTACGAAAATGTTAACATTTTTATTTATACTTAAATGTCTACATAATTATTTCTGTAAACTGCACTTTAATATTAACTACGTTTAATTTAATTTACATTTATTAGTTTTTAAAGCAGTTCAGTAAAGTACGTTACTCTTCTTCCAGCTTTATGGTATTTAATAAAGTTTAACCTACCTTGGCCAGCCGATGTAAGAAGCAGATTTATCAAGTAACGCGGGGAAAGGAAAAATAATTCTCTTAAAATCCAGAGTTTTATTTAAAAAATCGCTAATAATATATATCAATGCCTTGAAAATGCAGATGAACTTCCGAAATTTTGTTTGGAAATAGACTTTTTGATCCACTATGTATTAAGAAAAAGCGTTTAATTTTATTTTGCAAAATAATTCTACAGGAGCGCTTCTATTTCACTTTAATCCTGGAAAATACAAGATGCGACAGAGGTGGTTGCTGGAGAATAAGTAGTCTATCGAATTATAAATTCGTGAATTTTTATCATAGAAGTCATAGAAGTGTAAGAACAAAGCCTTCTTTTTCTTCAAATACGACCGTTTCTTTTTCTCCAAATTTCTGTGAAATAATGATGTGTAATATGTCCTTCAAGACAATTAATAAACACAATTCCATGATTATTCCAAAAGAACATGATGAAGTAAGCCGATTCACCTTTCGCAATGGACGGCTTTGTATGTGCCTTGGCTGCAGGAGTGTACTGGTTTATCCAAGCTTCATGTGCAGTTAATAGACGCCAAAACTTCAACTTATTCAGCTTGAACTGTTTCAATAGAGCTTTGGAAATATCCATTCTAAATGGGTTTGGGCAAGCATAATACCCAACGTACGGCTGGCTCTTTCAAATATTTTTAATGAGTAGTAGAATCTTTATATTGAGACTTAACGCAAGACTACCCTCTACAAGACTACAAGATTAACTATACAGGATATGTGTGATCTTGTTTAATACCACATCAAATGCCATGGTCTTTGGATTCATATTTTTAAAATTGTTTAACTCTAATGTAATATTTGGAAAATCGTATCAAGCTTAATTTGTACAAAAACATTTTTGTTTCATTTATTAACGTTCCCTGAAATTATAATAAGGACTCTGGCAATTGCGTGCATGTCACGAATGAGCTACATTAACTAAAATAACAGAAAACATGAATCCTCCACAAAATAACGTTATCCCAGAGACGGAATTCTGTATCAAAAAAAAAAAATACAACCGTTAAATCTTTGCATTACAATTATTTTTCATACAAATTGAGAATATTACATTATCTTTTTAGGTACATCGGCGTTAAACTATCTTCGCTAAAACTCCAACCATGTCAAACTTTGTTTCAGCTTCATTCGACTTTAAGTTCTACTTTTCCGCTGTGTGCCGGTTTACTTTAAAACTATAATTTATTTACTTAACTCGTGAATAAATAAACAGGCCGCGGAAAGTATGTAAATAGATTTAAGTTTGCAAATAAACGCTGTAAGGTATTCGGTAAGGGGATGAGAAGTTAAAGTTATCGAATCATTGGCGCAGTCAGCAGGATCCTTTCAATAGGTATCTCCAATAAATCGCTCTGTATATTCATCTCCTATTTATCGACTATGGGAAAAGCATTTATTGGATATTGGGACACGTCCCAAATGATATGTCGCCCGCATCAACGCCTTAGCCAGCGGCATTGATACCGCAGATAATGCGATAATATTAATCTTGCGTCCCTCTTTGAATTTATTCAACATTCATAATGATGATCATTAATTCAAGGACCCGGTATTCATACGCAAATTTATTTCGGGAGCACATAACCCCCCACTAAATAAAACTCGCGTATGACAAGATATGATCTATCGTAGATACATATTTATGAAACACGCCTGTATGTCATCAACAACTTCATCAGTTTCACTGATCGTACGAGGGGTGGCGCGTAATTCGTTGTTGTACGTTGTTCCGTTTCGCAATCGTACATTAAATTTATTACTCGCGATTGTGCTCGGGTTAAATAACAGGTCAATAGGAGAAGGTTCCAAGAACACAATTTTAATTCATTAATATACAAATATATTATCCTTCTGAAGCAAATCGGCTTTAATTAATTAACTAGATTTTTCACGTTAAAAAAGGATATTCAAAGTTAAAAGTAGATTTTCATATCGTTAACTTTTAGCTATTGTGAGAGCTAACCTAAAGCCCGCAAAAAGATAATTTGCAGCAAATCAATTTCGATATTCCACAGGGTTCTGTGTTAGAACCTCTATTATTTGTGATTTACGTTTTTCTATCTTTTGTATCCCGCGTTTATTTCTGCAGTCACTTGCAAATTTGTGTCGAATTTTTTTCCGTCAAGGTATTTTTTCATAATCGGAAATAGAAAATAGGGAATAATCGTAGGTAGCTAAATCTGGCTGCAGAAACAATTCATATCGCCATGGAGATTTACCATGGCGACGACACGCGTGCACGCGTCCTTATGATACAGAATTCTTTTCTTCGCCATATGGGGATGTCTTTCTTTCGCGGCATTGTTAAAACGATCCAATAAGTTGGCATAATACCCGCCGTTAATCGCTTTGCCCTTTCTGTAAGCAACGTGGAATATGCCGCATATATCCTAAAACAGTATTGCCATGGTCTTGTTGGGTTATTTATGGACAATTGTAAACAATCTTGCGGAAAGCTTTACTAAAATGTTATGTTCTTCATTTTAAATATCTGTCATTCACAAACTGAACTAACATATGCATCTGTCTAAGAACGTGCCGGGACTCTTGTCAACGATTACTTCTAAGAAAAATGGAGTAATTTCAATTTTAACGGTGCCATCTTTTGTCCAGTTTAAGTAATTACCAAACTCCTCCCGTATATTACTGCGTATATGCATGTCGCAAAGATTCGTTTAAATCTTGATGACATGGTTTGCAAAAATGCAAAATGAAGCAATAAGTATAACTTGAATCCACACACATAAGATTGGCAATGCGAAATATGTTGTTCCTGATTATCACGCTTTACTTACGAAATGATTAGTGTTTTAGAGAAAATGTTCTAATAATCAATGTGGCTCACAGATCCATATCATTTTGCGACTAAGAGAATCTCCTGCAATGATCCTTGATGTACTTATATGTTAATTCTTACAAAATACGATTTCCAACTACCATCCGATATATAACATAACATTAAAAAATATTTTCTCTCCCTATATGCTTTTTAAATTTTCAAATAAATTTCGACTTGCCAAATATGAAAATCAACTTGGGATTTTTTAAGAAGTACCCACGAAACCCCCTTTAAACAAAATTTTGTGCGTGGAAAAAATAATAGTATAAACTCATACGGGTATTGATCCTCGTATAAAATTCTGTACCATTATGGACTCATCGTTCGTGAAATTAATATCCTAAAAATAAACCAGGTTACAGGAGTTTTTCACAGGACGAATTGCACAGGATCCAATTGGCACATTAACCACCATCACGGCCGTGTTGCGTAGATGATAAGGGTTGCTTTACATCTACTCGAAAAGATTGCCCTCGGATAGTGATGGGTATAGATAAGTGTGTCACGTAATGTACAATTTTCTATATTTCACATATTCGAATCAATAAAAAAAAAAAATAGAAGCAGAGAAAAAATTCCAGCCAGATATCGTATGGGAATATCAATAGATATGCGACACTCTTACATTCCTTTTACCTTCCATATATTTCGACTTGAAACATTAGCTTTAAATAGAGAATTTGGCGAGTAGTATTTCTGGTGGCCGCGCTAGTAATTACTCCAAGATAAATATCTTAATGGAAAAGATTTGAGTAGGAAGGATATAAATATCATTTTGTGTCTTTTGACATACTAGTCCGAACGATAAATAAATATTAAAGAGTCAACAATTTAACAATTGACTAATGATTCCGTCAAAATTTTTTGCCTGCATGTTCGTCAAAAGTGAATTGGAACACGAAATAGTACAAGAGGAACTTTGATGGGGAATACTTTAAACTTAAAAAATCAATATTCCACCATGAAATTGACCCTCCTATCATGTAGTTATTTTGTACCTTTTTCCCTGATGCAACTTGTATATTAAATACTGCATGACAAGAGCCAGCTAATATCGATTTTACTGCAATGGTATTAAATATAGATGTGCTAAACTTTTTACCCCCATTAATTAAATTTCGTAAATCCTTCCCAAGAGCTCGGTCTATTTTTTACTGCTTGAAAGTTGTCTCCTTGACAAACTTATTAAATAAAATAGTATCGATTTAATACGACCGAGGGGAATTAAAAATTAATTCTAACTGGAAGAGAAGAGCAGAGAGTACTTATCTTATTTCATGCATTAATAGAAATCAATATTTCTCTCCCGTCGAATGTTTAGCTAGTTAACCTAGTGTTTCCCCCCTAGCCTTCGAGGGAGTTGACAGGCTGGAAATTTATTTTCTTATATGCTGAATATAATAGGTAAACATGTTTTTCTATAAACCCCATACTTCGATGCGTATACATCTCACATTCATGGTCACCGGTGCGGAAAAATCTATTAAGAAGAACATTTTCATTTTGCGCCTATTTCTTTTATTTCATTTATCATTCCATCAGTAACGTACAGCCATTGCCATAAAGTTTGCACCAAACAGTGGGTTTTAAACTTTCTAATTTAAACATATAAGTATGTACCATAAATATCGAGGCACAATTTGAATTTTACGTCGAAATAACACCATGCGTTTTATGTTATGTTTTTTTAAGCTAAGCGGTTAAATGAGCAAAACATTTCCAACCTAATGTCCTTGATACAGAAACCGAATCGATGAGACATAAGTTCAATTACTTATCGTTTCTTGATGAAACTTCGGATTTAAGTATTCCCTTTCGTAATCTGAAGTTATCTCAAAAATTAAGCTAAATTCATTTAAAAAAAGCATATAGAAACGTAATAATACTCAAGATATTCTCTGTAGAAAAAAAAAAAAACGAAACGAAACAAAATTTGTACATGTTATATATTTTAAAAGTTCCGTACTTCTCCGTAATGACTGATACATATCTAAAAGAAAATAATACATACATTTAAGGAGAAATAAAATAACACAGATTTTCGTGTAAATGTGAGATAAGAAATATCACACAATTAGACTGCGTCTTTTTGCAGGGTTTCTTATTCTTAATTCCATCCTTTTTATGTCACTCCGTCCTTAATAGATCTCGATGAAAAAGCTTCGTCTTAATGGAAGAGAAACACATAAAAAATCAAACTCATTTCGGTTCTTTCTCAGGCTCCGCTGCAATTGCTTCATTAATTGAATGTTAAATGAGACGATGACAGAAGAAATATACAAAAACGAGAAACAAGTTGGCGTGTCAAGTTCGATACTAGTTGCGACGAACAAAAAACCTTTAATGAATCGAAATAAGATCAAAAAGCATAAGAAGGACTCTATTGTACAGTTTTCCTAGAATTTAATTTCATTCGCTTTAGAAATTTATTTACAGCTCTAGCATTGTACAATTTGTAGCGATCAACGACGTATTTTTCAAACGCTTGATTGAAATTAAATATTTGAGAAACCATTAAAAAATTGAAACCAAACACGGTGTTTGAGCCCTCTAGCATTTTTTTTAAATACATGTTAACTACGATATCTATTTTTTCTACGATGCCTCAGATTTGACATTAGACACAAAGAATAGAAAAAACTTCAACATGACAATACTAATTCTTACATAGCATGCCAAACGATTGATTATTTGAAGGAGAAAACCATCGAATTAGCCTGATTGATGATAGCGACTCCTTTCTATTCCTGAATGTTGCACAAAAATGCGTGGGAGAGATTTTTATCATCACAACAAGCTGTTGAAGTCTTCAAAAACCATGTTTTAAACATATCATTGGGCATGCAAAAATATATAAAACTCCAATTTGGAAAATTATTTAAAAAATAGGTGTTAGGTATTCCACTATTTGATCGTTCGTATCTGGCATTTTGATCTTTTTTAAATTTTGATTTATTGCCAACGGTCGCCTATGCACCTGTTAATGCATAAGTTATAGATACAGGGTTAAAATGTTAATCGTTAGTCACTTTAATTATCAATTTCACAGAAGTTAATATATCATTGTAGTTCTAAAAGTTTGATAGTCTCTATCGAGCCGACATCACTGCATTACATGCCCCCCTGTAGCCGAATGCTTGCGTGCTTAGATCGATTAGCTAGAATCCTCCATACCATATAAATAAAGTTTATTTCAATGTTTCATTATTTCCTATTAGGTTCACGAAAACCCGATGTAAAACTGAAAGTATATAGAATCTAATTCGTACAAATTTAATTTGTATTATTATTTTTTTCATTGGAAAAAAGAGAAAAGAGAATAAATTGCACTGAAGATGAATTGGAGTTAACCGAAATAAAAGCGAAAACAAAATGGAGGGAGAAAATAGAAGAGATAAACCATGGAATTTTTTAAATATTAAAGAAGACAAGTTGTTTATGCCTCCTATACCTGTATTTCCCTTACGATATAGCTGAGCGCATAAAAAGGAATGTTAAAGGATTGTTTTACATGTTTTCTTTTATTTCTTTTTTAGCCGTAATACAACCCTGAGTAGAGCATTTAAGTTGTGTGCACGGGAAAAGGGGAAGTGGCCATATAAAAGTTGTTTCAACACATGTCTAATAATATTAAAGTAATTCGTTAGACCTTGCTTTTTAATTTATGCGTAAGATACGCGACGTAACCTCTATCTTCGGTTCTTAGAAGTTCGTTAACCCTCTTGTACACGCGGTCACGAAGGATATTTTAAAAACAAGGCAATGTTCAAAAAGATTGTGTTGTTAATGTAGCAAAGATCGCGGGCAGTCATTTATTAATTTCAAGTCGAGAAGGGTGTGAAACGAAAAAATGGAAGCTAAATTAACTCGCTTAAAAATACATAAAAGAAGCAGTACAATTAATGCGGGTTAAATTTAGCTTGAATAAAATTACGCAGAAAGATATGGTAATATTCTGGAATATACTTTACAATTCTTAAAATAAATATAATTCAATTTAATGTATATCAACATCTGTTTAAAAATAAATTACAAAGAGAGCATCATATTCTATCACTCCTAAATGTTCGTCACTTTTAAACGAGTATGTATACACGTCAAGGTCTATATACTTAAATTTTATCAACAAGATTTTATTCAAAAGTATGTTTAAAATAAAACAGATTCGGTTTTATATTTAGATAGTCCCTGTATACACATTCAGATAGTCTCTACCTAATTTAAGCATGTATGAATGAAGGCTCTTAGCCCCCAATTAATTATTTAGCTACTCCCGGGACATTTTATGAACATTACCTAAATCTTTTAAGCCTTGAAGTCTACGGCATCAACACGCTGAGGTAATGAAACCGAATGGACCTTTCTAAGTGATAAAATCTCCGCAAGATATGTAATGCAAATCAATTTTGTAAAATTCGCATGTACCACGATGAATATCGATATAGGAAGGTTAATTATCATAAAGGGAAATACGATTTCGAAATGCTGAATGGGGGAAAAATTTCTTGTTTTCCCTTCACAAATTGCGATTCCCTTTTTTTTACTTCAACGATTTTATTCAAAATCAATAATGGCTTACTTCTAGTGGCCCATTTTATTCGAGTATGCGAATCAGATTTAAATGTCTCCATGTTTTATTTGTTTACTAGGTAAACCAGACGAAAAACATTTTCTTCTTCGATTAATCTGCCAGTCGTAGAGTTTTGGAACATTTCTTGTTTATAAAAATTAGATTTTTGAACGAGGGAAAAGTGAAATAATACGAAACATAATATAGTATTGAGGAAACTTATTTTGACATGGTGTAATATATCTTTCTTTTTCTTGCCACATAACGATTTTTCACTTTCGTATCAAGCGAGGACAAAAAGCGTGCAGCTAATGTAACATCTACGAGAGGCAATGACGCCTAAACAGAATCCCTAATAACTGAAACAATGACGAAAAAGTCAACATCATTAGTTGGAAAGGTTCGTTGAATATATCACATATATCTATAGACATAATTTTTAAATGTTACCAAGAGGATGTATTAGGTAGGGAGAAAGAACACGGATACGGTATAATGCAGAAAATTCCAATTTCACACCGGTTCAAACATTATACAGATCATGAAAACAAAATCAGAAAAATTAATCTATTGACTTAAGGAGAGAAGCATTACTTGAATACGCCCTCACAACATACTTCTTATACATAGTGATGTTCAGGAGGATCATACGAAATAAGCAATGCTTCGGAGGTAAATTCAAATTTCTCACCTTCCGCTTAATTTAAGGCACGAAAGACATCTATTGTAACCCATCCCTTATTTTGGCCCATATCGTGAAGATCTGAATTCCTGCTGGAAGTAAGCTTGTCGTGATATGTTTTGCGACCTGATGACAATACTTCATTTCGAAGGACTTTCCAAAACAGTACACTCTCGTCAGCATTTTATTGAAAGAGTTTGCTAGAATGACAACACCATTTTCATCAGCGGATGATTTCTCGCGAATGATTGACGAATAACGGATACCCTAAAGTTTTTTGAACTTGTACAGCTACTTGGTGCTTCAAAATCGTTTCTTCCACTTGAAACCACTTTTCGCATAATGTTTCATCAAATATGGCAATGTACTGTGCTATTTGCCCGCAACCTTTAACTGTTGATAAGATATTTGCGGATTTCTCTTTTCTCTTTCAAGTTCGATTGTAATCTCACTTTTTCTCACTATGCGAAAAGATGTAACATAATTTTTTTGGTTTAATTTTGTTGTAACCTGTAATTTATTTCGATAGAGTGGCATGAGTGGCAGGCATTTGCATATAAAATCTAACGTTTAATCTGATAAAACGCAACGTTTTAGCGCCATTAAATTTACGACTGTTTAAGGAGTTGACGTATTTATAACATTAACCTCTCTTCGACGTTAGGAAGCTGAATTCTGAATAAATTGAATATGGTAATTGTTCATAAGATGTCTAATATAATTGAATAATTAATGTATTCGCATTATCTTCGTTTAATATCGCCCCATCCTTTTCCATTAAAGAGTTTGGTAGGTAGTTACTGTAAGGTAACAAACACACATCGAGGTACTTCCGCTGTCGGTTATACACATTTGATTAACCAAGTTTTAAATCCACTGAATAATACGTAGGAAGCGTATAACAGTAGGGTTTAATGTTAGGGAAAAGAATTATTTATTCATGTTATTTCGTAGCTAAATAGCGTCTTATTTCAAACTTAGATTATCTAATGATTTTATAACGTTTTTAGTGAAACAAATTGATTACCATTTCAACTGAGACCAAGCTAGTTTTAAGCTTTAATAAAACAAAGAGATATCTAATTCATTTAAGTAGCCGCCGGCTAAAAACAAGATGTCTTCAGGCTAGTACTGCCCCTTCTATCAAATTGATTGCTTCAACACTGAGAGAAGACTCACTACACTTCTAAAAATATACAACGTCAAGTTGCAGTTGTGCAACCATAACTTAAAGCTAAAGAAATGTTTGTACATTTATCAACACTCGTCTGTGAATATTAATGAATAGTATAATATATTGTCCTGTATCTATCCAACATAATACACAGAATAAAAATTTGTGCTCTTTTTACACTGAGCAAAAGAAGGCTTTTGAGCGAATGCAAAATGCATTCAGCGAACTACATCTAGTAGAGATGTATGTTTAATTTCTAATCAACAATATTATTGTTTTATTTCAATGAATTATTTATTTATTAGGCGTTTGGTAAACATTAGTAGGTTTCCAGTTATGATTTCAATAAAATAACAATGCCTTATTACAAATACTAGCGAGAATGAAAGAAGTTACATGTAACAACAACAACCATATACAAAAAATCAGATTTTGATTACGGAAAACGGGGAACTCCACAACAAAAATTGTATTATTTGGAGTAATCAGACTAAAACGTCGATAACAAATAAATATAACTATATATATATATAAAAAAGAAACAGCAAACAAAAGACGATGTGCAACTTAATAATAGGTGCGATCTTTTGGCGGAAACGGAACAGCGTACTCGCCCTATTTTTGATGGTGCGGATGGCCCCGGCTTAATACCGGCTTATGGTTTCACCGGCGATAGTTACCAGCTTTACGTTGGATATTTATAGCACTCATTTAAACTACTGACGATGATTACCACCCATTCATTGTGGAATACCTACCGTACTAATATGTATACATACGTTAGCATTATGATATCAATAGTGATAGCAATACCAATAACTTCTCTTTCTTTCGTGGATCCTCTGGCTACAGCAGAACGTTAGTATATATTTTCTTCAAGAAGGTAACGGGGATTAACCATCCTTTACTCGTCTTTTCTGGCGGAGTCGCCTGTTTCTTAAATGGTTGCGCTTGTCATCACACTTCGCACCAAATAATATATAAGAGAAAAAAAATCAACACTTTTTCTGAATTATGCACTTACCTAATTCTAAACATTTAAAATTAAAAAAAAAAACATGTACTCAGGCTATAGAGGTGAACGAAACAGCAATACACATTTAAAATAAACACGTCCAATAAAATAAATAAACATAAATTAAAATAATGTTCAATATGACAATCACATGACAATCAATATGACATATATGTAAAGCTGGATTTGATGAAAAACTTTGTCTAAAGTATAAATCAAGGAGCACAGACCGTTAAGTATTTATGAGACAAATTTTTTAGATTAAGTAATCGAGGAGTTAAGAAACGTAACTTTACCGAGCCACAAATTGTAAGGGATCCTACTTTTGCTCGAATTTTGATAGGGAAAGAAAAGGAAACATGAGAAACCTTCAAGGGAGTTATTCACGAATTTTTAGATAAAAAAAGAGGTGATAATTGCACTTTTTGTAAGTTGGTAACGATAGTTCTGCAAAAATACCATCAATTCATTCCCACCTAAACTTATTCTCCCAGAGCTGGAAGCTGTCAGTGACAAGCACGGAAAAAAATTCCATCAGAATATTTCCTTAATGGAAAATATATAATTTATACTTAAAAAACTTGATATCTGATGGTTGCATTTTAAATTCTAGACCACGCAGAAGCTTTTACCCGAAACTAATAATTAAAAAGTTTTCCATATGGTTGCAACTTAAGTAAACAGACTGTATATCTTTAAGATTTAAGGTTCAGCAATGCAAACTATTATTCATGAAGTTGGTGGGAGGTTAGGGATTGTTATTCCTTGGCGTGAACTAAATTATTCTCCCGGCTAACTAAGAAATGCTAATACGGGCCCGCATTAGAGCTTTTAGAGTATGATTTTGTTTTATCTCTGGGCGCAATATGTGGGAGTTAAAGATTGAAAACAACAAACGTTTCAAAGAGAATCTCGCAATTCCTTCGAATTGTATAGCATACGCAATTGTTATTTTTCCACGGCCTTCTTTTGTGTGCTTGGAACTATATTTCCTTTTCTCCTAAGTGACCCATATATTCTTTGTTTGTACTCCATAATATACACCATGTGCGGTTTCTAGTTATTTTCATTTATCAAATCTTTTGTATCTGCGCCTTACACACCGTTGTGAAAATAATCCAGGCTATTATCCTTAGATTTGCTTTGCCTCGAATTTTTAAATTTATTTCGAGAAAATATTTCAATATAATCGAATTACTCAAGGAAAGAAAAACATGGCGGTGTTTTTAGATTAGATTAGCTTCTAAAATGTATCCGTTGCGAAAGCTGACTTAGTATAATTTTAATCTTAATTAAAGTTCTGCAGTGTCTAAACAGGGGGGAAATACTATTAGGGTAGCGAAAAAATACTCATTCAATTATAATAATGAAGCAAGATTAAGTTTAAGTGAGGGTTAAACAATGTTCTTAGACATTGAGATAAAACGGAATATGTTATTAAACGGAGGAACAATTAGTAGTTTAATATTTAACAACGGCCTTTTAATTTGCGTAATGACATGAGGTAACTCGGAAGATAAGATCTTATTTCGAGAAATTATACGCTGGGATCCTAAAGTATACCCTCACACCACGCAATATAGTAGATTTGAACTACAGAAGCTATATGTCATATGTATGTGAAATTATCTCTTGTGACGCCAGATAATAGATATGTAAATGAATGATTAAAAGAATAGACGATCGTGTATATTCGGATTTGCCCGAATATACACGATCACGTTCATTCAAACCATTTGCATCTGTTTTAAGAACATAATTCCACTTATTGTTGGGTTTTGTTACTATTTTTTTTTTTTTTTAGGAAATATCCGGAACTTGAAATTATTTTTTCAATTTTTAAAACATGTTAATAATAAATTGGCTGGCGCGTGGGAGAAAGCGCAGTGCACTAACAATGGACTTACAAGGTGTTAGAATTCCTCCACGAATGCTACCACAATTTTCTTCAAAATTAATTTGTGTTGTCACAATTTTACAGTGTTTCGAAACCGCAATACAATTATATCTCAGAAATTTGTAGAGAAAAGTCACGTCTAAATGGATTGGATTCTATGCATAGCGGCATTGAAAGACACAGATAACAATCTAAAAAAAAAAACAAATTAAACACAATAATGATTGAGATTTCGCTGCTAATCAAATTGAATCATCCCCAGGCTCACCTTGCGTAATTACCAATCAAAACGAGAAAAAATGTTTGCATTTACACTCGAAATTTATTGTTTGATTTGTTTTTGAAAATGCGGGTTTTATATTTTAGTTGCTTCCCTAATACGCTTCGCTATTAATTATTAATTCGCTTATAAAATGTATTTTTTTATAATATGTTTAATATTAATACCTTATGTTTTCATTATAATTTTATGCAAAAATGAATGAAAATTTTATTTTTTTAAGTCTGCAGAAATTATTATCATGTTCGCTGTACGCTACTTCAACTTGTTTTTAATAGAGCACCATATATTAAGTGTGAAGTTATGCAAATAAGTTTTTCGTTTAAGAACAGAGAGTACTGCGCCGAAATACCTACTTCCGAACAGATACACACGATGCTAGATCCTTGCAAAGCCATTGACGGTGATTATTAACTTAGCGATCACTACTTCTTCCCTTTCTATATAATGGAAACGTGATAGAATAAGCCCAGTGTTTAAAAAGCACGATAAAAGCCGTATTGACTGTTACAGAATATCGAATTTTACTAAAATCTTTGAAAGCGTTGTCAGAATTTGAATTACGCGCTTTACTATTAAAATTTTTGAAATCCTATTTATTGTGTAGATCGCAGTCTTTTTATGGGTACAAATCGTTTGAGTTCTGGTCATCAACTGGTGTACCTCAAGGATCGCATTTAGCGTCACTTCTTTTTAAGCTTTTTTGTTAAACCTATTAACATTGCTATCTTGCAATGTTAATAGGTTGTATTAGTTTACATGAAAATCTATCGACCAATCAGATCTTGAAATTATGTTCTACACATATAATCTGTGTCATGTGGTGGTGGTGATGTGGTGGTCAATCTATAAACTAAAGTTAAATGATAATAAGTGTTCGTGTGTTTGATTTTCCAACAGTAAATATACCTTAAAGGACAAAATAAGAACAATAAAAAATACAGTGCAAGATGCTAATCAGGTCAAACAACTTGTCCAAACACATTAAAATAAACATAGCTTGTGGAAAACATAAATATCGAAAACGTTCGATGGAAAAATGTTTAAAAAATCATTATAATAGCCATTAAAATCTCTAGGCATGTGACATACAAGCGGTCTAAATAAAATGCTTGTCCTGGCCTTAGGAACATTTAAATTAAAAAAGTACGTGCACACAGACACAGACATTCATACTAAAGTTAAAAGCGTTGAAATCACCAACTATAGAACATAGCCTGCCCAATAGCATAATCCCTAGGACATCAAGAAATGCTTCGTAGTAACCAAGATCGATGTCTAGTGGCATGCAAACGCTAGAGATGAGAAATTTGATATCTTCTATACAGCACTAAATCAATTAAAAGGGCCAAACCAGCAAGGGCGGAAACATCAACTGAAGTTACATCGATGGTGTCTATAAAGTCTGAGAGAACACCGCCACCAACGGACCAGCCAACCAAACGAAATCTTCTATCACGCCCATCCACTATAAATGAAGAGTCAAAGAGTTCACTACTGCTAATATCCCCACTAAGCCAAGTTTCTGTATATACATATATATATCCACGTCAGTATTATACTGATTGTGAGTAGAATAAATGCTATAAATTTGCGATGCGATGACGGATTCGCAAAACATCACTACTGTTAGACGTAATCAGTTTAAAGAATTCCTCAATTGTACGATTTTCAGAACACCATCTACATTTTTAATAATAATATTTTTCTCGCCAGCATCTCTACGTCTATGAAATTCCTATTTGACTTTATGATAGAAATTCATCTAATAGGGCGTCTTATCCAGACCTACCATTTTAAATACATTAGAAGACTTCAATTCTCAATAATTTCGCATGGCTTTATTAATTATTTTTCCACGGCCTTCTTTTGTGTGCTTGGAACTATATTTCCTTTTCTCCTAAGTGACCCATATATTCTTTGTTTGTACTCCATAATATACACCATGTGCGGTTTCTAGTTATTTTCATTTATCAAATCTTTTGTATCTGCGCCTTACACACCGTTGTGAAAATAATCCAGGCTATTATCCTTAGATTTGCTTTGCCTCGAATTTTTAAATTTATTTCGAGAAAATATTTCAATATAATCGAATTACTCAAGGAAAGAAAAACATGGCGGTGTTTTTAGATTAGATTAGCTTCTAAAATGTATCCGTTGCGAAAGCTGACTTAGTATAAGTTGAGTATTATCAGCAAATGATAATTTAATCGGCCTTTTTCTGTCTGACTTAGAGGGATCGAATTTATCTAATCTTATAGGTTTAGCTAGCTATCCCTATTACCATTAGCTTCTTTATGGATATTAAAAAGAATATTATTCTTCCTCATATCATTCAATTCCGTCCTTGTGCTTCTAAAACGTTAGGTTTCGTCCAACGTACTTGTAAATTATTGAATTGCTTGTGCTTGTTTAAAACTTTGTATTTTAGTATTGCAGTCAGCAAACTGGAATACGCGCCAACTGTCTGGTCAACCTTCAGCTAGGGATTGAAGAAATAAAATGTCGCTTCTTGAAATATCTATCTTTGAAAATGAATTTTGTATATCCGGAACATGGTACAGATACGATTCGTTGCTGGAGATACACGAGTTGCAGTCACTGAAAAACTGTTGTGATGTTGCATGTTGTCGTGCATGGATATGTTTTCTGACTTACCTTCATCAATTAGTTTCCTTGTACGTCGCATCTCCTCCTGTTCTGCTCCCACATATGCATTGTTTTTTCTCGTACCTAGTATTCATGTGCCGTAACGCAGATTTGTTTTTTTCTTCGTTTCCCTACATTTTACTTAGTGTATGTATTTATGTTTAAGTTTAATTGCCCTGTAATTGGATATACCGTTGATATTGTAAAGTTTAATGAATCTATTTAGCGAAACAAAAGTTTATACAATTTTGTCGCAACACTGTGTCTTTAAATAAGAAATTTATCTGCATAG
The DNA here is from genome assembly GCA_020654165.1 of Oryctes rhinoceros. Lineage (NCBI taxonomy): Eukaryota > Metazoa > Arthropoda > Insecta > Coleoptera > Scarabaeidae > Oryctes > Oryctes rhinoceros. The sequence continues at coordinate 10,631,703 of JAIOKQ010001013.1, read as the reverse complement.
CTTTATTTTTATTTACCAAAGAACGATGCGTTTGAGTTACATGGAAATGTTTATCAAAGAAATCTAGAATAGCGTTTCCTTTACTCAAGAATTAAATAAAAAGATAAATAAGTATTATGACCCCACACATTTTTTTAAATTTTTAAAAAACAATTGAAAAGAGATGTTGAGTGTAATTGAATTTAAAAAATGCATTGTATAAATGGTCTTCCATACTATAAACCATGGAGAAAGTGCCCCTGTAAAAAACACACCTGTGAATCTCCACAAAAACGCAAAATAAGAATACTTAAAGATCTAACCATACATTTGATTAGGCTATGTTAATAAAAGCCCTTGCCGTTTCCAAACGGCTAAGAAACTGTTACCTTGGGGAAGACGCCGAAGACAATTTAATTACAAATTTAAAGGTGATTCCAAGTGGCCTACTGCGCTATTGAGAGATAGGTTTTATTCCCAAGCTTCCTAACAAAGAACCTTTAATACTACTAAATTAGTTCACTCAGTCAATCGTTCTCCGACGTACGCCAATGGAATCGTAATGTAGGGACTATCCCCGGCCGTATAAATATTGCTGCCAACCGAATATCAGTAATTGATTAGTTAGTAGGGAGCTACGGGTTCGATGATACAAAAAAAAGTGAAAACAATTCGATTTGCCACAGCGCAAATTAACACATCTGTCACGAATAGCACTGTATACCATTCAAATCCGAACAATGCGTAATAACTGCAGCTAAGTAAGTCAGAAAAACAAATAATATTCCCCCCGTTATGACTACTGAATTAAAAGGATTTGTTTTAACAGTCTAACTTGCGGCTCTCAAAACGTGGGGTCCCGACCCTCTGGGATAGTTATGAGACACTTGAAAGAGCGTAGCGAACTTGTGCTACCCTTTGCTTCCCCAAGGATTTTCCCCCCTTTACTATAACAACATTCACAAGCAACTTTAGGGCCTCTGCACTCTCATGAGCAGACTCTTCTTTAGACGATGTTTTGATGGCTAATGTGTTGCTAATTAAAATAAATATTTATTTTAAAATAGAATTTCGCATATAATTACGTGTGTGGTGGGGGAAAAGGGAGAGGTTTTTGATCTTAATGCTAGACTACCAACGTCAATCAATTTCTGACAATGATAAATTTATTTCAATTACGTCAACACTACTATCTAATTAGGTTGTTTTGGTAATTTTTTATTTGACATTTATATCTACCTCACTGACCAGATACTTTGCCACAAGAGGCGATATGGCTATTTTTATTTTCAGCCTACAACGTTAATATAAATAACTCATTTGCTAATCGATACCCTCTTTGATTTTTACATGCTGTTCCACCTTGATTATCTTCAATTTACAAAAAAAAAAACCTACAAAATATTTACATATATAGAGCTTTTGAATCTTCTGGAATTATGGAATTGCTTTTATTTTGCATTACATGTCCATTCTCAAATTTTCATTCATGTCTGCGTTTGTCGCAAAATAAAATAAAAAATAATATAAATAAAATAAAATGAATAAAATTTGAAGAACAGTTCTCGAAAATATTAACAAGGCGGGATAATTTTTATATCCTCGGACTAGACAGTATTTAATTTTAAAGTAACTTTTCATACGCCTTGATAACATGTTTTACAATTTACAAAGCAATTTATTAATTTCTTTCTTTCTTTAAGTAATAGAAAGAAATTAATAAATTTATAGTAAACTCCTGATAATGTTTCTACGCATATAATTGCTGCAGATAACATTGAATATTAAAAAAAATAGAAAACTAAGTTATTCGTTTAAGTTAAAACGCCAGCAACATTAGTTACTTTTCAAAAGAATAATGAACTTGGACGATTTCATAAAAACTTGTCTAAATACACGAAATATAACTATGTATTGAAAATAGGTATTATGCAGTTTAGATATTTTATTAATCGGTGATGAAGCATTCAAGATTATGTGCATTAGAAGTAGAGGTCTGGTGCTGTAATGTAAAGGAATATGTAATTGCAATCGTGGGGGTGAGGAGAGTGAGGATGTGAACACTATCAATTTCACGCCTAGGCTTAAATAATGTGTCAGAAAATTCATTTCTGATATTCAATGATTAGGATTCAAAAGGAGGAACGGGAGATTCTTTTATTTCTTTTAGAACAGAAAGATTTTAAAAATCTAATTTAAACCTTTTCTGAGCGTCGTTTTCGGTTGTTGGATCCCACACCATCCTTTCGCAAAGTTATGCTTACTGACATTACTGTTTACTAACATACTAGTCGATAGTTTCCAGACAGATTTACTAATAGTGCAGAATAGTGGAACAAATGCAATCTCGTTGCGACTAACACAAACAGCAACACATCTGAGAGTACCAGATCAAGTGTTTTTTTTTACAATAATTGACAAACAGATGATTACAAGTACCACAACCAATATTAAAATCATCAAATATTAATTTGTTGTGGTTCGATAAAATATTTGGAAACAATTCTAACAGATTGAAATAATAATCTTCGTAGTCATTTGATACCAAATTTGGTATCCTCTTTGGTTTGCAATTGCAGCAGTACTTATTCTAATATTGTTACTGTTGTTCCGATTTCATTCCTAGTCTGGAAATATAAAAACGACACCTGTAATGTAATAATAGTAGTGCTTTGCGGCGTTTTTTTCTTATTTTTCGTAATATCAATTACGATGATATATTGGTTTTCTTCGACAAAATATCAAAATTCATGATTTCTATGGTTTCTACCTGTAATTAAGTTTTGTTATTAATGAAAGTTGATGCAAATGATGCTTCCTACTACTTAAAATACAAAATTTCTATTTTCCATAAAAAAAGAACAAGATATAACCAGTGTTTCAATTTCTCAAAAATTAATGTATCTTTTATAAAATAAAAAAATATTGCATGCTAGATAGGTTAAATCAACCTCTCCAGCGCTAATTGAATACTATTGCCCTATTCTTAGCGAAATTGAAAATAGAAGAGAGGTCATAGGCGTATTTTGTGATTTACAAACGATTAGAGTCGGTATAACCAACATTTTGGGTCAACCAATTGCCTAACTTGGCTTTATTACGTGGAAGTGTAGTTTAAACTATGATACGGTATACTTATATGGGGAGCTCAGCAAGTTTTCTAGCACAGAAGGCGCATTAGTAGAATATATTTCACTGTTTCATGCAAACCGTGAAACACTCTACCACTATCACGTACATATATGCTGGAAGCTTGTCGCTAGAGAGGAAATACGACTGTACTCGTTAGATCGACGAGGGATGGATATTGGGCAATGTAGCCAAAAAAATATAATCTAGAATCTGATGATCAAATGAGTGATTGTTTTATTTTCTTTGGCTACCTCATCAGATATCCTTCCTTCGTGGAATTGTTGTTATATTTTCAGAATCAAACATAACAAGCTATAACTCCCGAGATATGAAAGTTACGTATTATGCACTGTGACATTAACATTTTCTAGAGTCTACAACTTGGCAATAAACAATTTTAATCATTTGCCAGCAAGTTCGAAAAAGTTTTGTCAATTACGATGTCTGTATACTAATTTACAGTTGATTTCTTTAATTTCTGTTGTATCCGATTCGATTACTTTCTTAGTTTCGTTGTCCATGACGTTTGACGTATTATGAACACTTTGTGTTGTATGATAATAAATTATTAATCTTTAATTAATAATTAATTAAATTAATCTTTTTAAGGAAATAGGCGAGGTCCATAGAGACCAAAATATCTCTCAAAAATATACAGAGAATGGCCCTATTAAGTTTTCCTTTTTACAAACACTAGAAGTCCTGTATGTACCTACAAAATTTTTTAACGTAATATTGCTATTAATAAAATTATACAGACCATAGAGCATGACTTCTACATCACTCGGAAGTTACTTACTCCGACTACGTTAATAATTAAAAACTTCTCTTAGAATTTTATGTGTATATCCCTCAGGTTAAGAACCTCGCCTTATGATTTGTTTAATACCTGTGGAAAGCTTATGATTTACGCTCATGTAATCGCAACAGCTCGCATGTCCTGTTATATGGCGTGCCTCATAAAAAAAAACTTAGCTCCATCATACTTACAAGCGCGGAAAATATAATAATTTATTGTTTAACGGTATCTGCATTTTCTTGAAAACATCTTCGTTGTTTCGCGAACTTCCTTTGATCTATTTCTAAATCGAATTACATCCCTATTTCCAATTACGCTAAATTACAGGCAAATAGTATTCCTACGACCCGTTCCGTAGGATTTATATATCTTTGTGTAGACTTTATAACGAGATAAAACGAAACTAGTGAAGTGTAACTTCCTTCCAGTTTAGATTACACTAGTTTACAAGAGGATTCTCATCAACAAACAGCAGCGGGATTTAAATCAGGCATACCGATTCAAAATGATGCTTCAATCTCGCGTTCCGCATATACACAGGGCCGGCCTCGGAGAAAATACAATTCCCGCAAATTGTAACGGGTGGTACATTTTTCAAGCGAAGAAATATTTCGCACGAGAAAATATTGTTAGGAAATGTAAGTTTTGATAAATTACACCTCTCGACACAATTGCGAAGACTTATTTGTTTTATACATATGTATATATGTACCAAGCAATATTATAAAGTAAATCTAATACCGCCAATATATATATCGCCCTAATTACAGATAAACGATTGAAGCGAATGCCGTTCTAACTACCATCACCTATCGCTGGTCAAGCATATATATACAACGTATATCTGTTTTTCCCGATATCCGCAGGTCCTGTTGATTGTTGCGGTTGCTTGTACTCGACATAGGACTGTAAATCGAATGAGGCATTCACACTAGGTGCCTATCGACATGCAGTTGCTGCTACAGCTAATTTTATAGAACGCGGTTTATACTACGGTAACACAATTACATAGATCGCGTATTCAACGTCGGAATAATGTTATTTTAAATGACGGGATCTTTAAATACTAATTTACTTGATTAGAAAATATGAAAAGGATTTTCCAATTTTTTTCGAACTCGATTTTAAACAGCACACCGCGCCATCTACCTACGATTTTCTACATTAACACATCAGGAATTATGGAATTTCTATATACGAAAAAGGAATCCATAACACAATAAAATCAATACCCTCACGCGTGCGTAAAAGTGAAACGCTAAGCTGAAAGTTGCGCTATCCACCAATAGATGGAACGAAAAAGGTATTTAGCGTTAACGAAATTTTACGTTTAAATCGAAAGTTTTCATATTATCCGCACCCTTTTGTGTACAGAGAGAAGCTTTACAGCTTTATTAGCTCATTTTGGGTATAAAAGATGGCGTTATAGCGCAAATTATTTCGGGAATGAATAACTACGACAAGTGCGAGAACTTTCTAAATTAAACGTACCACCACTAGGTAGCACCGCCTAACTTCCTTTTTTTAAATAAATTTTGTTTTTACTTTGAAGGATTTTATTTTCAGATGTCTTTTAACTTTTATTTAAATTTCGTGTCAATCTTTTACAAAATTAATTTCTCGAAAAGTTATAACAAATGTGTTACAGATTCAAAGAGGTGATAAAAAAATAGAGTATTTTATTAAATTTTTAGCAGTAGATCTCACAGGCATGTGAGGATTGTAAGCAAGCATTCTTCTTGTTGTTTTCTTGGAAACCATCGATGAGGTATTTCTATAAGAGAATTGAGAATCCTCGATGCAATAACGATTTCATTGTTTCAAAGTTGTTGTTGAAAATGTTCCGTCATAAAATTAAATTGATGAATTTTATCGCCATCGAAAAACCCATGCACCAAATAAATTTTAAATAGTTAGTATTTGTTGCATTTTAATTAATATATTACGAACTAGGGTAACTTATAGCATTGTTGGCTTCATTTATTGCCGTATTTTTCACATCTTCAGAAAAATAACTAGTATCTCTTAACGTATTACACGCGTGAATCCTTTAATCCTTTTGATTAATGGGTAGCATCGTATTCCGCGTTTACGAATGTGATGGGTGGCTCTTCATCGATGTCATCTATCCTTCGATTAAAACTTAAAAGCTATAAAATAGAAGAAGATCATTGGAGACAAAGGTAGGATAAATAGGATGAGTAGTCAACCAATTTGAAGCTCAATGCGTGAATTTGTGCCATGTGAACCAAGTGTGAGACGGTAAAACAGAGGTTTCTTTTTCCGTCAAATGCGGCCGTTCGATAATCGACGAATACGACACCATAACTATCTCAAAAAACAGTTTCCAGTCATTTCCAGTCAGAACCCGACCCATGGTTCACTTTTCACTGTTTCGACCATACCTTGACCTCAGGGGTATACTGTTGCATCCAAGCTTTATATAAAGTTATTAGTCAAAGCTACAACTCCGATTTATTTCGCTTAAGTTGCTTTATCAAACAAATACGGCATCCAACGCACGATTAACTTACTTATGCCCCAACCTTCAATCAATATTTAACCAACACTTTCTTTCGATGTCCACAGCTTTTGGTATGTCTCTAGTCATAATTTTATAATTGTCTAGCACCATTTGATTAACTTTTCTGATGTTAGCGGTAGCGGTTGCATTTTTCGCCGTCCCGAACGCTTACCAATAACCTAGTTGGTACGATCACGTTTAAACCATAGCTACCCAAAATTTGAATGTGGCAAATTAATCTCTCAGTTTTAATTTACGTAGGCGATGGAGTATTGGGGCACGAATATCAAAAGAATTTTTGAGTGGCGCCATCTTCATATTGAGGTTTAAAACTCGGTAGACGAGCTGTCTAGTTAGTAAATGGGTTCGATAAACGCACCTAAACATCCGATACTGAAGGCGCCCTCTGTACTGGCGAAATAGAGTTATTACGGATGGAAATACGATCACGTAAAATTGGGCCATCTTGCAGCGGTTACAGAAGTAAATTTTACGATTTTCTTTGTACTTAGAGTAGGAATCGTCCCATCGATATACATGGATAATGGAAATTTATCTAAATTTATAACCTTGTTTGCTTTTATAAAATTAAAAACAAACTATACCGATTTATAGAATAACTCGAACCTAAAAATATAGACAGAAACAGCTTTATATTGCAACAACATAATGTTTCGATTGCAAACAAAAATAAAAAAATTAAAAATAAAACTAGGAGTGAATGTTAAAAAGTTCCGAAAGAAAAACCTAACAGATATTTCCGCGACATGATGATTAATCATCTTCTTTCTAGTGGAACCTCACAGTTCGAATTTTGTGATTGTGATCTTTCATTTATGCTTATGAATAATGAAGTCCCAAACACACGCACTTTAACAGACAGCGTGAGAGATATCCATTGAAAAGTTATTTTAGCGTAAATTTAAAAATTGGATCGATACATCTCCGGTTTCTTTGCTGTTTTTTGATAACTTCTCGGGACTGTTCGTTTAAGTTATCATCTTCTAATTACACAGGTCATTAAGTACAAAAGAATTGGAATGTAAATTTTTCGCTACGTTAATAAGTTAGAATGAAAATAACCTCCTTTTTAATTTAAGCATTCCTCAATGCGGAGGTTTTTTGTTTAAACTTTACCGAATAACACCATCATGTGGAAAAGCAAAGATTTAATACATACAAAACGAAATTTTATTCATATTTCATATTTCGTGGAGAAAATACACTCATCCTACCTCCGCCATGAGAGGATTTTATTTTATAAAGGAAATCCAGTTAAAAAGTTTTCTGTTCGAGATTTTGACGGTGACATATTTTAATAAGCAGTCTGAGTATATAAATGTAGATCTACATATGAGCTTTTGTTATATTCGAGAGAAAAATTCTTTTTTTTACCTACCTTGCAGAGGAAAAAAATTATCAAAATTTCATATTCAATTAAAAGTTTTCCAAACATACACGAGCCCACTCAGGGATACGACGGGTACCATTTTGTGTCTCTTTTATAAGGAAGGCAATTCCACCATGTAAGCCTATATTACATTATATTTCGCTTACATTTTAAAATTGATAAACAAATTTTGCCTCCTTAGAACTTGAGAAGGTAAAGCATCTCTAGTACTCATTTCCCTTTCATGATTGACGTAAGTAAAAGGTTGTTGCATAAGTAATGTACCTTGGGGAATACAGAAAATTAGATATTATGTTAAATATTTAATTTGTTAAGGAATTATTAAATTTGCCGAAGCATCTATCTGTAGGAGCTGCTAGTATAAAGCAAAACATTCTTGAGAGAGATTAGTGAAAGTAATTACAACGTTCTCGTGCTTAAATTCAAAACTTTTGAAGAAGATATTTTCAATTGAGAGATGGGTTAGTCTGATTAGTTTTAGAGGCGCCAGGATAATACGTAACCTTAAATAAAAGTAAATTGGTTTTCGAGAATATTCATTACGCTGCAAATCGAAATAATTTTTTTAGACAATATCAATATTTGCAATCAAGAATGTGGCGTGTGAGTGTAATAAATGAAATGTCCACGAACGTGTTTGGTTAGGCTAAAATGCTGAAAATTAATTCGTATACCATGCGCATAAATTCTGTTTGAACTCTACATTATACTTCATTATTATTTGTTGATACACCATAAAACCGAGGTTCTTAAAATGTAACATCGTCCCATATATTTTTTTTCTGTCAGCGCAAAGGGGAGAAATCATGCCCTGTCAAAAATAATGAAAATATACAATGCATAATAAAATTGTTTATTTGACATAACTTACATATTCCTCGGGCAAGATTTTTTCATCAGTTGCACATTGTTTTTATGGGAGCCATAAATTTGATAAAGAAATAAAATTTTATCACAGCGACAAATGCCGGACTGGTGGATTGAGTAGATTAAGATTCCTTCTTTCATAAAAACGAGTAGTAATAACGTAGCATTAATTTATCCTTTATATTAGCTTTAGTTAACCAAGGTATACGTAAGAAAGGAAAATATAAGTTGAGATCTCACCGTTGAGGAAAGGATTTTTAAATGAAGATACTTTAAATCGTTTGGAAATTACTATCTTCATATTAAAAGTCATACAACGTGTGTGTCAAAAAGTACGCAACATATGGAGTCTTTTTTGCTATGGACTTGTCCTGATTTCCGGTGAACATTAGTATAAGAGTATTGTCTTAAGCTTTTACAAATGACTACTACATGGCGCTATTAGTCCTTGACAATACTATTTTCATAACATTTGACTTTTGTTAGTATTAGAAATCGACTGAATAGTTAGTTTGCAGTGAGCGCTTTTCTGAAAAAAAAATGGAAATTTCACGTTAGATGATTTTTTTAAGACATAACACAATAATGCCTCCAAACGATCCATTCAAATTTTACTAATTTACAGAATTTCGTCGTGGTCGTGTTTCCGACGTAAAGGTCTACCAACTACATGAATGAAGAGGATCAGCATATGACTTACCATGCGATAAAGAGTGCATGAACATTTAGGTTTGAAAAAGATCTATTCCCAGTGGATTCCACATAATTTGATTCAAACTCAGAAAAGCCCGTAGCGATTGGTGGAGGTGCTCAAAAAATTCGACAGAGGGATTTAGAAATCCCCATATAACATCGTAATAGGTTCCGAAACTTGGATACATTCGTACGAACCAACAATTAGTTGTTCCCATGTGAACTAAATCTAAAAAAGTGATCGCATGTTCCTTTCGTTGTCGCAACGATTGCGACGTGCAGTCCCAATTATTATTCTGGTGGATCGAGGAACAGTTAATGTTACAACACCTTGTTTGCCAGTCATGAATGAAATCAGGACAATGTCGCATTATCGCTTATCATAACAGTGTCAGCTCTGATATAGTACGTTAAACAATTAATTATTTGAAGGAGGAAAATATCGAATTAGCGTCTCATTGCCCGACTATTCACGACTTCTTTTTGTTTCTGAATGTAAACCAAAAAATTCGAAATCGACAGCTGTTTTTATCACGTTAAAAAGCTGTTGAAACCTTTAGAATGACAACGGATATTTGCAACCATGGCAATAATTCTCAGATAAAATCGCCAGAGTGTTATACATTTGTCATACCTTTTACACAAGTAGTTCTTATGTATGTAGTATTAGTTTGTCGAAACCAAGGATATTCCGGATATTCAAAATTATCAAATGTAAAGAGATTCCTCCCACACTGAATAATAGCCAACTAGAACAGAACACGTTGAAAATGTTCACAAAACACGAAAATCGCTGGTCTGTCTTATTCCATTATTATTTCCGGAATGGTAAATACAGAAATTCTTCTAACAATTTACTATTCTGTCAGATGGTATATCGGGAATCATTTGCAATGTTTGTTTGATAAAAAATGGTAAGTAAAGCCTGGGAAGATCGCGATCGCACGGATAAAATGGGAAAACAAAGAAGATAATCGAGAGAAATTCTAGACGTATCCGGAAACATACATTTTTTTAAATATTAAATCGCATAAAATAGATCTAATTGAAAAATCTCTCATCTTAGAGCTTTAAGATAATTAAAATGGTATATTAGGGGATATGCAACTTCCCAATATATTCTTTCCCGAATAAAAATAAAAGAAAAGCAAACTAAAGTTGAATTAAAAATTAATGTTCGTTCTAACTATAAATCAGTGACGTTTAGACTTTGTGAATATCGATCTTTCTGACCTATTTTATGAGTTCGAATTCTAGACAAAAAGGGTATGAGTATGTATATTACATACCGGCTGGCTTGCCGCTATATCCATATACACAAAGGTATATATCATATCGATATATAGATTCGTCAGTATTTTTTTTGTTCGTAGTTTTGGTTGATGAGTTTTCCGGATTTAAACGAAAATAGTTAGAATCTCGGAGAAGTCAAAAAGTTGCCAAACTTGTCAATTAACGAACAGACGCCGGCATCAGTGTACATGACGATGCCACCTCTGCTTTTTCGTCATCAATAATGCGCGAGACAAATGTGCGGCTGCAAAGCTTGAATTCAAGGAATCCTCAATACGTCACGAACTTGAAATCAAATCGATTGATTGATCGTACTGTTTGCGTCCACTTTATTTATATAAATTGATCGTAAATTCAAATAATTTATTGGGCTCTGCTTTAGCATTTTCTTTTATTCGTGTTTTGCTTTCTGAAAATGCCTAGTCAGGAAGACGGTTTCAAAATATGTTTCGTAGAAAATTTCATATGATTCTTTAGGTCCCATCTTTAATTTTGTTATTATTTCAATAATAATAATAATAATAACAATGATAGTAGTAGTAGAACACATAAAAACGCCTAGAAGTAATAACCAAAAAACTTAGTAGCTTGTCTCACAGTTAACACCACAACATATAAACAATTAATTCTCTTCGAACCTGGCCAAATTATTGAGCTAGATGAGAGCGGTATTAGTTTCCAGGAAATTGTGCATAGACGTAGTCGTAATCATTCGATTGCATTACAGTATCGAAACCTGTGTATTGTAAATCAAGGTAAAGCAGCTTTTTTTAGCGCTGCAGTGGTGGAGCATTTTTTTCCAAAAACTTTTTGGCGGTGCGTTTTTAGTTGCTGCTGTATTAACGCATTAAAAAATGCACAAAGACTGTAACCAAACAATAATGCTAAAGTAGTTTCTTCACGGTATTGATGGAATTACTTAAGACAAACAGCAACGCAAGAAGAAAAAAATACATTACCCACGGATATGTTTCTGTTTACTCAGCATTATCAGCACGGTTCCGAAAGTGTTTTTACTCCACGTTATGCCATTGTTTATCTCACGGTTAATATTAAAGCGGTACAAGATGTATTAAAAATACTCTCGGAACCACTCTTGTTACGGCGGGTAGACATATTCGTTGGTACTGTGATTTTCCTCCTCTTGCAGTGCCTTTTAGTAACAATAATTCCAGCAATACCACGAAGAAGCTACTTTAGCGTTATTTTTAGTTATAGCAATAATAGTAATAATTGTATTTTTACTTTATGATTTTCTATCTTTGCTAAAGGCATTTTTTTGGAATATAATTAGATACACAAAATTCTTAAAAATTGAGTACAGAACCACAATAAAATCTATATAATATGTCTTTAATTAATACATCTTGCAATAGAGAATGGTGTAAACCATTATTTATTGCAACAAAGGGAATAGTCAAGTACTTCCTAATTATATAAAATATCTTGAAAAAAAAAACATTTTTTCCGGCCAGTACGTGTGCAAGCGCTTGCAAGTGATAATAAATTACCAAAGCGTAACAGTGCAGTATTATTTGAACCGAAAACTTTTTTAATCCAATAATTTTATCTAGCGGTTATACAGAAATCAAGGTGTAACACTGACAGCAATTTTACATGTTGAGCTATGTACAACAATTAAAATTGACCTATGTAGGAACTTCCAAACAAAGTATAACGTCCAAATATTAATTAATATTGCATTCGGCGAATTTCAATGTTAATGAAGTACTATTATTAATTATTAATTAATACCATGTATCTAATAATCAATGCCTCATAATGGTTGTATTAATTAAGGTACCATGCGAACGTAAATGCGAAATTATTTAATAGCAGACTCGAGCATTTCGGGAATCGTACATCTAGTCATATCATCCACTTGAAAAAGAGCTCCTATGTAAGCTGTCCCAATTTTATTATTTATTTTATCTCTCTTTCTAACTTTAAGACCAACCGTATCATAAACATAAAAACCCCTCTTTTAATTTTATCACTGCGTTACAGGATCATTTTAGTGCTCAGGATTATTAAAAAACAGCTTTCGCAAATTTTGTTCCCATTTTTCTACCAACTTACGCCGACTGTCTTTTTCAGTATTTTTATTTGAGTTTCCTTTTACAACTTACATATAGAATTAGTACAGCAAGAAAGAAAAACCTGTGATATTAATCTCTTGATGTTTTAAGATTATTAAATAACACTTTAAAATTTGATTTCGCAAGGAAAAGGCGAGAAAAATATTTAACTCCGTCAGATGGTAACAGATTGCCCTTATATAAAAAACTACGTTTTCTGAATAAAAATGAGCTTTTTTAGTCATATTATTATTTGCTTGAAGCTAGCTATATATTACAAATTTTCATAATTACAATTTATAATGTCAGTATGGATATCGTTCTGAGATTGCATACGTCGTTGTAGATAAAATGGAGAGCCTATTGTTTGAGGGAAACAAAACATGATGCTCTTGCCGTTACCAAGGTCACTGACATTCAAGATAGCACACACCTAGCTACCATAGTACAATCAGAGTGTAATTATTTAGATACAGCACCCTCTATTGTCTTTATAGTCTGAGTTTAAGAAGAAAAAAGGATATGTGTGTGCGGTGTATAATCAAAACGTTCTAAGACCAGAAAAAATGTTTTAATATCTCCAAGAACTGTCCTATATCCACCCAAGTTGAAGCAAATAGAAAAGAAATCAAGAGAGACGAAATAATAATAATACGTCGAGAATAAAAGCAACAACGCTGCGAGTCTAAGCTGTTTTATAAATACTAGCAAAATAATTCAGCTGTCAAGCACAGGCATGCATTATGGTAGGAACTATATGTTGAAAGACGTTTAGAAATATGTTCTCTCTATGTGGCGTATTTATGCGAGAGAGACAGACGAACTTACACAATTTATTTATATACAAATTCTGATGCTTGTTCCGGCGTTAGCATCCAGTTTCGCAAGTCATTTTAAATTTTAATGGCGATGAATTTGTGATAATGTACTCATGAAACTTAGAGGAAAAAGGAAGACTTCTACGTTAACATGTTACGTAAGAAAGCGGGTAGTTATTTTAATTAACGGTCGCACCTTTCAAGAAAGAACATGGTCTCAATTCTGGTGGCGGCAACGATTTGTTTTGGACAAGAAATATTCAAAATTGGAGTTTTTATATTTAAATATGTCCATTCGGATCACTTCCAACTAATAACCATAAACAGACACTTCTTTATACCAAATCATTTCTTGAGATGTTTTCGGTATTTGGGAAATTGTTATGTAATATAATGTAATGATTCATGGCCAGGGGTAATACTAAATATGTTTTATATAGAATGCCTCGGGATCAATTGGTCTTTGCAAAATGTCTTAAGAAGTCTATATCTGGAAGGTGTAAATAACCTAAAATGGCATTTCAATTGAAACGAGCCCTAAAGTAACTCTACCTGTTGTGATTTATATAAACTTGTAATTTTTACGAAATGTCAGAATAGCACGCAGGAAGAGAGAGCCATTTATAAATTGTTAAATTTTTAGATAGTATATGTGGACGAAAACATGCAACGTTCTAATATTTTTTAATATAGCTTACTCACTATGTACCTATTACTAACTTCGTTCTGTTAACTATCTAACGTGTGTTACAGTTCTTTTTTTGTTGCCAATCTGTGCATAGTAATATTACTTTATTTATTGCCAACATAACACAATACATTCAATAAATACATTCATAAATGCATATTTTAAAAAAATCAAAAGTTGTCACCATTAATATGAAAATTGACAAGTTTCGGAATCTTCTAACGTATGTATGTACATGCAGAACAGAATCAGTTTTATAAAAACTTTCCTAAACAATGGATTTCTTGGTTGCCATAAACTTGTACTTCCACCAGCAACTTCAAGTGCTGGTGGAATAATTAAATCTCGATTTTGAGTACCTGGACACCAGATTCTGGGACTGAAGACCCAGGTAGTTCGGTACCGAGTAGTCAGCTAGCAGCCCTGTTGGGTACGTTTTGTATAATATGTAAATAGTTTAAAAACGATATCTTGATTAGCATCACTATCAAATAATAACAGTATTAATAATTATTTCATTTTTCCCTAGTATTGTCAAAACCCTTCTTTAATGTGCAAAAATGATTGTTTGCCCGAAACTGCAAAATTTCCACATAATTTAGGACGTAAGAATTATTTTTATCGCGAGAAAAAGATTATTTATAGCATTAATTTCGTAAGATGATATGTATTGTGAGATATTTACGTTGGACCGTTGCATTAATTATCCACCTGTTTTTCCGTAACGAAAATAACGATAACCAAGTATAATGACCTCTAGCTCGAATCATAGAATAAGAATTATTTATTTCTGAAGTACCATCTGTCACTAGCACAGAATTCTCTGTTCTACTACTCTCCCGCCTCGATAATCAATATTAAAACTATTAATAATTACACGGGCAAAACAATGCAACGTCACTATCCGTCTACGTATTTAAATCGATGTCTGGGAAGGTGGAGAAGGCGTCTTTATTTATTTCACAAAGAAGCAATATCGAGCGAGGACATTCTCAGGTGACGATTACTTTCAGAAGTTTTCATTCAATACGTACGATATTCAACGGGGAATGATTAAAAGAAAGAACTGACCTATATTGGTTTACATTCTTCGGAAATACCATTCTTTTCCAAGAGCTAACGTAATCGGCCGGTAAAGGAATTGATTTTCTTCTTTGTAAGTTATTTATATTTTAGCAGGGCCTTTTATTATATTTCTCTAGGGCCCCTTGTTCGAATCCCGACTTCGATTTTTTCCATTTATATTTTCCATTCAAAGTAACCATTCATGAACTGTGACGTGACAACTTTATATTATCACTGAAATAATAGAAAAAAATTGATTTGTAGTTTCTGTAATGTTAAAAATAAAAACGCTTTAAACAATAATTAATATTGAAACAAGCAGGTGTCTCACTGACATTTTCTTTTCGTTGATTTGCATTAAGTTGACAAGCACCGAGTTTTGTTAAAGTTATAAAGGAAATTGTTTTACCGTATACAAATGGGAGGATTTGTTAATGTTACACTTTGTTTAATCAGCAACTTGTATAGATAATGTGTCACAATGTTTTAAAGTAACAAATATTGTATATGCAGATACCGTTTAGCAGTAAACGTTCTGAACTTCTGAACAGTAAGAATAAGGTATTACGTGAAGCCGAATATGTTCCTACAGAATGGTAATTTTTCTTTCTAAGGAATTTAACTTCTTTAATCATTTTTGAAACATTATGAACGATAATCCAGAGTAATCAGTAGTAGTTCAACGCGGAATTCTCTAGGGCTCTGTATTAGGTCCTTTTTTGGTTCCTATTTATGTTAATAACCTACCTCAAGGAACTTGAAATAAAACAATTTTATTTGCTGACGTTGCCTCAGTAATAGTAAAGTTAGAAAATAGAAGAAAACTTCGAAAAACTGTGTAAACTTTCCCAGATTATATCTTGGTGTACAATTTGACGATGGCCTATTAAAAGTATTTTTGGAAATAATTAAAGCCTTTTTTAAAATTTTGTTGGATGGTATAATAGAGAAGATATTTTTAGGATACTTATGACCATTTTAAAAACAATTCGCTTCCTCAAGAACTGAACCACATCACCGAAACTTCGATATACAATAATTATTTTAGGAAAGACATTCAAGCTACATCAACTATTCTTCACATTAACCCTCCTTATGTAACGCTAATTTCTATAAGCAAGCGTATCTACCCTGTATTCAAGGTATCACCGATCGCATCAGCAAGATCCTCCTTAGGAACAACATAAAGACCATCCTCAAACTCAATTTCAAACTCTCAAACTAAATTCCCACCAAACACTGCAATTATTTGAAAGCACCTGGTGTCTACCTGATTCCACATTCCTACGGTAGTGTGTACATCGGTGAGACAAAGCAAGCCGTCAGCATTCGTGTCAGTGAGCACGAGCGCTGTATGTGGTTGTTGCCCGGATCCGCGCTGGCTAAACATAGACTGAAAACTGTCCACCAAATCCAAATTAACTCTACTCGCATCTTATGTCGCAACCCTCACTTACTATAGCACAAAAATCTGTGAATCTATAATAATCGTCAAACATCTTCAACATTTAAATCGTGACGATATTTACTCCTTACATCATACCTGGAAACCCAAACTCAATAAACCTCCCAGCAATCGCCAGGGTTCGTTGATCCGTAACTGTTTCGAGCCATTGACTGTATAGACCCCTCCCGAACAAATAGTTCCCAGTCAGTACGAAGATGTTCCTAAAGAGTCGACCTTATGGGACGTCGTCGTAATTTCTGTCGATTCATACTGAAGATGAAACGGCATGGGTCCAACTAGGAAAAGCGGGACTGTAATACGTTAGTTATTTCTACAAGCACTTTTAAATGGCCATCGTTGTGAATGACCGTGTATAGGCATTATCATGTAATTATATTATATTATAATTTAAAAATAACACACGATATACAAGATAATTTATCAAACAATAATCGCCTGTCAGCCACGTTGCACAATTTATATTAAAGGTCCGATAAAAGGAATGGGACGTGGTTAGATTGGAATCTCTGACACTTGTACGTCGGACCAAAATCGAAAGTTAACTTTGACAAACAACCGAGATTTCGGATACCCCCTTACACACCATATATCTTTTGCATACTTCAAGCCCGTCCATTCTTACCCTCGGAGAAACAAAAAAAAGATAGCATACAAAAAAAATAGTCGAAGGAAGCGGCAAAAAATAATTTTTAATATCGGAATTTTATCCTGTGAAATCTTTCAAATAAAATGTCTTTAAAGGTGAAAGAATGGCTTGAATTTTAAAAACTTATAGAAGCCGGAAACAAATCCAATCAGGATTTGTACTATCTTAACATACTTTTTCAAAAGTAAAACGTAATTTCGTCAGCTAAATGTGTTAGTTGCGAAAACGCATGGTACTCAGCATTGAAACGGGTTTTCAGCAATTAAACCCAAGCCAACTACTGCATTTAACACCTCGCACGCTGAATGAAATTCGCAGAAATTATAAAACTACTGCTAATAGCCCTAAAACCGGCTAATTAAGATCAGATGTTTTGCGGGTGAGGGCTTCAATTATTTTATTAACAAGAGTGGCTGTTTGAAAGAAAAAAAAATAGGGTCGAAAGCATGAATATAAATTTAAATACGATGTTTTTTCGTAAAACTCCTGCACGTCTCAAAGTTTTCGGCTTTCTGACTTGATAATTAGTTCATTTGTTTAACTTCTTGTCTAGTGTGCCTCCCCGAACTTTGGAGAAGGTATTTAAATGCGATGATAATCGAAATAAGTTTTCATTAATACATATTTATAATCACATTTTTGGAGAGGATTCCACAGGAGTAACATTATCCTGAATAATAAACGATTAACAAAGTTTTTCGATTCAAAATGTCTCAATTTTTCATTCCCTATTTTGTCCTACTATTCGGAGGAAAAGTGTATAATCATGGAAATCACGTTACCTCGTTTTCTAACGATTATAGTTCGAACTTCTAGTATAGAAAAGCTTTGAGTAATTCCCTTTACAAGCGTGATATATTTCATAATGTTGCTCCTTCCTAGTTTTCGTCCGATACAAAACTTCTAACGACCATTACAAAGAGTCTAGTAGCAGAAGCGATGAAGAAAAAGAAGCTACCTCCGTATATAGCTACGTTGATAACGACTATAAAAAGGTATTGTAAAGTTTAACAGGTCTCACATGCTT
Organism: Oryctes rhinoceros; assembly: GCA_020654165.1. NCBI lineage: Eukaryota > Metazoa > Arthropoda > Insecta > Coleoptera > Scarabaeidae > Oryctes > Oryctes rhinoceros. The sequence continues at coordinate 10,613,215 of JAIOKQ010001013.1, read as the reverse complement.
CTTTGTATGCATACAAACTTAAACACAGATGTAACGGTAGATGTTTACAATACTACGTGTTAATTAATACTTCCCTCTGCACGAGACAGCAAGAATACGCTTGTTTTTTTTTCGATTCAAGAAGACGGAGGTGCATCGATTGTAAAGAACATATGTAAGGGAACAGTTTTGAAATGAGCGCTCGTGTAGCATAAAATGCCTCAAGCTACCTATTGACACATATTTATTGTGAGCTTTAGAATGTTCCCCTGTACAATTTTTTTTCGATTTTAAAGTTTTACAATTCGTTATAAGCAGAGATGGAGATTTATACAAAAACATTTCTATTAAATCCAATATTTGAATACGTTCGAACCACAATAAAATAATGAGATTAACAGCATAAAAAATACTTTGTTCCATCATTGTAACCGTGAATCAAAATAAAGGAACCAAGCTGTGACGTATTAAAGCATTCCCAAGAAGTTTAAAGTTACCCCTTCCGCAGGAAAAATAATGGCAATTTAAGATTCTATTAAAGTGAAAAGCTAAGGCAAAGTGTCGACAAGTCAAGACATTCAAAAGCTGTTATTGAATGTGGCTTCATGTATTGACCACCCACCCTATGGTCTGTATCTAGCTCCTTGTGACCAATTTTTTGTTTCTAAATCTCAAAAAAATTATAGCGACTATGCAATGGTAACCTGCAGATAAACCAAAATATTTGTTTTTTATATAGCAAGCGTCTATACTGAAAAATAAATGTTTATGGCTGTTAGCTCTTTTAATGGCTTTTCCGGAAATATAAAAACGAACCCCCGTTAATTTTTTTTTCTTAATTTGGTTAAATTGGCTACTAATAACCAAAAAACAGAAATTGGACATATGTGATATGAGAGTATTTATGTAACATTTTTTGTGCATAAAGATCCGAATTTTAGTTATAAGTTTTAATTAACATGTTTAGACGCAAGCCATTGTGTTGATTGTGCACAGTTCATCACTTACATGCTTTTGTGTCTATTCTAATTTTACATGCATGTAACTTATATGTACAAGGTACCTCGTGAGTAACACCACCAGTTTGTTTCCTTTTTAATTAATACATTAAAAAGTAAGGCTATATTCTTGAAAATTCTGTTTAGCAATCTCCCATCGTGTTTTTCCAATAGTTTTTTAATTATTTCCTTAAATATAAGCTTCGTAAGAGAATTTGAATATCATTGGAATAGATTGATTTAAACAAACAATAGTTTATTTATAAATAGAGAGGACAAAGGCGGATGAAATTATTACTTTTTGCAGAGACTAGATAGACTCGTGTTTTATCGATTCTCAGGGATACCAGTAATCCATTCTGATGAGGTGAATAGACACGAGTCTATCTAGTCGCTGCAAAAAAGGAATAATTCCACCTGCCTTTGTTATCTCTATTTATAAATCACAGATTGTTTTGTGTGTGTGTGTTATGTGTTCGGGCACACATTAATTACTCACGTCAAGAAATTAGTAGTTGAAAATACAAAAGGACTCCCATGGCAATAGAAAAGGTGAAGATTAACTTATTTGAAGATTAAAATGGAAGACGTTCCGTCAAATATTGTTTTAAATATTGTTTACATAATGAACTTGAACATGCTCCAGCCTAAGACTATATTGTTTGTGTTAACTTTACTAGTGCTGTTTCCTATCTATGTATACAATATATTACAATAACATTAATGGTTCCTCAAGGGTCGCATCTTGGGCTTATATTAATTATTGTTTTTTTTTTTTTGTAAATGATTTGATTACCTTCTTCAAATAAGTAATAATAATTATCAGGTTTTATTTAACAAAAATTACATGACATATATTATCATTGTTTTTCAGTATTTACACTCGTACATTACTGTATTAATTCCGTTCTTTTTTTTTCGAAAGTTAAATCGAATACAACAAATAAAACATCCTCCTTATATCGTTTGTACATTCTTAACTACGCTTAAGAAGGTAAGTACAACGCTTTAATTTATAATTAGACATTATAGAGCCCTTTGAAAGGGGTACTACGGTATACATATAAACGTCTTTCATTTTTCTTCCTTTGTCCAAAAACGCATACAAAATTAGATGATATTGCCTTTGACAATAATGTCATAGCGTATAAGGGGGAAATATAATCCAACTCTAACTCCGACGAAGTATATTTATTGCAGGATACTGTGCTACAAGCGGGGTTTCGGTGCTATGACAGGCATACAGGTGTTTCAAAATGTTGCAATTACCATTCTGGTTCGCTGTTTAAATTGATTAAACTTGTTTCTTACTGAGACTTCGTACAAAATAAAATTAATTTTAGTTTCCGAACAACTTCGACTGTGTGAAAGCCAACATCACTTTTTACCATCTCCGAGAACTGTACGGAATCGGAATAAATTATTGTATTATAGATGCTTAACTGGAAGGGTATTGTAGTTTAAACTTTGTTGCAACATAACAATTTTAATTATATTAGTATAACAAGTAACAAAAAGTATTATTAATAACCGTAATAACCGTAGTACGTCATATATTCGCAGGAGTAACTTTAGAAAGAGATGGATAAAGAATGTAAATCGTCTGCCGAAAGATTATATTGGGTGTAAATCCTGGAATAGTTTTCTTTAAGGATTTATGAGAGAAATTTTTAATAATACTTCCAAATTGTGTCATAAATATTACTACGGGGATAGTATGCATCCGGTAGAGATTGAAGTAGAACGCTTAATTTCAATATAGAGTCATAAAATTTAAGGCGCTTGTATGTTTACAAACTAGTTCCATAGTCCGGAAAATATTTGTCAATATCAGCGCTACTTTTTACAATATAAAACACCCTATTTACAAATTTAGTTTCATTACAGCATAACATTATGATGCTGGCCATTGTTTTATACATACAATAGAGTGTGAATAATTTATAAATGGTTTGTTATAACCCTCCGTACATCGAGTCATATTCGAAATGCATCCAAGTGATCTATATATCAAATTCAATTGCTTTGTCCTGCTCCCAAACAAACCTGTTAACGATTAGCATAGATGTATTAAATTTGTACGTGTCCTGATTCATTAATATCACGTATCAACTTCCTTAATTCCGTTCACATTAATTTATTTAGACAAAACATCTACGTCCAAACTATTTTGTGTTCATTGAACTCCTAGAATCCTCGGAATCTCGGAAACTAGCGAAGAAAGAAAGACGATCAAATGGGAAAAGGACTGCAGCTTTATGAGCCCAATTAAATGAGTTTTTTATTTGTTTTTTTTATTATTATTATGACTCTAGTATTATTATTGATTTAAAATTAAAATAGGCAAGAAAAATGTTAATAACTAACTTTCAATTTTATTACCAAACGCGATTTATCAATTATTTCCATAACTTACTTCTTGGCTGATTATTGTTTCCATTAAAAAAAAGCAATTTCTTTTGTCATACCTCAAAAGTTTTAGTTTGAATAAAAAATTCGAATATTCTGCCCTATTAAGCACGTAGAGTTACCTACAACTTTCTCATTTACACCATTCTTTCTAAGGTCAATAATAACACAGGCACCGAATGAAAAAGCAAGCAAAAAAAAACATGATGGGAATTCTATCTATATATATATATGTCTAGTTAGTCGTTTATTTTTTTCAAAAATCAAAAACGTGATTCAATTGACCTCGCAAAACCACCTGTCTCTGCTAGTTTCCGAGATCTCCATCATGAACACAGGAAAAAGGCTATCTGTATGTACGGAATCCATCTAAGCAGTAGAATTAACCCAGGAATAATACAGTTTAGAAAGAAATATCACTAATTGAACATTTTCTACAATCCCTAGTGCTTCGTCAGTGAATTTCTATGAACCCCGTAGGTCCAGCATCTGTGGGCGAAATAGGATTCGTTTCCTGAGCAATTTAGAGATAATGATTTCAAATAAAATATGCTCTACACAACACAAAATTATTCCCAGATTTACAGGGCGATTAATTTCTATTGCGCATGATATAAGTTTGGGTTTTTAAACGGGACACACTATATACTTTTACGTTTTCGTACTTCTCTTTCTCCAATATCGTAATTCCTAGGGTAATTGAGATAATATTTGAACGCTAAAGTTAACACTAGAGTCTCTTTTATTTCTTATTAATAATATACAATTACAGCACTTTATGCCTTTTAGCAAAAAAAAAAAAACATTTGCCTAGCATCATATTTTACACAGACGTTGAGAGATAGTTGGTAATCCTTGGTAATTATGGCAAACAACAGAAAAATATCGTGTGGAGGTTGCCAATTTTTGAATTGTTTGCTATATACCACAGTCCTTGCTATTAATATTGGCAATTATGATGATTTTCTTTCTTGGTAATATATCCTCCAAAATTGTCTTTATTGATATGTAACAGCGATATTTTCTAGATTATTAATTTATAAATTAATAGCGTACATCTATCTAACTGTTATAAGGTAGTTTTGTTGGTAATTTTCAATTTTGCATCCCATAAAACTGGATATATTCTCGAAATACGTCGGCCTAAATAACGGTTTAAGTAGAATTTCATTCCTAAAATCCGTACAGAAAGCACATGGCAAACGTATGCATATACGCTTTCATTATTGCTGATTTATTGCGTCGTACGCTGCTATAAAAATGTAATTACACTACATTAATAAATTCCCTCGGTATTATCAGATTTGTCATTTTTATTTCGCTAACTGTACAACTGCCGGACGTACATATTTTGCAACGGCATTAAAAAACAATCGTCAGTATTAAATTTTCGAAAATACGCGCATACGGTATTGCTAACTTCAGCAAAATAATTAACTATTAAATTTCTAGGTTATTTTTAACACCCCAGTTTAAAATATAATACAAAAAAAAAATCAAACAACTTACTATACACACACTGGGGGAATAAATAAGTAAAAAGACCATTTGAAATGTCGGAGCTTAGAGTTTATTTTTAACGTGCGAGATAGAAACTTTTTTATAGTGTAATACTCTGTCTGACCTACAAACCCTATCGATACAAGCTAATACGATTTATAGTTTGAGTGCATCCTGGATTTTTCCTAAGTGAACAGTACAACTTGTCCCAGATTTCGGTCAAAGATTTTCTCAAAAAAAAAAAAACCGAAACAATCAGCTCAACTCTTAAAAAGCTGTACGCCCTAGAAATAGGACAGATCGAATCGGTGAAAATATGAAGTATACAGGGTGTATATATAAACCACATCTTTTCCAATGTTCCCTATATTAAACCATCTTTTTAAATCCTCAGCGTTATCAATTTAACGGTTATTCTCGTTGGGTACTTCCGCTTTTGTCGGTGCTCAATCAAATAGGGTTCATCTGAGATGTATCTGTATACATGAGAGCCAAATTTTCAGCTAATAAAGCTTTAATCGCGCCTTCACGGTCTTAGTGGTGTATTTTGTGTTATCGGAGAGTAGGTTATTGCAATGCCTTTCATGCACATATGTCCACAGTCAGATAAGCCGGAGTTTCTCGCTAGACCACGTGGTTAGATCGCATTTAAGCTCCTCAACTGGTGCCCGTTCGAAGCAAACAATGCGTGATATAGGTATACATTGGACATATTACGGAGAGTAATACAGATATTGTTAGGAGGAATTCAAAGCTCGAAAATGTGTAATTTAAAGTATTTAGTGGAAAATGTTCCTCTAGATAAATTTTAACATCATTTGTGTTAGGCTGATGTTAATGTTTCTATTGATATTTTTACTTCTGAAAAATAATACGTCCGCGGAAACTAAAACAGAGGTGAATATCGCATTATCATTTGCTACAGTAAAGTGAATATTGCATTATCATCTGCCACAGTAAAATTTAAGCAGCTTAACGTGGTCGTACCAGCTTGGTTGACGATAAAACTGCAACCTCTACCAATAAGATCGAAAAAGTTTATTAAGCGACGCTAGATTTGGCGTGAAAAACTTAACCACGCTCACTTAAAATTAAAAACACATTCAAATGAACCATTCCAAAGCTCCGTTGAAGCGGTTTAAGCGAAATAAATTAGCGTAGGCATGAAGCCAAGGCACAGCGAAAGTAGTGTACTAGGGAGGGTAAATCGGCTCCGAAAAAAGACGACTTTCTTTGGAATTGTGATGGGGTTATGTTAACGAGGAGATACTACGCATCAGTATTTATTAACAAGCTGAAGGCAGAAATTATTAAAAAAAAAATTCTGAATTCGAATTTCGCGAAATTTACGAGCGCTATATTAGAACAGATTAACTCTTAACTAGGCTAATAATTTCTGTCGAAGAATTGTGTATAGTTGGCTTAACTTAAAATTTCGTGTGTAGTTCAATATTACATAATACTTTTCTTAAATTTTGTGTATAGTTCAATATTACATAACTTTCTTCTTCTTCTATTGGCTATTCTATTGGCAAACTATTGAAGCATTTAGGATCGATATAGATTAGATTATTTCGGGTAAGTGTCGGTTGAAACTGGATTTATTTCACGTCAAATAATCACGAATAAAAGCATTTTGCTCAAATAAAATTTTGTGCTTTGAACATCAAGAGTAATAGTTCTTAAACGTAAATGGGTGAAATACTTACTAATTTATATACCTTAAAAATCGCTAAGTCGCTACTACCACCCCTCACGATGACGTAAAATTTCATTACGGAATAACAATTGCCGTAGTATGTTACTCTAAAAATATACTCGTCTACGATGTCTCGTAGTCTACGAAACGTAAAACAAACATGATTAATTTGCTTTACGATGGAGAATTAGCGATGATGGATCGTCTTGTCCTGTTGTTTTAAATAGAATTAAATTTGTTTTGCTATGATTCATTTTCAAGCTATTATCTTTCAGCCGTTCACTAAGATTTTTTCAAAAAGATGTTGCCAATATCAATCACTTCTGCGTAGAGTCAACAAATCGTAATCTACCAAAGCGCGTTCAACAGCATAGACATCGTTGAAGTAAAGTAAAGAGGAAGGTGTGCCACTATTACGAGAAAGTCCGTTATTAATAACAACCTCAAACCATTTAAGAGATTCTCTTCTAAGTCTATAATAATTTAACTTAGCAATTAATCTTTGATGATCTAGGCTGCCAAAAGTCTTTGAGAGATCCGAAAACAAGCCACAAGGAATCTTACCGCAAATTCCAAATTTCCTAGTTTGTATTCTGTGGTCTTTTAACAGTAATTGTTCAAGGAAAAGAATAGTCAGTGCATACTTTATATTACTGGTCGTCTGAAAATCCACAATGGATGAGAGAAAGTAATTTTTTAAAGAAGGTGGAGCGTACATATCTGGTGTGGAATATTGGAAAATCAATTGATAGGTCTATATTTTTTAACGACACCTTAACAGAACTGCAACACCTGGATTTTCTATCGGCCAGTTACCTCTTTTGCTTGAAAATGTTAATTTAAATTTGCGGCAGACGATGTATCTTGAACAATGACGCATTTTAAGTTCTTCAGACTACGTTCTTTGGGGACATTTAAAAAGTGTCACCTTTCAGAAATGTCAAATAATGTAAATAATAAGTTTATTGAGATCGCTCGTACCAGCGTTACGCTAAAAATTTTACGAAATGTAACCAATTAGGGGTTATCAATAAATGTGTGGAATATCAAAAGAACGTTAGAGTACTTAATTTAATTTAATTTAGTTTTTACTTTGATAGATTTTATTCTCATATTTCGCCTTTTATGTTTTAAATCCTTGATGTAACAGACATTTAGTTCGATTCAAATTTTTGATAAATTAATTTTTAATTTTTACTTTGAAAAACACCCAATCACGAGTCCGATTTTAAAATTAAAGAACAGTTAGTTTTATAATTGCCTAAACCATTTTCAATATAACCAGACACAACAGAGCGCAGGCGATGTATTTCGTTCTTAAATTCTACAACACACGCACAATGGGTATAATGCGTAACCAACGTTTCAGAAGCTCCTATAAATGTTCTCTTTGCAAGGACTACACGATAAGATTCTTTTTGGCAGTGTACTCGTTGTTTTAATAACAAGAAAAAGAAAACAAGAACACATAATACTTTTTGTTAATGCATGGAATTCATAAACTGAATAAATTTCAGTTACTTTGATTAAAGAAACCAGAAAAGATACGAAAACTTGATGAATCGTTGACTGCTTGAATTTATTTATTTTTTTTATTTAGGCGAATATTTGTTTTTTTTTTCTTTTCTTTATTTCGAAGCGAAGTTTGGCGACTAGCTCGAGTTTCGTAGTAGTAGAGTAGAAAGTCCACGTGGTGCTGGAAGCTACCGACATTGCCGGAGATTATTTACACCTAGTTTGAGGAAAAACGTCAGTCCGGTAAACAAACGGATATTGAACAAGTTTTCGGGTTTTTGGAATAGGAGAGGCGTTTTAATGAAGTTTTATACGTTTGTTTCGAAAGATCAATCTGAAAAAGAACCAAGAATGTATATAGATGGCTTATATATAAGAGAGAAGATGTATATAGTCCAGTAGAAGGGCCATATAGTAGGATACCGCGGTGGGGGCTGCGCGCATTTGAGGACGATGGAATATACAGACCTCGTGGCTCACAACATTCCCGCATTCACAGTTAGACGGTGTGTTTTAAGCCCGTGATAGTATTTGCCCTTTACGTGATCGTCACCAAGCACATGTCCAAGAATCGTCCATCAAAAATCATAGCGTAAAATTTTATTTTTTTAATTCTTTTAAAATTCTTAATATTTTCGAAAAGATTTTTACCAATAATTTATTAAAAACAAAAGTTTTAAAATAGTGTTGTTGCCGACAAAACGTGTAATTGTGATTATTGCTATCATTATATTATTTCTATTACAGTCACAACATTTTATTAATTATTTTACAATTAAATCAAAGCAAGGTGATCGCTCTTTTTCAAGGCGGCAATGTGATTCGTTTTGCATTTAGTTACGTATGGTATGTACGGTGTTAGGTTCCTATTGTGGCTTCTAGCCGCTGTTGGCGGGTTGAATGCCAGCGAGTTTCCTGAGCGTGAATGTTGCGATTTAGAATATCCACCACCACAGTCGACGACGACTACAACTTCCTCAACAGTTGCAACTTCAACTGGTTCAGGTAAGATAGTAGAAGAAAAAAAAAGAGAGGAAAGAAAATGATAAATTTTCAATGACAAGTAGAATCCATGCAATTAACTTTTGAAGATGAGAAAGGGAGGAGAACAATAAGTTGATTTAAACTTTAATCTCTCTAATAAACATTCTACACGCAAAATGTCCTCTATTTGATGGAATTCTAATAACTAACAAGGATTTCCCATAAAACAAAACTAATTAACTAACCTAGTTCTCTAATTTGGCACGTTACTCTTGTTCGGAGAATCCCCCAAATTAAAGTAAAATCAACCCAATTGATCCTTTTGTCCCTTCATTTGTTCCTTCTTTTTTGTTTTTAATCCGCAATCCGAAGCACCGTTTCTTGCCGAAGCCTACCATATATAGATATAGCACTTCTCCGAAGGAGGGTTTAATGATAAATTGGTGCCGGCCACTGTTTACAGCGGCGTATGTATTTATCCTTTAAGTCTTTATCGCGTCTTATTTTATTTGAGAAAGTCCCACGGGAACACCGAAGAGAGGTAGTTTAGATATACTAGTAAAGGGTCTAACCTTCTCTTCAAGAAAACACGTGCTTTGACTCAATTTTAGAATTCTAATTTCTCCTTTTTCGGTCTTAGTTTTTTTTTCTCCCGTTCTTCGATTTTTGATGCAGTTAATTTTTTTACACTCCATCATGTTTTATTCATCAATCTGAAAGCGAAGCCCCTGACTCGTCTAACGTTTGAGATATTCGCACACAATTAATAAACAATATTGAAGCTTCTAACGCTCCCGCATCTAACATACGGTAATGGGTATACTTATTATTATTTCGTTATTATAGAAATAAAGTAAAACAATTGCTAGTTTTAATAAACTGAGGAATGTAGTTTGATGATTGAAATGAGAAAAAATTCTCTGTAGAATAAGCTGCCGTGTAGTTGAGTTTACTCTTCGTCTTCTTCAGAGAATCTTCATAGATCCACAGCCACCAAACACCTCAAAATCAAAATGGCGACCTTATGATAACGTGAAGTAATTCAAATTACTTTATTATCATCGCGGAATGGTACGCAAATCTATAGAAACTATGACGAATATGAATAATAAGGTATGTTGATCTTTAGAATCTTTTGAAACCTAATGGTTTGATTAGGAAATCATGTCAAGCCCTGAAGGGCTGCGAAGAGATTCTTATTGTCGAAGGAAAATTACGAGAGATTATCTAAACTGGAAAGCAGATTTTAATGATGAATGTAAATTTAATCTATTCAAAAATGATAATGGAATGAATCCTTCACATATACCTAAGAAAGAGTACCTTTGGGACTCCAGTTTCAACAAAGTGGCAATCTGAAGCGCTCTCACAATTTGAAAAAAGGGAAAGGTGGATATTATGCAAAACTACATTTTTTTTACAATACTGTACCAGCTTACAAATACAATTGCGTATTTTTGTATAAAGCACGCAGAACTATTGAAATCAATCTGAGCAATTTCAACTACAAGAATGTATTAAGATGTGTTAAGTTGCTGATTTTCGCGAGGTTAACTTTTCGAGAATTACAAAAGAATCATACCATGACAGAAACGATTCGCCTGAAGAGGACGGAGATAAGGCATATCAATTCTTAGAACCTTTCTGGAAAAAGGAACCACGTCAAGACGTGAGAGTCTTCACCTTTTATCCTACGAAGAAAAATTGTATGGAATGAACTCTCCCCATGATCAAGTTCCGCCATCAAAGATTCAAAGTATCAAAGAAACAATACTCTCGAAATCCCAATTTCAACAAAATAACAATCTGAAACACTCCTGCAATTTAATAATGAAATATTTGGAAAAAGAGAAGAAAATGCGTATTATTAAATAAAGCACGCAGAAACATCATCTGATGACGAACAATGTCGACAAAGTAGATTGTAATTTGTTAGTATTTAAATTGTTTGTAGAACAATTAATTATATCATAACACTTGTGAATTTACAAACATAATGTGCGTTGGTATCTCAACACCGGCAAATGCAAATAGGCTTCTGAGGTTAAGCTTGAGCGCTGTATATTACCCAGAGTCCCAACTACTAGCAGTATTTTCACGATAATGTTCAGATTTACTAAAGCCTTGCACGGCCAATTTTTGTTGTGTCGCCTTTGTGATGCCCATTTCGGCGTTCCCTTCTATCGTAAATACGCCTGAATATTCTTTTTTTATATGACGTCCGCACTTTTATCGGGATAATTATTTATTCCTAATTGATTTCTAAGGAGTAATAAAACTCGAAGCATGCTGCGGTTTAAAATTGATCTCGAATAACGTTGAATAATAAAAATAAGACGAACTCTATCCCAAGGATAATGATTCTCACACCGAAAAAGGAGGAAAAGAGAAGAAAAATCGGTATTAATATATCGGTTTTGGTTTGGCGGTGTGGGAGAATACATTTCCACCCATTTATTTATTGGCTGGGCTCATACGATTGTTACACAGCATTCCAATCGCCAAATGGCCTAGGTTTCTTTAAACCATCTTTATTAGGTCATCTATTTCCTAACCGAACTGGGGAGAATAAGTAGAATTTGGCATCTTCGAGAAATATTCTAGTTTTTCATTTTTTCGAGTAATAAATATATGGTTCTTCTTACAATCATAATTTATTGTTATTGGGCGGTAGCAAATTGATAACCGCTATTAATTTTGCAAAAATTCAATACTACGAATTCGACTTATGACCTATAACATCCGATAATTCATCTACAAAAAAAGCAAATCAGTGGAAAAGCTAGATAATTTACCAAAACAAAATACGTTGGATGTACTAACATTAAAAGCTATTGAATCGAAACAAAAAAAATAGAAGGCGTCCGAATGTAAACTGCAATATATATTATCGCATTTAATCTAGGTTATGTAGTTCAAACGTAACCCGTGCGCATATTTATTCTGTAACCACGTTTTATTTAGCTACAACCATGGATGCGTATGCAACGGCAAATTGTGGTTGGCAACGTTTATTCTTTCCTCATACAAAACGCTTTTTACCTCTTTACCTGGAATGGAATCGCTGCTACTATGTAACAGGGACATAATGAACTTTGTAGCTGTACAGGTTTTTGAAGCTGTAATGGCCACTTAGGGCAATTAGATTCTGTTAATTTAGATATTGACGAAACTGTTTTGTATAGTCCTCGATATTTCCCAATTCAACTGTTGCTCTATTCCACCAAACCTTCAGCACTCCATTATGTACATACGCAAAATATATTCAGAATAAATTTAGTAAAAAAATTTTCATTTTATAATTCATTAACATTCGTACACACGGCAGTATACATGCCTATATTTTATTTTCCCTTTAAATAGCTTATCCAGATTTAAAGAAGTAATACAGATATTAAAAAAGGTATCTTCTGTATCGAACTGTTGAATCTATTTCAGAACTTCAGAGGGCACTCTATGTATCTTCGCCATAAACAGACGTTGTTAATGTATTTTGAATATTGAGGATCAACTTACCACTATACAAACTACGTGGAGGCTACATTAAGCTTTGGCTCTGGTTATTCAGCAGAATTAACAGTTACAAGAACTGCTGTATCACCTACATGTAACGTTGATTTTTTAAATAGAATATATTTAACCAGATCATTTGAAAATAGATAGCATATAAAAGAGGTTTGGTATGGATCCATAAATTACGCCAAAATCAACGTTGCACATATTCTAAAGTCTTCTTTGGCTTTGACGTATAAGAACTGTTTCAGGTTATACCCTTCACTACCACTTTTGTTAGATGAATACCACTACGACCTTTCTATTGCCAAAATTTATGTAGATATGATAGCAAATATAAAACATTTCTTTTTTTTGTTGGCCTGTCGGGCCGAAAACGGTTAGTTTAATCCAGAATGTCATACTTATCAATGGGTTTAACACCATTCATTCAAGAAGGTAGTTTGAAAAGTTTCTAAAGTGTCCATATAGTAGTTTTGAGTATGATGGGCTTCACACTCGATGAAAATCTCTGTCCTCTGAGCGAAACTTTGACGCTAGAAAACAGAAAAGTGTCGCTGGAAAACTTTGCCGAACCATGAAACTGTTTCCGACTTTTCGAAGCTGATTCGCTCTTTGTTTCGATTTTGTCTTTACTTCGGGAGTATACCGATGTATCCAAAACTTCGACTTACTGTGCTTAAACTGCTTCGTTCGGGTACATGTTAATTCGAATGCGTTTTTGGCCTTTTCTAGTACCCTTAGCCTCTGCTATACCTCAATTAGACGGTGGTCTAGTACCATTTGCTAATCTTACTAAAATTTCGCATAGGAAATCACCGTAAACAGAATTTGCCTTTCAAATTTAATGACCGTCCGATATTTAATTTTCTCCATTTTTACTAAAACACTAGCATCGACTAAAACAAATGAATACTAAACAACAAATGAGCGTTCAACATGATCAAAATTTTTAAAGCATACGCAACCTCTCAGATCACCCTCGTATATCTTAACGTCACCCTTTCGGTGAATGCGATCATTTTTGTGTTGATCTGATTGAAATAAACGTTGAAAACAAAGGTTATTTCCTAGTAAAACTTCGAAAACTCCGCGTATAGCAAAAAAGGATCCTCATTGGTCAAGCCGAACACAATGTTAAAACAATCTCTTAACGTAGTTCAATAATAATATTAAGGAATCGAGGTTGTCTTAGAATTAGTTATTTTAATAGAAAAAAATATGAAGAGGGTCCCTTTTCACAGAAGCTCCCTATTAGAAATATTTTATATTAGTTTAGGTGTAAGTTTAACATTATGATATATTTCATCTGATGAGTCTCTTTCAATTTTTTTTTTCTATTCTTCATTTTTCCACACTTGCTTTCCAAGTCCTAGTCAATGTAAATCATACAAACAAACCAGAAGCAATAACACTTTATATTATGTGAAAAAGACTTAGATCAACTTTGATTCGGTTATGATAAACAAAGTTTTACAAATATGCCTAAGCGAAGGCCGCATAATCGGCGTAATTATCGAAGCGAAATTTTCACTATTCAAATGAATATAGCGCTAGCTCCAAGCTGACATCTTGTCAACACACTAGCTTGACACTAAGCTTGAGAAATACGTACGAGTAAGTTTGTAACTTTGCCCGGATGTCGAATTTAGTTTCGCCATACATGTAAGTGCTAAGGCAAGCCTTAAATCTTCAACATTTCTAACTCTAATTCCTAGAGAAATAACGGAAAAGATTGTTTGGAAGGTATAAACATAATATCGGATAAGTTTTAGCAATACTCGGAGTCATTTCCTTCCGTATAATACCTGCCAATCATTTCTCCCACCTCAGAATGAGGTCAATATTTGATTTCTTGGTCTAGCGAATGGCGAACGTATAGTTCATGCATTCGTTTTGCAGCGTAATACTAAATATAGACACAATCTAAAACATTTAACATATCTCACAGTTCCTATAAATTAGTACTGAATGGAAAATGTATTTCGAAGCGAGAGAACGTTGAACCTGGGCGATCTAAATGATTAATGACCTTCCAGTTAGTAAAATAAAATATAATACGTGCCCTAAACGTAGATATTCTTTATGTTTGTAAAATATTCTAATCTATTTTGGATTCTTTCTTATCAAGAAGGCCGTGAGATGTCCAATTACATGACAAAACGAAAATGAAAAGATCAAACGGATACGTAAATTAAAAAAAAGAAGCTGGGAGGAAGAACTAAGGAAATTTTGAGTTAGGAATTGTAAAGATATTACATGAATTTTTAATGTATTCTTTCTTACTGTTGCGAGGGATAAGTCATCTGTGTAGGCCAATTACTTTCAAAACAGATATTCAATTAAAATTGAGCATATATCGGTGTATAATCTAAAAATGTTTATAACTTCATAAAAAGATTACAGTGTAGTGCGATTGAAGTATTTTTATTCAAATAGAACAGCCCGTATATTAAATTCGTTTATTGCGAAACGGAAATTCTCCAAAACTATTAGACCAAGGTACGAAATTTCTTCAGTAGTTAAAAAAAAATTATTTGAGGTTCGACAGATAAAGAATGTTACAAGATATACTGAGTACAACTAACAAAGAGTAGGTTGAACTAATACTATGCTAAGTTAATGCTGACAAAGATTAGGTTGAGCTAACGCTAGCAGTGTTATTCTAATACTAAATCCAATATTATTTCTGTTCCCTTTTATATGAGTAAAGAATGCTTACTTTAGATACTATTATCTTCTGCAAGACGTTCCTATTGTTTACAGAAATAATGCAAAAAGTATATCATTAATGCAAAATAAATGCAAGACGTATATCGTTAGCAATTGTTACTTATCAGTATAATATGCCTACAATAAAATGTAATATAGAACGCAAAAAGCAGGAATTTACCTTGTATTACTTAACGCTATAAATTTTTGTTATTTATTTAAATAATCTATCGTGCATAGCGAATATTAAGTGGTAAAATGTTTTTAAAAATTTCAATTCTGAAAGCAAAAAAATCCTTCTTCGTAGAGGTTTTTTCTTAGTTCAAATGTCTAAACCATTAGCTTTCTCCAATTATTACAATATCACGCGATTTTAAAACAAACCAAAATCACATAACCTAGATCGCGAGTTTCCTTGAGCTGATTTTTTGATTTTATTTTAGTTTATCGCACGCGTATATGCAAATTAAATTATGTTCGAATTATTTAAATTTTACCTCGAAGAACATGTACATATAACGAAGGTAATTGTATAGTTTCCTTTCTTCGTAAGGAAGGAAGTTGATTCCATTTAATTACCTAATATCGATTCAGAGTTTTTGCGAAACTTTGAACTCGTATTGAATTAGATATTCCCAAAAAAAATTACATGAAATGTTAAAATCCATTTTATTGATAGATTCTCCCAACTTTCCACTTCCCGAAGGCGTACTTTCGATTTGTCAAATTTGATTAAACGGAAGGTCCGAACAATTTTAATTTAATATTACCCTAATCGTGTATGCCTCGTTCCTAGATCTGTATAATACGATCTGTCAACCGTATTAATTCTAATAGACTAAGGTCAGAGCGTGTTGAAGAATTTTGGAATTATCGTCCGTAAAAATTTGCCCGACCCATTTCATCCCTTAGGTCAAATTACGAACTTTTATTAAATTAGGGAAATAATTACAAAGTCGTCTGATACTGCTCCTTCTAGAAATTTGTTAAATTTACTAAATTTATCAAATAAATTAATAGTACTTTAATAATATCGCACGTAAATCATTTTTGAATAAAGCACGGCGGCCAATTTAAGAAAGGCTCTCGCTTGATTAACGCATTTAATAAAAAATTCAATTATATAACCAAGATGATAGAATAGCCGGGCTTAAATTGTACATTTTTTTTCGTAATATAATAGAATGTTTACTCTGCGACTTGTATATTTTTGAATTATACCAGCCAGGCAAAGTAAAACAAAACTATTATTGGAAGTACGGATGATTATTCAATTCATATGGAGAATCTGATACGCCTGGCTAATTTTTATTCTGAAATTCAGCGATTCGGTATTTAAAAAAAAAATCCACTCGAAATCTTAGATTGGATTTTCAGTGTGGACTGAAGAACTCTCCAGATTATGTTGCGGTTTATACGATCTCCAACAGTACGTTTCTAGATAAAAATAGACTTTCAGAGTCAATTTTCAGGGTAGGGAAGTCTATTTACTTTTCCGCTTAATAAACTAAAAATGTGATACATTTCCAAAATTTTGATGAGATTTAGTACCTAAACGATAATTGGTACAAAGTTAGATTGGATTTATTAAATACTATAAAATCGTCAAAAGTCAGTTGACAATCTGTATTAGTTTGTGAGATATCAGAGAAGAATGAAAGTTGACAAAGTTGACGATTCAAGAGTTTATTAAGATTGTCTTATTTATTAGATAGACTTCCCAACACATCAAATGCGAAAATCAGATCTTTTTAATCACACACTAAATAATTTTTGAGATCACCGCTTAAAGAACATCAATGTTAATTTTACATTTGCCATTTTCAGGATAAATTAAGTAATTTTTAAAGCTAAAATTTACGATTGCATGCTTATTGAACACGTATAGGTACCACTAGATAGTTTTGAACTTCAAATAAAATGATTCAAATTCGAAAATAAAATTTCCTTATAAAAAATGTACAATTTTTCAAATGGTTTTGATACTGATTATTATTTATAAATACAATGTGTACGCGGCCGAATTTAACTTTTTTTCGGTAAAATTTTAATCAACAACAGGAATTTTAATTAAATTAATTCCGAAAGCAAAAATGTCCCCCCTTCTATAGCAAATATTTCAGCAATAGGGTACAATATGTCATAGCAATTGCATATTAATAAATTCTAAAGGTATAGGACCATGAAACCTTTTGTAATGCTACCGTAAATGATTAACTAGTACGATTTTAGCTGGCCGGTCTCTCTTGATCCAACAACCTACCTTTAATGTTTAATTCCCGTATGACAATCGATATTTATAACTACCAGAGAGGTCGACAAGGGATCCCGTAGATTGTATTCCATTTTCTACGTCGTCCGACGGAAAACATATGAGTAGCTGGTTACCTGTAATTACTTTTGCAGTCATTTTCCTTTTACACATTTCGGGTGTTTCAGTTTTTTTTTTTTTTTGTTTTGTTTTTTATCCACAGTCAATGAATTTAGGAAAGAATCATTCGGAATTTTAAATTCAAGCGGTATTCTTCACGGATTAAACGACGATAAAATAATAATAATAAAAAAAGGAGAAACTCGTAAAATAAATAAACATATTTCCTTTTTATATTTTCAATTTCGTGTTGCGTATTCACACCATTTCGGAAATCATTTCTCAGTTTATCGCTTTAATATTGTTGAGCTATCAATTGTTCAATAAAACTTTTACGCCTTCTCGATTTCCATTTTCATAAAAACCTATTCCTCTCAAAATAAAAAAAAAAATAGCATATTAACAGAGGAGCATAGGTTCATATTGATTTCTACGATGGTGTTGCAAGGATTGCACATCCATGTTACCGAATAAAACTTGATCTGAAAACGTTCTCACAAATTCCATATGCGGAAGCTGTATACATCCAGCGGTTGAACCACAGCAGTTGTTTTTTTTTTGCATAGTCCGAATATGCAGGTTTATTGGCAGGTACACATGGCAGGATGATGGTCATCTCAAGGTGGTTACATTGCGTATAAGCAATGTTATTTCTTTTTGCCTTGGAAGACATTTGCTAGATGAATTTTATTCATCATAACAAAGCAAACTGTAAAAATCTAAAAATAGTCGAAATTTGCCCCCCGAAACATGGGGTTCCATCGAAACAGTAAACGGTGGTTTGCAACAATTAATGGCTCCTGCAAATCCTGAATGTTTTATTCCGATCGGTGATTGGCTCCTTGGAATCGTTTCGTGTCAGCAGCGGTTGAAGATGGGAATATGTCTATATCAACAGGTGATTTGATGTCGGGATGACAAGCAAAGTAAAAAAATAACTTACATTTCATTTACATTACATTAATATTTGAGTAATTAATTCTAAGAGATTTGTACAAAGATGTTTCCAGCATTGTCATCCCCGGCATTTCAAATTTCATATACTTATCTTCTTGTGCTCATTTTGTGTCGTTTCGTGCTGCAAAAAGAAAATGTTGTTTCAATATTAAACTGGTTATAACGTTTTGAATTTCGGACATGGTATGTCGCCAGTCCTGTCAAAAAATGTTTTTTTATGGCACAAAGTGAACATTTTTTTTTATGATAACGTATAGGAAATTTCAAAATCTGGAAAAACGGAGCTAGGGACGCGTACCTCTGTAATACTTGGTGCTTTATATTTATGCCGTCTGGATTCGAAAGAATACTTTTTATCAGCATGCATTTGAGAAAAAAAACCTAAGAAGGAAATAAATAATAATACATTTGATCCGTTTGGGAGTTAGTTCAAATAGGATAACCGACCGGTTGATTACATTTTCTAAACCCAAAAGGATCTCACACTCAGGGCAAGTCTTGTATAATAAAATTCCTTGTCATGGGTTATATCTCTACAGCTCTGTCGATGTCGGGTAGTCCTAGATCGATATATTTCACCAACGATTTGTACTGACCCTCCAATTTCGAATCCTTTACACCGTTACGTCTTTCTAGACGAATGGTTTTAGTAGCTTCCCGGAAAGAAAAAGAATAAATCACCTTGCACTGGTGTAGCAACTTAAATAGGGAATGGATTAGGTTTTACCGCAAATTAATAAAACGAATAAGAGAAAAATGCAACGGATAGGGAAACTAGAAAATTGAGAGGTAAAAATATCGCTATTCCCAACCGCTCAAAATGGAATAAATCAAATAATTTGCTTGTGTCGAATGCCTAGTTCCATAAGCTGAATAGTAAATGCATAGAATTATACTTTGTAATGTAAGGTAATATGGGATGTATGCAAAAAGGGCTTGATGATGACGGTTGGTAGTACTCGCTGCTTCGTGGCATGCATATTTATATAAAAATTACTAGCCGAAGTAACAGTAAAACGATCTGCACCATGTCACCGTTCCCCCACGCACCCTTTCTCAATGGTCTAATTTTTTTCATAAAGATAGGAGGAGAAAAAATGTCCGGTAGAGATTTTTTTTAAGTGGAGCACGTCCCGTGCCTTTTGCCGTATAAAGAAGAAATCTTCCTCCCTTTTTTTTCCTCTTGGTTTCTTCTTAGTAGTCGCATTTAATTTCTATCGATTGAACCACAAATATTATTTAATTTGGATGGAATTAGATTTCAGGGACCGATCGGAACGTTATTGTATTATTCGGGGTATTGCCAATTCGACTCTTAAGTTCTCGATAAATTTGGTACGTTCTAAACGGATTTTTTCCAAGGACCTCGGTAATTGCTTTCGTTATTATAATGGCTACGAATTTAATCATGTTTTCAAACAATATCGGCAGGTTTTAGAATTGTTGAACACTATATACATGCTACGCATGCGCAATGTATGTAACAACGCCTTCATTTGTTCTTGTAACATACAGTTAATTATTTAAACTATTAAACTGTAAAATAACCAATTAAGATTATCCCAGAAAATATCAGCACCGTAGCTTTTTCGACTGATAGAACGTTTTCGTCGAACATTTGGTACACGTTCGCCGAGAAAAAACCATTGGTTGTCTCATCTACACAAACATAGCACCGCAAAAACTCACTTGTATTAGGTTAAACAAGTCCAAACATTGATTTGAAGATATTACGCCATTTCGTTTATAATCGATCTTTTTCTCATACTTTTTCCATAAATGATTGTTGTTATTGTAGTTAATGGCCTTGATACTGTGCCATTACCCACTTACAAACATTAGCCATATATATATAAATAGATGTAAACATACACAGATAAAAAACAGAATACCTAACAACCCGAAGACATTCGGGCCAACATGAGACACGCTTCACACCCAGGAGCGATCGTGTGATTAAATAGACACACACAGGTAGGATAATGGCAGGAAAGGATAAACCCACAAAGGGCAGATCACATAAGGAGCTGCATAATAAAACGCAAATTACATGTATGTTTGTGAATAATACAGTTCGCGCGTCCTCTTTCTAAGGCTAGTAAGGAATTCATGTTAATTGGAAGCTGTATATTGATGCAAAGCAAGTCGTTAACGAACAGGTTAATTTTTTCTGAACGCGCTTGACATCCCAAAGTTATATGATTGATATTCCCGCATTCGGACTGACAAAAGGTGCATTTGTCACCATCAGAAATGTAGATGTTATGCAGGTGAGCAGGAAATCTTCCGAGATTAATAGATAGATAAGTAGATTTGTTGTACCACCGGTAATTTTCAATGTTAGGAAGAGAATACGATAGTTGGTGACGTTTCTCTTATACATATTTGTGCCAATCTTTACGGAAATTTCTTTTAAACTCAGTTGAAAAGTCTCAATGTGGTAGTAAGACGCCTTCTGAAGTATCCTCATCACTGCGTGCTGCTTTTGCTACTCTATCTATCTCTTCATAAACGAAATTCTACAATCACCCTTTATCCAAATATACGTTACAGTTTTGCTACGTTACTTCAGGCTAAAGTTTAACAAAAGCGTTTCTCCAATAAGTGAGGATGATAAGAAATGAAAGTTTTGGACACTCTTGAGAACACTTTTGGAACCGGATTAGATGGCAGCCCAAGTATGGTTTCTAACTAAAAACAGGAGCTTCTTTCGATAGCGCATATCCTTTGCTATCTATCTGTAGAATAAAAAATGCACATCCAACCCCTACATTACTTTTCGCCCCGTCTGTATGTATGTGTCTCTAGCAGGAATTGTTCAGCAATTTCATGATACACTAATTAGTCCAAATGAATGCCTCACGAAAATTTGGGAAAAAGTATCGCGGGCTTATGATATAAGGATTTGAAAGGTATCATGCAAATCATACAAATAGATCTTGGGATTTAAAGATCACAAGGGGATGTACATATCCATAAATGATGATGTCAGAAAAGGCGACATCTTTAATATCCTAAACCAATAGTTTAGATTATGTACATTTGATTGCTTGATTTATTTACTCTACATTTCAACAAAAATTTCTCACCTAAAAGTTTATGCCGGAAATCAAGCAGCACTTCATTGATGTCAACATACATAGCGAAATAGGAAAATGGCATAATCTAGCAAAGATTTCGCTGTGGCCCAGTAAATTACAGTGAAAGTACGTAGATCTGCTCCAAATGAAATATTGTTAATGACAGGTAATACATTAATTGCCTTCTGTCATTTTTTAAGAGAATTAAATATGTGTTCTCCTCGTCAACTTGTCATACGTGTGAAAGTTTCAGAAAGTACATGTGCATATCCCTTGACAAAGACATCTTGAATTAGGAAGTCATATGATATTCTACAAGAATATCCTATGACACCGCTTGCTTGGTGGTTACTTGGGTCTTAATCGGTCCCATTTTCTGCCAATTTTATTCAAAACAGTGCTTTGATTTAAATCTTCACATCACTCTCTCCAATTTTTTCTAGCTTTAGGTTTAAAAAATCTTTTGGTTTCTGGTCTGCAGAGTCACACCTAGTATCCCACCAATACACCATTTGACCGGCATGGTTTCTTTAACCTAGAAGCTTTTCCCTACAAAATTAATGTTCCTCAGTATAAGATCGTACAAATCTCGAGTACATGTATCTGTATTCACAGTTTCGCAAGTGTTATGTCGAGTACACAGTATTATGGCGCGTGCTGTGCGTATTAATCAACGACGTATATAAGCCTCTGAATATTCGAGCAACTAGTACTAATTGAGTAAATCCATTCCAATAATGCAGCCTAAAAAAATTGTTTCATATTATGAAGCTTCAACATTCACTCTACAATCTGGGGGTGTCCTTACGATGGCAACATCAGACCCAATTTTATCAATGTGTTAGATGATCTTTACTTAGCAGTACTAAACAACGGAAATCCGCTATACATTTCCTATGCTGGTCATGGCCCTGCCATCGATTTGTCACTCGCTTCGCCTGGTTTGATTATTAAATTCACGTGGGAAGTTTGGCAACGATTCACTTGGATCAGATCACTTTCCAATTTTGATCCAGTTTACTTACGAAAGAGCTGATGTATCTTATATGACGCCTACGTTCATATTCAGGTGGATTATTAGGAATGCAGATTGGCGAAAGTAGTTCAGAACTCCTAGATGTTTTCACACGTTGACCGTATTAGCAAATTGTCTAATCGTCACCCGGCGGGTTGCTAATACGATATCATGAACTTTGTTAATCATATTGACCTGCACGCTTCTCATGAAAGATAAATGGTTACCCACGCATAAATTCATTAAACCAGTATCTAATGGTAACCACGAAAGGTGCCTGGTTGTTACAAGCTGTATTCAGCTTATCTTTGATTTCTGCAAACGTGTTCCCATCCAAAAACGAACACTTCTCATATAATCCTCGTATGTGGTCACAATCACGCTTAGTTTGATAGTCAAATTTTAAATTTTACCAGGTACAATTAGCAAAATGCTATAATTTGGATTATTTATCAATAGCCACTAGAAATTTATTAATTATTTTTAATATCGAGTTATATTAGTCAAGGAAATAATCTTTAAGATCCTAACGAAATATCCTTTTCGCCTTTAAAAGCTTTGAAAGATATCCCTATATACGAATAATGTTGTAAGATTGTTCATGATTGAATTTGATCTGTCTTTGCTTTTATCTGGTTACGTCAAGTTTATTTCGATTGACGAAAATTCTATTGAGAGGATAGATGTGAAAGAAAGCTTATTTACAACGGGAAATAAAATAAATTTAGGTCAAAGTAGAAGTAAATAAGCATGGATCTGTTTAAATACAATTTATTCGGGAAAAATGTTATTTCCCTATAATAGGAAGAAAGTATAAAAAAGTATTTTATTACGTGTTATTTTTATGCACACTTTTTTATCTGGGAAAGGGGTTTCTATACAAGGAGGGTGTCGAAAACTTGAATATTTAAAAGGATACCCTGATACGTAGTGCTATTGAGAAAAAGGGGTATTGGGGCGATATTGCAATGATGACATGTCATTTCGGTTCCAAACGTTAGTACGAATATTTCTTGGATGCCTTGCTTCTCTATAACACGTTTTTGTGTTGATATTTCTGTATATACGTCGTATATATGTGTATATCTATATATCCAAGTTCTAGTTATCTATCCCCATTCGATTGCTGCAGATGACAGGAGTTAGGGATGAAATTGAAAGTTTAACAAAAATTCAATAGTTCATCTAACATTTGACCATGACAAGCCTATTAAATGATAGGATTTTACACATAAATGATTTCTAGGGGGCCCAGAAGTTTTTAATTAATTTCCGGGAGAACATTTCAATTATTATCTCTATACCTCGTTTAAACATATCTTCCCACTCGATTAAAGGTAAATATTTTAGGGGACCAAAGGTAAATATGGAGGGGTAGGTGTGATAAAGAAATTATAGTAACAGGTCAGTAAATTAGCTTCTCCCTTTTGTTTGTTTCATTAAATCATTGCTTGGATTTTTTTTTAATTCAAATATTGATCGATGCCTGTTAGACCTACGGAAATACGAAACCGAGAAAACATTTACTTTAAATTAAAACATTCGCTGAGAAATTATTAATATACTTCACAAAAGTTGAAAGTTAGCAGTTAGCGAAGTTACGTACCACTAGTATGATACCTTACTGTAATTGCTAATTAAGTTAATTAACTGCCAAGAACACTCAAAATTTTCGTTTTTAATGCATCTTTGAATGTCGTCTTACGCAAACAAGTATGAATTTGTTTCCTTAAAGAAAAGGAAATTATCGGAACTACTACAGAGTAAGCCACTTAAAACAAAATAAGTAGAACAAATCACTTCGTCTTGTTATTTCTAAATATACCCGTGGCCAATCTGTAAAAACTACGATCAAGCACAAAAGCTTTGGAACAAAGGTGAAGCCGTGTTTGGTGAAATTACCACTTTAAGTTGCTACCAGAAGGTAAGACGTTGATCTTGAAACCATACTGCGATCCAAAGGACTTTTCAGAAACTGGAAGGATACGATGGGGTGGAATTGCTGCTACATTCGGCCTACAGCCTAGGCTTTCTTGCTGGGCGTGTTTTCGCCAATGTCGTAGAGATGGAAGTATTCTTCGCCTCTAAACCAGCGAAATGGTGCAGGGATGAAATCGAAAATCCTACCAGACAATGGTGAACTAGAACTATCAATGTTACCGAATTATTACTTAAATTAAATTTCGTTCGTGAAAAACGAAAAACCTTTTGCTTCACCGTAATAAACGTTATTTAAGCGTCCGTTTATTTCTGGTGTGCAATTATTTTCAAGAATGTTAAACTCTTATTGTTATTATTTGTTTCGTAATATAAATTTGCAATATTAAACATAAGTTTAAAAATAACACCCACTACCTCTTTCTCACAAACATTTCAATCAACTCTACTGGTTACGTAACTTTCAAGCTCACAAATAATAGAAGTAACCTTCTAAAGGTGTATTTACCGAAAACTAATCTAACATTACTTTATTTGAAATTTTCAAACGTGCTCGGTACTGCAGTGTTCGAAAGGACCTAGAATTCATTGAAAGCGGTACCTGGGTATATTTGCAAAAGGTTGCCTTCATTAAATTACGATGTTATGAATTCTTCATTTATGAAATAAGGCAAGATCTTTGCTTTTTACTATAAAATTTGTTAGATTAATTCGCGAAACTTAAAATACGCCAGCATTTGAGAATACATTTTATTATATTATTGAACGCTTTATACGGCATGGTAGTTGCTGGGAAAATGTGCCAATAACGAATGTATAAGTTTTCATATGTTTCTCTGTTTCCAGAAAGCTTTTTCTTTTTTCCTTTCCTCTTCGCATGTAAAGGGGTACTTTTACGCTAGACTTGCCATCAAGAGCAAACTTGTTTGTAACGTAGTCTTGGCATTTTCCTCTTTTTTTAAAAGATCGATCTCTCATTAAACTTAACAATCACACAAACATGTTTATTTACCTTTCGTCGTATCTACTTTGTTCACCTCTTCTTTGACTATCAATGCATGAATAAAAATATGTCTGAAAAAGGTAATAGTCACACAAAGATAGGTTCCCTCTAACGGAGACATACGTCAGTGGTGTGGAAAATGATACAAAAAAAAGAATACTCTTAATAGGTGGTTTTTGAAATTAATCAGTATATGAAACAGTGGCGGATTCTCAAGAGGTTTAGTCAAATTGAGCGCACGACCAGTTGATGCTACGGTATTTCCGCAAATCTAACGATCCAAGCTAAATATTTATCGAATATTCGACTCTCGACAAAGATATGATACTAGAAAATATGGAAACTAAGGACGAAAGTCCTCCATAGTAGCGTTTGGCCATTACGAAAATAACTTCTAATGATTCATGTCTTGCGAGATAAGATACATCAATAAACACCAAACGTAATTCGAATTGTCAAACATAATGTAAAATTTTTATCTTAGATTTAATTGTCTAGTAAATAAATAAAGTTCATTTTGGTTTATACATTCCGTTGAGCCATCACCACAAAAAAGGGAAATTTAGCAATACCGCGGTGGCATTGACAAAACAGTTGTTCCTAACGTGCTTAGTGGAAATATATGTAGAATTCTATATTTACACTTTCACACGACATTAAAAATTAATAGATTTGTGGTTTTTTGCGCCTTAAATGTCATGTAGCCGTTTCGGTAATCTTGGCTGCGGTTTTCTCTTAATATTCCTAGCCCCGCTATTTGAGATCACGTGCATATAAACTGACGTGGCGCCTATTACCTCCGACTTTGACAGAACATTTCGATCATCGCCCTCTGTAAATCAAACAAACGACCTCCGAAATGGCGGCTGCGATACAACTCAAGTGCTATCGTCAACCGGCTATCTATTTAACTAATGCCGATTCATCGTGATAAATCGATAAATCAATCGCCACTTTCGTTGGACAATATATACTCCAGCCAAAGCCAAGCTTACCCATATCATTTAACATTCGGAAGAGGCCAAAGATCCCGTTTGAAAAAAACAAGCATCGAAAGCAAATCAGAAATTCCCATCGGATAAATAATACACGGAAGGAGATCGTTCCGACAAATCGAATATGCTTCATTAATTCGCTCATTAAATTTGGCGCCCTGACGTCGACTCATTAAGTATCAAGAGGAATCTGAGGTGACGCAATAATAAGGAGAGGTAACACGCATCCTTTCTGCTCAGAGTAATTTGGAAAGATTACGCCGGCAAACTATTCTGGGTGGCAAGCAATTACAATTTATTTTTAAGAAATGCTTTATTTTAAAATAAAACTAATATAAACGATCAGTATTCTCACTAATAACCCGATAAATTATCATTACTTATAGATCAATTTGAAAAAAATTAACTAAATCAACCTCATTCACCGGTTCTAATTATAATTATCCCTTTCACTTTAGGAAATAAATAGTCCCCACTTAATGTGGAAATGTACAATTCATAGGAAAGTGCTTTTTAGGATTAAGTTTTCGGCCAGGATATTTCGTGAATATATAATGTCGCCATGACGTGACTATATATATATATACAAAGGTATATATGTATTCTAGTATGTGGTAACACGCATAGAAGATCACGCAAAGGCGACATGCCGAGCAATCATAGATTAGAGACTGGGGTAAAGCGACAGACCGAGCCCCCTAACTTCGAAACTCCCTCCTATTTCGTTAGCTTTTTTTCTTTGTACGTTCTATTCGTTGAAGTGCAGGTCGGCAATATTAATACGTCCGTCAAATTAATAATTACGCACTGCTCGGGCTCATTATACGAATGCCCTTGTTAACGGGTTCAAATCCACTTAAAGTATTTGTTGTGATTCGAATTTAGCGTTAATAAAATCCGGCGGTTCTCCCCCTACTTTTCATTAACGGTTGAATAAGCTTTATTCAACGATTCAAAGCTTGATATATAATCTGTTTTTTTTTCCTTTTATGTAAAAGGCAAAAACGTACAGTTCCCGATATTAAAAAGTTTCTAATTTCTTCTTTTTTAAACAAAAAACCGCAAAGCTTCATAAAAGCTCCGTTTTTACCAGAGAATGTAACAATACAGAAAAAAAAAACTGAAAGAAGTACGTATGTGTATGTATATATATATGCATATTATCGGTTTTTGTGTTGGATTGAGCATTTGTTAGAGTTTCTGAAGACAGCGAAATTTTTTGTATATCAGTTATCGTCCACAAGATGGCTACCGGCTAACTAGATTTTGAAATCATCGCTTTTGTTTGTTTCTAACTGGAGAAAAATGTGTAAAGGAGAATGTTGTAGGTAATTGTAAACTTAATAAACTTAATAGAAAAAATAGATAAAAAATAGTTTTTATTAAAGCTATACTGTTTGAGCTATGACATATTAAACAACACATAAAAACATCGAATATTCAATAACCGGTTGATAATGAGGACCATTTGTGTCTTCGAAACGGCCGCTCCGGCTTAATTGTTATATAATTAATTAAGCTTGTGTGGTACAGAGGTTGCCGATACTTATGTATTGTTTACTATACTACGCTACAGTCCTTGTTACCATTATTAAAAGACCATGTTTTTTTAATGGAAGCTGTCATGACATCATAGAAAAATGCATTTTTTTCAATTTTTCTAACGACATGCTGCTTAATATAGTTATTTTTCTTTAACACTCTGTATATACGATGATTGCATTTAAACGCATTTAAAATCGGTATTGTTCATTGGAGCATTAGTTCTGATTAGTTAAGTTTTTACAATACAATAGTAATCAACAAGAGTGTTTGGTGATTTAAGTTATAGTCATTTGTGGAGGAACTCCTTTACTGATTCTAATATTCTCTATAAATAGTAATAATATGCTTTTTTACTTCCTCCCTTCGCCCCCAATGAAAAATGAGCATCATCACAATGATCGTTTTTAATAGTCTTGCGTGTTACTCCGATTATAAAATCGGCCTCTGGGTACTTGATGGTCATTGCGCTAATGGTGAATATGTAGTGGTTAAACCTTGCACCATAGAGATTGAATTTTTGATAGGAAGAAATACGACGGCCGGTGTTGGGGCTGGCGGTGTTAGCGGGAGGGAGTGTTATATTACTACAATCATGCCATTGGTTTCAACACGAATACTGACCATTTTTGACGTCAATATTGTCGTTTCTTTCTCGCAGGTTTTTGTTCGTTCTTTTAATTATTCCTTTCGTTTTGCTAAAATAGTGGAAATATTCTTCTGAATTAAGTTCTTTATAAGTTCAATAATCACCACCACACAAACTTTCCAATTGTTTTCATTAGCGGATTAGAGGAAAAAAGATTAAGGTAAGTTGTTCTTATACTCATCTTCAAGACGAGAATTTGGATAGTTCTAAATCTTCCCTTTTGCGAAAAATCAATCTAAAGAAATCAAGCCATTACTCAATTTCCTCGGTCACACTTCAGATCTTTCTGTTATCGGCAGGTGGCTCTATTGTACATAATCACGGGACCTACATGTAGGTATTGTTGCCGCTAGCCCTTTTTGCCGGTGCCCGAAAAGAGGGGAAAACGCTTCTTAAAGTCCCTAAGTTGAGAAAATGATAAAGGGACGTATTTTAGTTCTTCCTTTTACGTTTGTTAAGATGAAAAATTGTTCTCCACATTCCATGGATCAAACTTTTTATTGTACTTTAAGTGTAAAGAAAGTATTCTTGTGTTGTTTCGTATTATCGTACAGCTTTATTTCACGGAAATTGCCTAGAAGTTAGAGGGTAGTAAATTTGTTTTTTTTTCTACCTTTTTGTTTGCAATACGGACTTATTAAATATAACTTGGAATTAATCAATGCAAAGCCTGAACATTGGAAACTCCCAATGAAAGATGTGTTAACTTAAATCTTCCACAGGAACCTGGTGGCAACCTTCATATTATTCAAAAATTGCGAATTTTATAACGATAAAAGTTGGTGTTTTTATTAATAAGTTACTTTACATTCTCAACTTTTACTATACAACTTCTTCCTTTAAGAAAGGTACAAAAAGTAAAATCGGAACAGTACATAAGACGCTAAATTTTATTTTTTCAAGATGTCTATTACGCCTTTTCCTATATAAGTTCATCGAATAATGTTGCTATATTTCCGATAATTCTCTGGGTTACTAAAATATTTAGAAGGCGTATAGAGCAAAGTTAAAACAAATCTTACTAAAATAAAATATCAAAAAATACCATTGTTTTATAAATTCACCAATGCTCAACACTTTTCGTCTTCCTTATTTGTAAAAGAAGTAATTAACGTTCTTAGGTAATACCGTGACAAAAGTGAAAATATCAGTATGATATATTTAATGATGTACATAAATATATGTACCAGAATGTCTGCCAGAAATACAAGATCCGTGATAAATTGCTTAAGGTCTGGAGAGAGAAGAAAGTCGCCATGAGTATGTTCTACGGATCTGTCAAAGGCTCTTTGCTAAATCATCAACTATTGCAAGAGGGTTTTAAAGGATTGCGACTGTACTGAAAAAATTCATGTCTAGCAAATCGAGACCAGTGTATGATGGCTTATGACAAGAAAGGTTATGGTGCAAAGTTAGAATGAATGGCTGTGACAAATGGAGCATCATCATATTCTAACTACATATACATACAAACATATTTGAAAACACAAAAAAAAACTGATATCATGCTGCCTTAAGGATTATCTCTCGAAATGTTGATCATCAAGGCCCAATGGCTACCTTCACGTCTGTTCACGTCTGCGGTTCCATATTATGTTCTGAGATCAAATATCAAGTTCATCATTTGAATAGACGTTTTGCAGCATGTCATTAACAGAATAATGTTAAAAATTACTTTTCTGACAACCTGTATAACACTTTAATTCCAACTTTATCACCAAGGGACCCAAATGCTTCAAACAACTAGTTCATTAAAATCAAATAAATCTCATTGCGTAGTCTAGCGACTTATTTAAATCTACATTGAATATCTTTGTCGAGGCTATAAGTTAGAAGGGTGCTACTAAGTCAGCAACAATCTTCGTCCTGTTCCGCAAAGATGCGGACAATAAAACAAAAGTGAGGACGCTCTGTCTTAGTACTTAGGGATTCTCTAACTTTACAGGTTACTCCGACAAGCAAGACCAATGTATTGTTATGGCACATTGAATATCTTACGCTTTCTAGAAGTGTATTTAAATTTTACCCCTGCCCGGCGTAGCATTTCACAAACTTTACAAGATCTACCGAACAAGAGACAAAAAAAAAAAAACGATCTCACATTATTCGTGTAAGAATTTGTTTTATTAAAAACGAACTTTGTTTTCAGGCTCTAATATAAAGACTACGATCGCTATACTAAATTGTCTACTAGCGAGACAGTTCTGTTTTGAGGATTCTTCCTGCTCTGCTATCCTTGAAATTATACCTCGAGTATGTGGGCCGGAGCTAGGTAAGTCGCTGTCACATATTTCAATACCTAATCCCGAACAATATATAAATTTTGTTTTACTTTAAAATGATATATTGCATAGTTTTCGCAAGGTTACGTTTTAGAATTTATTTCTGTTTCTATTAAATTGATCCTCCTGTAAGGATATGTGTTGTACACTGTTGCACAACAAGATCTGAACCTGAAAAACATCAATTTACATTTAGATGATTGAGGGTATTGAAAGCCTTTAAACGCGTTTAAAATTGAATGAAAATCATAATATTTTTCTGTCATGCCCAAAAAATATGTAATATAAACGTGAATCGAAGGGTACGTGCACCGTTTTTCGTAAATAACGAGTGTTAGAAATCGAAATCCGCAGATTTATACGTCATAAATCTGTATTACGTTGTATTGCCACCTTATACCAAACGACACAAAAGTATCGGCCACTTCCTCACCACACAAGTTTGCCAGAGGTTGCCGCTACCTTGGTGTTGTTTGCTATTACCACTATTATTAATTTCTCATTTATGTCTTTGAAAATAGCTTATTTCCTGAAATTTAAGTGTTAAGTAGCTTGTATTTAGCATGTGTAAATTATAGGACAGTGGTGGTAATTTTTCATAATTTTAGTTTTTTTTTTTACTATTTAATTGAATCTATAATAAAAATACGTAAATTTTATTTGAGCAATCTCTCCGACGTAGTTACAAAATAAGTTCGGAAAGTAATTATCTCATCGCGTTAAACGTGGATGCTTTATCACCGTATCGGCGCTATTAAAATACGTTAAAAGTTCTCGAAATGTGCACATGCGACATTAAAATTTGTTGCCTCGTAGCAACTATTATATACGTACAATGAAACTAGCGAACGCATTAGCCGATAACTGGAAAAGCGGAGAATTATAAATAAATTAGTTTAAATAGGGCACTGCTCTGCTCCTTTGATTAATCAATATTTGGAAAACACAGAGTCCATAATTTTGCTGGTACGTCTCTATTTTTAGAACAAAAGCGATGAGATGATTTGATATTTTTCTCTAACATTAAATCGGCTTGTTTTTTTGTTTCTGCCACTATTATCAGCTCACGTTCTATTCAACTTTTTTCCATACATTCTGTTCAATTCATTACTGTAACCATGCACGTTCGACGTGATGTTGATCCCTACTCTTTCTTTTTTTTTTTCAACATTTAGCAACGCAGCTTTAGAAAAATTTCGTAAAAGTACGTTCTCGAAAGGAAAAAAATCAATATTGAATTTTACTCCATCCATATTGCATGAGGGTATAAAAAAGGCATAAAATTCCCCACCTCATTCAACATAAGCACTTGGTAATTCATAAAATTACTTTTAAACTCATTATATTCGAACTACTGTCTAGAAATATTATATTTAGAAGTCATAATAAAAAGTACAACAGCTTTATCGAAGCAAGGCTTTCTAAATAAGCGCTTTAATGTATCACGCGAATTTTTTTAAGGCAATAGAACTTAACGTTGAGCATGTACGTAATGTAGATTATAAAATTTAGATTGGGGATAATTAAACCCCACGTTTCAATTCTTTCAGTATATAAGGTTTACCTTAAAAATGCCACAATATTCTCTATTATCCCTGAAAGGTTGTCGTTACAAGCCTGTATATACAAATACAGGATGTATTTGAAAGTCGCTGACAAACTTTCAGAGGTAATAGTGAATTATAAAATAAAAAATTCTTCTTAGTAGTATTTTCCCCAAAATATTAAAACGTTTTTACATTAATATGTTGTATATATATAAAAGCGAAGAGAAGCAAAATGAATGTATTGCGTGTTCATTTCGAAGTCTCTATAACATTGTTGTGGGGTTAAATATACCGCTTTTGTTTTAAGTAGCAACTCCCTATTATTTTTCATTCGTTCACGGACAACCTTAATTATTTCAAATAATATTTCCAAAATGAATGTAGGCATTCGAAGCTGCATTGAAGATTCCTGTGAACACCCCTTCCTTTGCCGTATAAATGGGACGCTATATACGATAGGATTATCGGTTTATCGACTCCGGGTTATACGTCACTGTTCCTTATTTATATGTATTGTAACATGTTAGATATATAAGCTGCTAATCACCTTTTAAAGAAGTTGTTATTTAAAAACGGTTAGTGGCGCTAAATCACGAAACGCAGTGTATACGCAGCATAAATATTTATATATCAAAAGACATTAGTTAGAGAGAATTCCGCAAAAATGTATTACGCAACACATTACTTCTTTTTCGAGATATCCGAGAGAAAAAATCGAAAAACTTTTAACGGTAAATCATCGTCATATTCTTCCATCAATTTCGAAAGCCATTACAAATTTTGAACACGTAACGTACTTTAAGGAAACAAATTGGGACCTATTTTTTTTTTCTTTTGTAAGTCCTTATTTGATTCTGAGCGAAATCACACCCCATTATTTTTATTACACAAATACAACCTATGATTGTGAACTTATTGGACTTCCTATCTCTTCAGCGCCTGCTACGTTTTTTTTTCGCTCCTCTCTTCTCTCGTTTCAGTGTTTTTCCTTTCCTCCCTAATGTTTCCTTTGAATTATAAAGAAATAAAGAAAATTAGAAACGTTTTGCCGGTAATCTTTTAAGATGTTCGTAACGTAGAATCCATTTTGTTGATTTTTGTGTGAAATTAGGTGCATATAAGATATATAGGACTTGAAATTAAAATTAAGGTTTACATTTAAATTCGTCAGAGGATGTCAGATATATACTTTCTGTACAGATCCACTAATTGTAAGTTAGTTTGCAAAATTCAAGCAAAGTGGAAGGTTGGAAAGGTGCATATGTAAATGATATAAGAGCGAAGAAATGCAGTTTCGTAAGCAGAATACAAGATCTGCAAGCTCTATTCATTTCACAGAAATCCTTTACATTAGATGCAAACTTATGTAGGTTAATAGCTACAGTTATAACATCTAAGGACATTAAAGTTAGCCTTCAATAATTTGATTTATCTTTCTTGTAAACTTATAGTGTAACACGTTGCTACTACGTATGTTCATATAAATAGCGAGACGATGTTGAAACATTGGAGATAATAAATTTTATAAGATATAACATCCAACTTTGACTAAATTTCCTCATGACGATAATTATCATTTTGATTGCAACATGTTTCACGATTAGTAGGTCACATCCGTACCCACTTATGGCGTAATGGTTTTGTAGTATCGGACAGTGAATTCCTTGTCACTAGTTTCGTTTACTAATAATTTTACAATCCGGAACATAACGAGTACAATGGGTCGCTGGTGGTGCAATAAAAATAATTGTATGAAGATGGTAAGATTTCAAGTAGCGATGTTTTTACAGTCAATAGCGTATGAACCTGTAAAAACTTAAAAGTTTCAACTGTATTTTATTCTTTAAAGAGAGATGATTGAGAAAATTATAGTTGTTGTAGAAAAATTGAAGTTGTTGTAATTTTGAATAAATATACTGGCTTGGCTTACATTCTCAGAAATCAGAAATGACAATTATGTAGTTGTGGAAAGTCAGTAATGATTATAGCTGTACACCGGAACCCCCACGCGGGTCCTAAACATATCAACTTTGCTATTTGACCTTTCTAACACACAACATTCTAAATATCTGCAATGGCTTTCCAAAGCTGTCCGGAATGCCACAATACATTAAGTATGAGGGATTTGGGCGTTGTACGTTAAAAGGAGTGAGTTTAGCGCCGAATGCAAAAGGCTGATCTAATTTAAAATGTAAATTAATTCCGATTAAAGTTGTATGAGGAACAGTCATTGGAATCTTGACCATGGTCCCGTAGATTTCGTAAAGCGGTAAATAAACCATTAAAACGCAGTCAACTACTACTGTATTATTAAACACAAATTTAAACGAAATATTTCCAAGGTGTTAAGTTAGATTTTAGAAATACGTTTTGATTTTTGTCTCGCTAAGTACATGATTAACCTTTTATAGAAGAAAAGAGATAGTATATTGATTTGTAATTTCTCCTTTCAAAGTATATTTTCACTTAATTACATTGCTACTTAAAATAGGTTAGTACGATACGTTCGATAGAATGTAATATATTATTATGTGCACAAATAATGATGAAAGAACAACAGAACCCACCCTTAGTCTGCTTATCCTCTTTTGGTAAACGTATTCTTATGGAGATTACACAAACACTTTAAATAAAATACGATAACGGTAAGAAAGGACAATATATCATTTATAATGTGAATAAAATTGATTTTTTTTGTTCAGGGCAGGAACGTGGATAAAAAGATTTATCGAAATTCAAATAAATTTGCTTGCTTTACACGAGGGTGGTAAGATAAATATCCGTGTTAAGGAAGGCAACGCAATTGTTTTGATTTTATATAGTATAATCCTATACATATATATATAATCTTATCGAACTTTCCCAAAAATGCATCTGTTTCGGCCATCACTTGACGTGAGCCGCATTCCATAAAGCCACTTTTTCTAGTTTGGAAGCCGAAAGAAGTCACAGCTCCAATAGCACAGACGGTTGGCGTAACGTTGACTCTAAATCATGTATCGCTTGGCTCGACGTTGCGGGCGATTATGTAAAAGTGTGAACATTGGCAAGTTTTTCGCATGCTTAACTAATCTTTGGACGAACTAGCTGCTTTTGGCGTGACTTCACATGTTTACAACGGTTGGACGAGCTGAACTGGTTCAAAAAGTGTTTACTGCCAAGCGTAATTTGATTATTTTTCCCGATTTCGGTAACCTAGATCCAGACATGAGCCTCATAAAATGCATCCAATATCTCTTCGATTTCTGTACACGTTCTGTACACATCCAAGGAGAGAATCGGGTCACTGACCGACAGTTTTTGTTATTTTTCCATGATTTCATAAATACATACACTTGCTCATTTTCACCAGCTCGCAAAACAACACTAGTCGACGAATCTCCCCAAAATTTTAACGTACATCGTCTAGAAAAATAGTACTCACAGTCGGTAATGTAGATTTTGATACAAAGCGCCATCTATCTCTAATCTCGGGTACTTCCTATAACCTCGTATATATAATAAATAAATCTGCTTTCAAAGACTTCCAAGGGTTTCGTTAATTCTTAAAAGGTAAAGAATCTTTCTTTCTTCGATTCTTTTTAAAGGAAATCTCTACGCAAGTAAAGTGACTTTCGTAACTCATTGAATAGATCACAGGACCACTTTACCGCCATTTTCGAAATGTAGTGCGTGAAGCATCCGTGGCAGTGTTCAAACGTCACAAAATGATATATTAAAGCTATTGATTCGGGATGACAGTTTTCAACGGTTGAATGGGCCGTGGAAACTTACCTTGTCTACTATTATTTAAAGGACTACTCTAAAAAATCGATTAAACGCACGCAATTTCCTTCATTGTTGCGAACTTTCATGTTCCATGAAGAATTTCAACATTACTGTAAATATATTACACATACAATGAGTATAATGCAGTAAGAAGTTTTTTGCGTTAAATTAACGGGTTGAAATTACTAAATAAAACAGAATTTACCCTTTTTATTCGTACCATTGTTTGAGGAGACCTTTTCAAAATAATTGGAAACCTGAAAAGACATTCTTAACTAAATAAGCACTAATTTATATCTTTGAACGTTTTACTTTGATCTAACCTAGAAGGGTCAAAATACTAGAAGCTTTTGTGTAGACGATTTTCTAGAGTTAACTAATGCATGAAGACTAACTCATTACGTTACCCATACATATATATGTATATATAGATATATATACATGTATATATATATATATGTATATGTATTTGTATATACATAAGTATACACACAGGGAGCTAGGCTGTAACTTTACGAATGTAATGGGTTTACGTTGCACGTTAAATATACAGAAGTTTAAGCACCTTTCCTGGAAATTTCCTTCAATAAAATATCTCCTTAATATGTATGAAAATATGAAATAAACAAGATCATAAAATAACATACACGTTTTAAGGAATATTTTCAATGCAATTTTTTGTTGACGTTCATTTTTTTTGTAACCAAATATCTTTAGGGTATAGAAATAAACGTAATATATTAAGTCCGGCTAGCGACAATTGTGGGAAAGACCGACAATAACTGCTTCTGTATGATGATGCGATATCTTTCTACAGCAAGTCTCAGTGTAAATTTTAATCGTATAAAAAATCAATTTCATTAATTAGCCCGTCTGATCAAAATTCTCTGTGTCATTCATTTAACGTTGTAGAATTGTATATCGTCAAAAATGTCATCAGAGACCACAGAATTTCATCATCAATTGGGTTTCTGCATTATGGTACAACAAAAATCATTGGTTTCAGGATCTAATTCGATAACAATATATTTTAAGTGGAAAAATCATAGGTGATAATAGAATGGAAACAATTGCCAGCACTGTTAACCAATGATTTTAAACTATCTTATGTTTCGGTATTGTCCATTTAAAAGTGTGCATTTAAATATTTCAAATCAAAAATTCAGAAGTGAGTTAGAGTAAAGAATGCTGAAGTAACTGAGTTTCGGTAGAAGCACACAAAGATAGAGTTTGTGCGGCAGAAAATTTCGAAAATTTTCTTTTATACATCTTAAAAATTTCACGTATTAGTTGCTAAAGGACACTCCCGAATTGTCGACCATTTTTTTTTTGTAAAATTCTAAATCTTCGACAAATTTTCCCTTCGAAAAACACGGATACCGAATAAATTTAATCTCTTAATCCCTTGAAAATCGACCTAAAAATATAAGTGTTAGATCTCTAATATTTTAAATTATAAAGTTGACTAACCGTATCTTCAGAGATTAGATTTTTAATTTAAAAAATTTAAAAGATTTTGATTTTTTTTTTTGAATCTGGCTATCATCCCGACATCATTAACCACGGGTTAATTCTCAACAACCCCCATACTCCTTGGTGTTTTATGCGTACGATGTAACACTTACATATTTCTGAGCCGATTCTCTATTATGTATTTCGGTTATGTCTTGGCATCAAGCAGTTGTTTCAAAATTTTATTTTTCACTTGGGTTCCAGGATCTGAAGAAAAGACAACGCATCTTTTTCTTCGAAGTTTATTTAATACGCTAATGTTGTGTAGTTTTTTTTTAACTTCCTCCCTTTGTTTTGCCTTAATTAAACTGTAGCACATGTAATAATTACCAATTCCTTGTATGCTTCTTCTTGCCATTTAACCAGTGTTCTTTATGGTTATCGGTATTTTCAGACAAATTTCGTCTTTTGTCAATTGAAAATATTCTTACATACTTTTTTCTTCTTTTCCCCTTTTTGTTCGATTTTTATTATACTACACTAAATTTTAATTATTAATTATTTTAAATTAATAATTATGATTAAAGATTAAAAGTGAACAAGTTTTTAGGTACGGTAAAAATGGCAATATGAAGTCTACATGCTTTATTTACATTTTAATAATCTATGGATTAGAAAAAATGTATTAACCGAGTTACTTAGCGTTATCTTTATTTTTTTTTCTAATAAAATTAAGTATTCAGCTAACATCTAATTGAAAGGTTTAAAAGAAAAACCTTTTTTGGTTATATGTGACGCAGGATTATTTAATTAAATATTAAGTATAGCATAAAATAAAATTTTCACGACATAAATAGCATAAATCAGAAATGCTTTCAAATTTTAAAGCATCGAAAATGTGGAAGCCAACTTACAATGGACCCGAACAATCTTGTTGTCCCAAAGAAGATTGTTACCTTTTCTCTAGACCTTGAAACTCAAATAAAAAACAAAATTTTCAGAAGTAAAATTGGAACATATAGAGTTATTAATCTGCTTCAACAGAGCTTTGGAAATATTCATTGGAAATTTTGCACAAAAAGTTGCTGTTAAACTTCATCATCAAGCTGTTCTTGCAAAGAGAGAAGGGAAAAGGAGGATCTTCCTTAAGATACGAACTTTGCATCTGACAAGTATTTGTATTTCTTGTTTGATGAGAACTAAAAGTGAATAAAGTATGCTAAAGCCTTTTCACAACACGTTACATTAAAAAAAAAGACAAAATAATCCAGTCGAAACTTATTTCGACATAAGAGTAACATCTGCTAACACATCCTGCATAATATAATGGAGGGAACTAAAACATGTAACCCGCCTAGAAGTTAGAGTAATGTTTGCATATTCTGATTTCCGTTTCCGTTAGTAAAAGCTCTAAACCTTTCCGACTACAATAAAAATATGAGGTTAAAATCAGTTCCAGAGAGTTAACACTTTCGGGATTAAATCAAAATAGCTGTAACGAGGCGCTTATACGAACTACAACATTGTCTTTTGAGTTCAACTGTTGAAATATAATTCAAAAAACAGCGCGAGAAAGTCCGAAACCAACGGACATAGTGCGAAAGCAACCACTGCTATACGAGAAATGGGAAAACGGTATGCATAAATTTTACTTAAAATCCCAGGCTATTTGAATACATTTGGTTATTATATATGATTGCGCTAAAAACAGTACTTCGCATACATAGCTTGAACTAAACTTTCCATCTTTGCTGCAGAGTTTCACCTCGGTTTGAAATATATTACTCGTGTTGTAATATACTAGTTCTTAGATGAGGGAAACGTATTTAACATTATAAATACCCTATTATATGGCGTCGTTTTTATCATCCTAATATTAACAGGAAGATGGGGAGTTTCCAGGAGCTAGAGAGACAACAAGTAATTTCATATGTAACTATCATTATTTCAAATGGCATAAACCAGCACCGTCACCAAAAATTTGTTATGTTCTAAAACGCAATTGTCAATCTGTGATATCTCAATTCTAGAAGCGTGAACCGAATGGAATTGTATTGTATAGTAGTTAAAACTATAATTATCATGCTCGATGCGGTAATTTACTACAACAAAGAGACAAGAATGTATTTCCTGTCCTACCATGAACAATTTCCCAAAATGTTAAGCGTTAACAATTTGACTTACTTTTCATTTGAGGAGACCAGCTTTGAGTGTTATCTATCACAACTGTAATTCATATATGACAAGTATTAAATATAGGCTCAGGTATAGCTCTTCCCAGATTGTTGTAAAATTCGTTTATTGTATACTGAACGGATGCGAACGATCTAACGGAACATGAAGAATAAACAAAAATAAAAAGGTGAATAATATTGTGTTGATATAAAAATTTCATCTTTTCAACTTTTCGCGTCAAACACAAAAGCCAGGTTCCTTTGAGCTTTCCGAATTTAGACACACTCGAGGCGTGAAATCTACTAAATATTTTATTGTTATATCGTATTTGTCCTTTAACGGTAAGAAAAATCAATGACATTCTAACTGAACCTAGACGAATAAGTGTTGTAGGGAGCATACAGCCGATTGAAATGTGCAGGATCAATAATATTATTGTCAAATTTGCCGAGGTAGTCTCCACGCGTTTTCTACACAATTGGCGCCATTAAAAGATACTATAAATTCGGCCATTTTATTACGAACTTAGCTCAATAAAGATCGAATTCTCGAATGAAGTTGAACGTGGTTTGAAATTAATGTCCCTTGCGAAAATGAAAACGACTCTTCTAAAAATTTATGGTTACATTTTCGGAAACAAGACAAAATTACTAATCGTACTCTGTACGTTCACATGTTTTTAGGGAATCGATTCGAAAATTCGGGATATAGCACTTCATAAAACAACATTTTATACAAGACTTCAGGGACATAATTTTTTCCTTTAGAAATAAGGACGACGCGCATATTGTCTTTTGGTTAAATCAGTTTACATTGTCCGCTTCTCCTTTTTAAATTTTATTTGCCTAGGGGAAATGTTAAACACACAAAGAAAATTTGCACGAAATATAAAAATTTTTGAATATATATATACGTAGCTATCTCACAGTTAATTTGGCTTTAAATTTAGTGACATTAAAAATTGAAATAAAAGAAAATGCTAGACGAGAATGTATTACCAAGAAAAAAATATTACTTCATATTATTGTATCATCCTTAAAGGTCCACTAATGACTCTCGAATGAACCTTCGCTTCTGTAAATACTTTATTGCATTGTAAATATATATTTCTAACTTTTTTGTATCGTAATATACACAGCTTATATTGACAGTAAAAGGTATTTTTTGTCCAAGTAATTATACGTAGTCAAAGGTGAGTCTTTCGTTTGGAAAATACATGCGAATGATCCTGATGTTAATATAGTTTGGTTACCATGACAACAGTATACAAAACATGCTGGCGTTGACGATAGTAGATTGATGATTCAATATTTTGAACCTTAGTAAGTAAAAGTAATAGGTAAAATTTATATATCAGAAAAAAAGTAAAAGCAATCATTTCGCAATGCAGAGAGATTTGGACACCTTGTGCATAATAATAATTTTTAAAGATGATAAAAAAAGTGATCAAATAAACGTCTTTTAATAATATATTTCCGAAAAACGACCCTGCAGAACATAAACTGTATTGGACGCTTCAGAGATCCCCACAAGATAAATAAATTGCTAAATTACTAATGGTCTTGAACTACCTGAAAACATTGTACACATGCTCCTCGAAACATATGATAATCCCATTTCTATGTGAGAAAAATACAAAGAAAAACAAGGAGAGATCTAAATTAATTGACAACAATTTAGCTGGAAAAGGTCTGATGGCTTCAGTGGAAGAGGAAAGGCACGAAGTAGTAATAGGAAAAGTAGGACTTAATTTGCTGGAAATGGGATACCGTAAACAAAAAGAGATAAAAGAAATTTATATGTCTTCTGCTTCTATTTAATGGATATAAAACCTTCCACATTGATTATAGGCAAACGGATGGAAATATAATAGCGTTTTCTCATTAATAAAGCGCGAAAACAAGTAATATACGACACGCCGGAAAATTGTATAAAAAAACTATAATAATAAATAAATAAAACATTCAATCCCTTAACTTCTAGACGACCTAGAACATTAAATGCAAGACTGTTAGATACGGTGAAATATTAAAGATTTTTGATGAAATTGGACAGCAAAGAAAAGAGCTGAAATGAAATTACTTGTCAGCTCGAGCCGAGGTCCTCATCATGAAACAATTATTCCAATTACCGCAATGAAAGGTATGCTTTTCCCGTTTTCTACTGTTATTCAATAATTCTTATCCAATTTAACGTGCAAAAAAAAGGGCAGACCATTTCATGGCAGCAATAATAAGGTTAAAGTTTTTGATTGACAAAATAAATTAAATTTTAGCAGCTACACATAGCTTTACGGGGTATATTGGGAGCGTGACGGTTGTAAATAAACACTGAAATTACATGTATTGAACCTGGTTGTACCAGCATAATTGACAATGAACGTTCAGGGCAGCCAAAAACTGCAACCACTACCGATAATATCGGAAAAGGTAACCAAATAGCGATGGACGATCATTAAATTATGGCTTAAGATAGAGCACAATCTGTGGACAACTCGAGAAAACGTGTTCGTCATATATTAACTGAAGATTTGACCATAAAAAAGCTAACTACACATTGTATACCTAACTTTCTTGCTCCGTACCAATTTCCAAAACCGTATTGAAGAAGTTTAAGCCCAATAAGTCTGAATTTTGGCATCGATTAGTAGTCGTGAATAAAACTTGCATTCACCAGTATACTTCAGAAGTCAAGACATAGTCAAAACAATGGATTGTGAGGAATAAATCAGCTTCGAAAAAGACCAAACCTGGTCCATCGACTGAGAAAATGATGCCAACTATTGGAACTATTGGAGGAATTGCAAAAGAACCGGCCATTTGAAGAAATGGGATGTTTTGTTGTACCAAAACAAAAATTCACGAATTGAGGTTTGAATTGAAAACCGCCTCTATTCACCAGGATTATCCTTCAGCGACTTCCTTGTAGAATCAAAGTTTGACTAGGACGACAATACTGAACATGAGGTGCTCATCACATTTGTAAACGCGTATTTGCAGAAGATGCCCATTACAATTCAAGCAGATTGAAACGATGGGAGCATTTATACACAGTCTATTGAGAAATAAAATTGAATTTGACAAAAAAATATTTGTCTCCGTGTTGGGTTGAAAACTTTTCAAACTAACCTTGTTCTAACGGTGATATTACGACTAATATACGAATCCCGACAATCAAATATTATATTTTTAGTGACAGAGCGTACATATTAGTCAATAAAGTACAATCATGGACGATACTATCACCAACAAATTCAAACCATTTTTCTAAATGATGTTGCCTTTCTCAAATTATGCCCATTTAAGGACACGTTTAGGCATATATTTGTAGATAAAATACCCTAAATTCAGTGCGTAATTTGTGCTCGAAAAACTGGTAAGATTCAGCTTGTTGTATGATGCCAAACGCGAGCTTAAATTTTTCAGTTCGCAGTCGAGCTTTTAGCGAAACTTATTTCGCACAATTCGAATAAATTAGACACCCCTTTAATGTGAGTCATGTTTTCAATTTAGACCCCCTAAATTCGTAAATTATTTCGGGCCCGACGAGATCGCGAACTCGCTCTTTTTATTTGGCCAATTCTGAATGTATTTATCTTCATAAGCAATTAATTATGTTCACCGCGGTGCACGGACGAAAGACAGAAAAAAATACAGATGGAAAGAAACAGAAAAACCAGGAACGGAAAATAATAATAATAAAAGAAAAACGGGGTAGAGGTAGAGAAGCGAATCAAAAATTTCATGAACCGGTTACTTTGTGCTGGATTTCCCTACTAACTCCATGTAAATTTACTAATTGCCGGTCGCTACCTTCTCTAAAGTAATTAACTTTGAAAATTACATTATATTATCGCAAGGCGCGTTCGTTCGCAAATTAATATAAACTTCAGCGGTCATCGTATATACAAATCTCAGATTAAATCATTTTTGCAAGTTTCAGGTAATTAATTTATTCGGGACACGTGTTTCGAGAAGTTTGTTTTATGAATAGGTTTCCTGTCCCA
This sequence comes from Oryctes rhinoceros, assembly GCA_020654165.1. Classification (NCBI taxonomy): domain Eukaryota; kingdom Metazoa; phylum Arthropoda; class Insecta; order Coleoptera; family Scarabaeidae; genus Oryctes; species Oryctes rhinoceros. The sequence goes on along the minus strand of JAIOKQ010001013.1, from coordinate 10,569,126 downwards.
ATTAAGATGTTCACCGTTGTACATTTCAGCTTATATATTCATATTTTAGCATAATGATTATATCTGCATTCATTGTATATATGTTAAGTACATGTAAATTGAATCATCATATTAATATTCTCAAATAAATTTATTAGTCTAGATTGTCTATATGGAATGTCTGGGCGGTGTTGCCAGATAGGAAAGAAAATGATTGTTGGTAAATTAATTTTGCTGATGTTGATGGAGTTTAAAACATATATAATTTGTATAATAACTATAATGATCAACTTTTCGAACGTGTTTAGTCTTGAATACGCATTGTTTTGGGTACTACGTACTCTAGTCGTTTATTTTTCAATTTATTATTTATCATCGTGTGTTTATAAGTTTCTCAGAAATTATTTTTATATGAAATCCTAACTCCAACGAAATAAATAACATCATGTAAATAACTAAAAGAGCATACGATCTCTATCACCGGAACTACCAACCTATATGACAAAAAAGTAACTAAGAAGATGTGACTGGCAACACTGTATCTAGGATCAAAATCAAAATTGTGTATTTCCACGACAAAAAAATTAAATTGAATATTTTAATTATTGACGTGCCGTTTAATGAAAGCTGACATAGTGTTACCACCTACTACGGTCACATTTTCCCTAGTGAAAAAAACCCACACGGTAGATTTTAATTTGATAAACTGAAACATGTATACTACCTGGCTTCCTATCAAATACACATCTGACGCTTTGTTTATTTTATTGACTTCCTCTTTTCGCGTTGAAACTGTGATTTAGAACTTCAATTTAATATTTTGTTTTTAACAAGCGAAATTCTTATTTTCGTTCGCCGTAACAACCATTACCGTAACTTGTCAGTAATGATTCTGTTTCCCTCAACCCTTTATTTGAGCAGCGCTTTAATAAAACGTTTTTTTATGGACGTTCGGCGATGTGGTTTTGATTATATATAATTATAATTTCCTAAATAACAGCCAAGCCACTTTCCGAACCGTATTAGCCATGATAATTACATAATAAAGGTCCCCTTGTCGCGTCACCTGCTGGATTTTTACTTGTATCTAAGTTATTATTGTTATTACCACTTTGGACGCTGTTTAAAAAGTTATTTTGTTCCTAGAAAAATAGGTTAAATTAATTACAAAGCATGACCTAATGCTCATTTGCATTGTAAAAATCTGCTTTCCATCGACAGTTTCACACGCAACGTTGCATTTAAAGAAAAATATCATAAAAATTTAATACCAGCTTTAGCTACGTTCTTAAGGTAAACGTCGTGTCTGACGTAGTGGGGACATTTTTGATGGAAATCAATTTTTAATTGCGCTAAATTAATTTTTATCGTGAATAATTAATGTTTAGCTTAAGGAGTAGCCATATTATACCAATGTGTTTCAAGGTCTTCTAACACTAAGCTTATACAAGCTTATGTACATTTTTTTTATTAAAGAATTTTCTCTACAACGTCTTTATCCGAACGTAATAGAGATGTAGAGTTCTTAGCGCTATATAAATTTACTCAGTGAATATATTTCATAAATTAAGTATGTGAGGATAAATTCAAAAGATAATTACAAGAAGAAATATTTCCCCATTGCGAGTACACTTCAATATATGTATACCTTTACATATTCATCTGTTCCGCAGAAACCGTGGAAATAAGAATGTAAAAGCAAGGAACCAAGCGGCGAAATCCCTCTAAAGAAAACATCTCGAGCAAAAGCGGATTATTTGTGAAATTTCAACCATTAAATGCAAAATAGTTGATATCGAACTTTCTAGGCGCCCGCCACGAAGACGAGCCGGTGTAAATGTTGCCGACTTTTAAAGATAAAATTCCCTGCCTCGCAGTTTTTACTTTAGAAACTAGTTACGCCAAGTGTACAGTTACAATTTCCCTCAATTCAGCTTTTCACTATTACTAAAACGAGATGTCGAAAAGTCAGTCGCACGAAAATTAAAATTTCGGTGAGGGGAAATATAACTTAAAACGTTTTGAATTATTAAGTAAAAATTTAGTGAGGTAGAAACTAGTTCTTGGCCTTGTTACATATCAACGAATGTTTTAGGAGCGCTTCAGAAAACGCTCTAAAACGTTTGTAGTACTTTAAAAGCAAATTGTAACGAATTTGTTCCTTACACCTCCTTATTTAATAAAAACAGTGACAATAATAATAATAATATGTTACTACAAGCAATAATAGTACAGTCGAAAATATTAAGATAGAATACTTAAATTTAATTATTTTCCAGTGGAGCCGCGAACTAACACGGAATCTTAGCGTATTATAATAATAATAAGCGGCTGGTATAATGCAGCTAGAATGAAATCAATGTATTAGCGATTAGTTTCAGTGGAACTACCAAATTTTTCCACTTCTTTCACGATAGCTACAGAATTACGTTCATAAGGACGTTTGTATGCACGTACTCGATGATCATAATAAGTTAATCGTAATCTGTAAAGATTATTGGTCTCCAATATCGAAATTTCCATGCAATATATTCACGCGAAACGCTTTATGTAGTTCGGAATAAAAACAAGGTTTAGCATGGGTCTAATTGATCTCCGGTTTGCTTCTGTCAATCTATCCTTAACTGTTTGATCGGAAATCTGCAATCCATGAGTCATTCCGTGTCCAATTTGAAGATCTTTCGTTGTAGATGTGCGAAAACGCATGGATAGGAATAAGAATTAAACATTTTTGTCCGTAAACATTATAACAAATTTCATTTCAAGTTAACATGCTTTTTCTAATAAATCCAGGAACTAGTTTATCTCCTTTCAATATTAATTTTTCGTATATTCAATAGGATCAATAAATCGTAAAATAGAGCCTTACACTTTACATCTAAAGTACGGAGGCCGCGATAATCCATTTTGCCGAACCCTTTAGAAAAGTCGGTTTCGATAGCATCAATCTGCCAGACCCCCTTGTACAAGTACCACATAGTAATATCGGACATTAAATTAGTTGCAGTAGATCTTTCAGCATAAATTCGACCCTACTTAACATATATATTATGATCTACTGCGACGTAAGTTGGCTAGAAGTGAAGGAAAAGCAGGTTATTTTATTTCCTTTACCGGCAAAACCAACAAAAATTGTTGATGGTTTATTAGAAAGAATTCTTTCTCGTTTCTTACCGAGAATTCTCGTGAAAACAGCAGAAATATCCGTTGATTTTGTTTTAATACCAAAAGACTGCCGTATTTCATAAGTTCCTCCGTATAAATTTTAATGAAATAAAAATTAGCGTGCACTAGAAAGAATGTCAAGTCATTAGCAATTGTAAATTTTGCCTAAACTAACGCTTTAATTTTTAAATTTTCAACAAATGAATAGCTTGAAATCTACAAATCAACTTGTTCTTATTGAAATTTAAATACCTACGTAATTTCGAAGCAGCTTTAACAATTAAATTTACAACACAATGCGTTTAATTTCTTTCTAGCGGCCCCTTCGCCAGCCAATATATCACGATGGCAATAAAAATAGCGCCTTTATTCACCTTTTTGTATTAAAGAAATAACGCTTTATGGATATTTTATATTAGAATGAAATAATCGCAGGCTTTCGATCAAGATACCCTTGGTACAACACAAAGTAAAATTTTGCCAAATCGTTTGGTTTTGATTAATGTGGAATAAACAAAAATTCTAAAACGTTGCTCTGCGCTGGGAAAACTGATTTTATGAAACGGCTTTCTTGAATTCTATGTGACCCACTTTATGCAGCTGTTTCCTTCCATGCTATTCTGCACAACTTGCCGTATATTGTGTCTATTTCAGCTGGGCCACAACACTTTACAAACAAATTTGCTGACATTTATTTTAATGTATTACTGTAGTTAGCGACATTATGCAATATCTCTTTAAAGTAACGTAAACTACGTAATTTTTATGTTGCATTGCCTGGTTTTTCTGTAGTTTCTAGTTAATTACTAAAAAAGTTTGTATAAGTGAATTATTTGGAACAAACTTTGAATTATTAAAAAGGTGGGATACATCATGGTTCCACACGTGGACCTTTATAATGTATCTTTTTCAAATATTAGCTTACACGTGCATTACTTAATCGTTAAAAAAAATCGAGAAAATAAGAATAAGCTAGCGGTATACCTATTAAGCGGTCAATCATTTGCTTCTTGTCGTGTTTTAGACCAGTAAGTACGGTCGATTTACCGTCAATCGATAGAATATTATGCATATTTGCACAGCAAACATTGTAATTATCTAGCCATTAAGAGGTTAATAATAAGGGTACTAAATGGGCAATGAACCAATCACAAATATCTTTAAGGTAATTTACCTGTATGCAGTATGCCCTAGATTTAGTAAGTGACTGTGTTGAATGTTCACGGTTGAGCCGAAACTTTTTGACATTGTTGATACGTAAGTAATCTGGAAACCGTCAGGTAAATAGAAATATGCGAAAGGTTAAGAGGATGGAAAAAGAGCAGAATGAACTGCATGAACCTTATTTTTAATAGTGTCTAAACAGAATTTTCAGCTTAACCGCTATCAATTTGGAATTTCTATAAATGAATCTATGAAGAGCGTAATCAAAAACAAATGCTACCAATTGCCAGATCTGTCTTTACTTAACGTTCAAATAATAATTTGCCCGTTTATAGCCACTGCTCAGTTAAATGAGATGGAATGGTGGTGTTAAGTCCTAAAGAAAAAATCATACCGGACGTTCTTGATATCAATAAAGATAACACCAGTAATCTCCCTCCGCTTAAAACCATCCTTAATGGCTTCAACCAGATGCGGGAATTCGAAATCGCCCGAAAGTTGGGCTTATTTGAGTGAATCTCAAGGGCGAGGACTTTATTCTTCGACTTTCCCAATTTAGCAACAATTAACCTTTGTCTCAATCTCAGAATACTGCCAATTATTCAACTGAACTTTAAATTAGATTAGATTAGAACACCAAATGGTTTTTGACCTATCCCACTAGGATCTTTTCAGATCTATTACCATTAGATCAGCTACGTTAGCTTTTCCTTCTTCACCAGATCTAGCAACCTTTTAAATGGTTCCTCTACATAAGTTTTGGCTCTTGGATATTTCGAGTTCATTTTTAAGAGTCATTTTCCCGCCACTACACATTCCACCTGGCAGAATCTACATGCAGCTTCTTCTATCAAGTCTAGGTTACTCATTTGTTTCTGGAGCATACAGTGACTTGTTAGCAGGCCCACTATCAGAAATTGCTTGGCCTGTCTCTGACTTATTTGGCGGTTGCTTTAACTGCCGTGTATGCCATTTCTACAGAGTACTTTGGACTTCCGTGGACAATTGAATTCGTCTGCTTTGATATCCCTCGATGGTCTTCGTGTCCTAATACCCAGACCAGAATCATATTAGTTCCATTTTTTAGTCTTCTGAGCGCCTTCGTGCAGTTTCACACCAGTGTTGGTTCTATTACTGCTTCACTCTCTAAGTAGATAGCAATAGGTCGATCGAGGTGGATTTAATGATAATAGCTTTCCTTACTATTGGTCCTGTCGATTTTCCCCAATTACAATATTAATACCTGCTACTATATTTAATAATATAAGAGATATTAAGTATGTTATCCTACTTAATTTAATATTAATGTAGGTACCTCCTCTGTTATTAAATCCAACCAAATTGTTTGCGTAAATTGAAACTTAATCTCGATAAGCAAATTAATTATTAAATTAGTTTATTATAATTTAATACTACATAAACAATGAACCCTATTGTTCAGAGTAAGTAAAAACTAAAGTGGAGGATATAGAATTTACGTGTGTTATACACTCTAATTAATTGAATATTGCACCCCATACGTTAAATGCAATCTATGTACTTAATATACATGTCGTAATAATGTTGCGATGCAATACACCTGCACTAATGTAGAACAAACAAACTTAGAATACCTAGCCAATTCCCTTAGCCCAATATAACATTAACATAACAATAACCTCGTCGCCTTGATGGTGAAATCAAATTATAGTTAAATAGACCTGATATTTAAAAGAGAATGAGTTTTCGTGCTTTTTAGTTCACTATTGTACACATTAACTAATTTAACTTGCGTGCGCGCAAATGAAAAAGGTTATAGAGGTAAAAATGATATACACACCACAAATTGCAAGCACCAGTTCAAACAAGGTGGGTCAAAAGAAAAAAAAACATTTGCTTTTGATTTAATATTAATTCACTGAAAGTGTAATATTTCTCTTTTATACAATTCTACTTGAGCCCGTTTTTAATACAGATTTGTATATTGTCCTTGTTTACGTCAGTTGATCAATAGTTCAATTTGTTTGTGAAGATCTAAAATGCATCCTTTTCTCGTTCAATTTCTTCCATTCCAAATAGTTCACCAAATGATTCAACAACATATTGATTAATATTAGATCGCCCGCATACCTTGTTTAGATTGACAGCAGTGTAAATTGGCATCTAAGTGCATAAAATGAAACTGCTCTCTACCGACTTAATAACATAATACCCTGTAATAAAAAAGGGGGAATGTAGATCAGTAAAAATTTATTGTTTAATTTCAACTTGCGCGTTCAAATAAAAGGGTTATCATTGTCAACCACTGAATAAGTCCCAATTCCCAAGATGGCCCACAAAAGATAAAAAATATGGCACTTTATGAAAGTTTCAATAGGTTTTTTTTCAGCGCCTACCCTTACACTTTTGTTTTACGCATTTAAAGACTTATCTTTATAGAGGAACCGGATACTTTTAGTGGAGTTAGAAGAACCGAGATTCCCCTTCTTCTTTCAGAATGCTTTAAAAAGTAAAATTAGAGGCAGTACATGCATAAACCACATTACGCTTATACTTGAAACATTTTTTTTGTGGTATTAAAAGTTTTTTAAGCAAAAATTTGACTAATTTAAAACCACCTAAGAATTTTTCTACAATACATAAAATATACAAAGCACATCCTAAATAAAACACACATATAGAATCGACTTTCGTAGATATTTTCCACTTAATCTTATCAATTTTTGAACTACATTCGAAAATTTTAATACCTTAAAAGGCTGTAACTGACGAAGTGTGAGTGTGTGATCGAAAATTTTGCTTTTTCTGGTTTGATTCGACTCCTCAAAGATTCTACCACACAGCATAATCTGATACCTCCTCCGGTTGGTATTTTCTGATAGATTTTGATCTGCCGAATATGCAAATTGAATACCATTAAGCTAGGGGCTATTTATTTTCATGTTTGGTAACCATTTTTGAATATTTCTAGATAGTTTTTATTTGGAAATACAATATTGTATTGTAGGTTAGAGTATGGAGTCAATTTCTTAATTTTTACATGAAATAATCAAACTACTAGTAAATTCTTTTTAAAATCGCTTTGGATAATGCACGATTTTGTTTTATACGCTACTCCCTTAAAAGTAACGTTTCCTTGCAGAGCGAAGGATCTAAGAAAAAAATTCAAAAAATGTAAAGTTACCTTTCAAAGGATTTATAGTATTCTATAAAAAAATAATTTGTTCACAACGCTAACCATGCATAGGTCAATCAATAAATTTTACGAGGGCATTTCTATGCCCCTTAGACGCCGGGTTTGAACATGTATGAGGCCGGTCGATTGGCCCCCGACTCCTAGGAGGTGGTGGTGCAGCCGCCTTTGGCTTTTGAGCGAAGAGCCCGATAACAATCGGTGCCTAGCCAAGGGTCTTATCATGTATTATATAACCTAATGTGAAGTGACGATTTCACTACTAGTTACTTCGATTTATTTCGGATTGATGCCTTTTTTTCCTTTTTTCCTTGATTCTACCGCGTAGTTCTTGAATAATTAAATTGCCCTGAGGATTCTAAGAAATACCCTCGTGCATAAAACTCTGAAGTTGTTTATGTCAACCCAAGCAATGCGAAACGTTCATAAACAATATACAATCCGCTAGCTAGTTTGGTTCGCATTTGCGAAGTCGATATTTTAAATAACCCCCTGCTTATATCGCGTTATTGTTCACGATTGCGTAATTTGTGTGCTTAATTATGAATACAAAACAGTAAATGAATCAGTGGAAACATTCAGATCGCACAATAAACTCCTATTAATTCCCAACATAGTTTAGAAGAAATCGTAATAACGTGTTGTTCATAACTTTCGCTTGTACTTGTTCTCCATGAGTTCGTTGACATAAACTTAGTTCCGATTTAAGCATAGGCATTTTAAAAGATGAAGTTTGGTACTTTACATTAAACGAGGTGCGAATCAATTGTTGTCGTAGAGTACAACTACGCCAAGAAGAAAGAGGATCCCATTTGTTAAAGAAACGAAGTGCCCAGGTATATGATTCGATAAAAAACTTGAATACGAATCTCCCATATCAATAAAACCATTAACAAATCTACAGTTGTCTTGAGCAAATACAGAAGTTTGCGTGAAAATAGAGACTAGATCCAAAAATGACGTTATGCATGATGGTCATCAGGCAATGGAAATGTTAAAATCTACGTGTCCGAATAATATTCGTAGGGATGCAGAGGAATTGCTCACTAGTCCATTAAGCCTGATTTATGATGATTATAAAGAAAATTAAAACTCCTTCTGCTACGAAGACACTACTATCTTTAAGCAAAAGCCATCTCAGGATTCCTGCAGGTACGTTGATAGGTCATGAAGGAACAGCTGAACATCAACCCCGCGGTTTATGTTAAGGAGAATCTAAACTATAACAATTCTTGACACTTACTAAAGTGAAAGAAGAAGAAACTAGACGAGTAATTGGTAACACCTATATGAATTTGCCGGATTTAGAAGAAATCTGTAATAACTTAAAATTCCGACTCCTCCACCAAAACAGAAAAAATAATTATTTCAGATATTTATAGCCCTAGAAGCCAAAGTGCATATTAACTACCATGAAGCAAACTACAAAAAATTAAAACTGGTATAGAACGAGACCGTTCCGGCGTAAAATTTCAAATGGAAACTAATTAAAACATTCAATGCGGTCTCGCGAATCAATAAATTTGTTTCTAGTTTCGCGCATAAAATCGGCCAAGTAAAATTCTCAATGATCGCGTGTATATCCTGTGAGTCCCCGTTGTAAATTTCAACCTGTGTCACCACTTTCTAATTCCGAAACGGTACACGCAGGGACAAGGGAAATATCGGTAGCATTTTGGCCCGGTTTCGATGTACGAGCGGTATGAGGTTTCGGGGTAATTTCGAATTTAGTCTACCGGAGAACCACGAATTTCGTATAATTCTTACCTTCTTAAAGAGGAATATGTATTATGCAGATGCAATAATTTTATTGTCCGAATTAATCGTACATTGTTGCACAAGAAGTTTTGGCATATGCGGTGTCGAAACGCATCTATTTTTGGATTTAACGTGAATGTAATAAAAGTAAAAATTTGCTTTAGATTTCGGTTAGAATCTTCCGATAATTTTGATTAAGATTTAGTTTCTCATAAATAACCAACTAGAAAAAATGGAACATTTATAGTCGGCAAGGAGTTGAATCAAACTGAAGAAAACAAAATCGTCAATCTTCTACGGTTTGTCAGTTAGAGGTCAAGGTTCTGGGAACTTTACACCTTGTTCTTAACATATTTTGGAATCCAATTTGCCAACTGACAGTACTACATAAAAAATCGATTCTAATGTTGCGCTTTTACCTAGATATGCAGTACTACTGCATACTTAAGTTTTAGAATTGATAAACTTATAAATAAAATTGAGAATTTCGTTTGGATTTTTGAGATAAATACTATTTACCGATTTTCAAGTGTGCTTTAGCAGAATAAATTTCTAACAGCTTAAAAAACACAATAATTGTTATCATAACTTTCATTATTTTGATAATGTTAGCCCTCGAACCATATTTAAATATTCTCCTTTTATAAAGATATAAAAAAAGGTTATCTCAAAAAAAAACCAGCACTCTACGATCTTTTCCTGCATCGCCATCTCATTTGCATGATTTTTTCTAAAAACGGTTCAATTCACTCGAGCTAGCAGCTCCTTCGATAACCTCCGACGATGTTACCTAAAAAAGTTGTTTACAAAATGTATCATCATCAAAATTATTGGGTCTGTAGCTGTTTTTTTCCTCTGCTTGCTTTTCTGCTTGAGAATTTCGCGTAAACCAAAACACCTTCCCCGAGATGGCAACGTAAATAGATGAGATGGGAAAAAGATGAAAAAAGAATTACTAGAAATTCTAACGTTTTGTAGATCACACAACGCTTTGCACGAATTAAAACTGAGGTTCTAGAAGTAGAAATGCTCTCGCAAACGAGCGATTCTTTTACGGACCTTGACTAATTTTTCGCTTCCTTCCGCGCGAATGTTATGAATATATATTTAATTAACATGCGTTGCTTTTGACGTAAATATCATACTTGACATGATTTCATATATGTTAGAGGTTCATATATGTTAGATGATTTCTTCTAATATAACGCATAACTTTTGATAGGCTATCAAACAGGGTAATAGCTAATTTCAATCTAGTAAATCTATAATGTTGAGAGAACTTTGTAAGTACGAAACTAGGAAACATACACGGTGAGCCATGTTGAAAATATATAGGCAACCACTTAGGATTTTACTTTGAAAACGTTACATATTTTCTAATCGAGCCGTAGGTTTTTATTTAATTAATTAAATTTAATTACGTCGAAGAAAGCAAAGAAAAACCGATTTTTCAAAGTACAATGATCGCTAGAATTAATAATATCTATTGAAGAATCTTTTACCCTGCATTCTATACCCCTTTACACAATAAAATTGAACCCTGCCAAATTACCCCATTATTTTCGTAACTTTTCCCCCAATTTCACCTCTGTTTTATATTTTTAACATATTTTAATTTAATTACACCCCATTTTATGACATTAATTATCCTCTTCCGCCGAGGAAAAAGCAAATAAAACGAATTTAAATTTATGAATGAACTCTTTAGTGAATATCTACACCTCTTTTCCGCCAGTCTTTTTTTTATAACATCGCAGTTTTTAAAATGTTGCGGATTGTTGTTTTAGTAAACTTATCTTATCCGCAAGGTAAATACGGCGCTTGAAAAGGACGATCAACTCTCATCTAAGTAAATAAAATATTTTTTTAGGCTCCATCGTTTTGAAATCTTTGTTGGAATTGCAAAGTGGGTAGAAAAAATCGAAAAGACAAAATGTTTTTAGAGCTTTTAGAAATGTCACAAAAAATATACAGAGTGTGATGATACCCCAATCTAAAAATACAATCCAACTAAAAAGTTTACCTTCGTCAAGCACGAGCTACACACCGCCGTTCAAGATAAAATCCGAAAATAAAGGAATTTGAGACCGTGTTATCTTCTACAGTGTAACTCAACAGTTCTTCGTCGTCAATTACTTGCTCTTGGAAACTTTAATTTACCGAGTGATATTGATTTTAATCCTGGAACTGTCAAGCTGGAATTAAAAAAACTGAAAGTCTACTTGGCTTTCCAATATCCTGAAAGACAGAACACAAGGAAATAAATAAACTTAATATATTGAAAGGTGAAATCAGGTCTCGGATTCCGTTTAAAATACCAATTCTACTCTTTTCGTCCGTTGGAAATTAAATGAAATATGCAGGGAGAAACACGTGTCTGTTTCCTTTCAGTTTTTTTTTTTTTTTGTTAACTTGTTAATAATAACGTCCTCGATCGTTCTTTAATCATCACTTTTTGTTGGGGACAACAAGCTAACCATTTTGAGGGATCGAGATTCGACACCAGAGTAAATATTTTCCTTTCGATGTCGATAAAACAACCCCAGGCGAGAAGCGTATCTGTAGCAATAATGAAGAGGGACATCTCGGAAAAAAAGCTGCCAGATATAGACCTTTAATTTTTGTGTCTCTACACACGAAAGTAAATTGAAAACTTCACATTCATTGACAGGTCATCCCTTTCCAGTAGCCAATATCTCAAGCCTTATTGTTCGTATTTGGTTTCCGCATATTAGACGAACAAAACTTAAGGCAAGATGCTAATATAATTTTTTCACGAATTTTAAACATACGCGTCCTATATTTAATTTACGGCCTGTAAGGGTTATATAGAAATATATTTGTACACCGCGTAGGCTTTCACGGCCGTTTCACCGTGTATCAGGACTTTCGCCGTTCAGTTTATTTAAAAGCTTATCTAAAATAAATTACTATCAAATTTAAAGGCTTGTTATTCCTCGCCTAATTGAAACTATTACAAATTACTCCCTTCGAAAGTTCGCGTGATGCTTCAACTCTTGTTTTTAACGTTCAGCTAGCTTTCGTTATTTGTTTAACATAGTTTGTTTTTGTTTTGACTAGTGCTATGCTTACGTAGATTTGAGGACCGATAAATTATTATTAATTATTAGCTTATAGGTGTATTATTATTATTAGAGTTGGGCCATAGTACAGTTGCCTTTGGTAACTGCGACCTCAATAGTTCCTTGTAACAAAATGCCCTTATGTGTGTCAAAATAGTTGGAGACTTTCAATAAAGCTTAATACTTGTCTAGGATCTTCTTCCTTCAATTCAGTAGATGCAAGAAAGGTCTTCTTCTCAAATGTTAATGGCGACCCATTTGGATGGGATATGTTCCGCCGCTTTCATATCTTCTTGACAAGGACAACAAATTTGATCTTTAATTTTTCCTAATTTAAACAAGTGATGTTTTAGGGCTACATGACCTGTCAAAAATCCTGCCAATAATCTAAGGTCACTTTTGATGAACGATTTTGCTATCTTTAACAGGCCCAATATAAATACTTTTGCCTGCTTTTGTCCTGGAACATTTTCACAATATGAGGCCTTCTATTCTCCCATATCTTTATTGCTTATTTTATGTAGCTCTTTTGGAGAGCTTTTTGGGACAAGCAGCATGTTCTCTATTTCCTTGGCCAACTTATCTGCCTTTTCAGTTCCTTCGATGTCTTGATAGCCACGGGACTGACCACAGAGTAACGTGGTGATTGCATCCCAATTCCTTTTCCCATTCATGTACATCTTAATAGCCCCTTTAGAGCAGCCTAACTGTCTCTGACTATATTTATATTTGCGCCTCGTATCACTTTTTCAAGATTCTTTATGACATACAGGTCTAAAGCATGAATCTCTGCTTGAAATATGCTAGTGTGAAGACCTGTAGGCATTTTTAGGAAATGGGGTTCAAAAATCATTTACTCTATTCACCAGATCTGCCTCCCAACAACATTGTTTTGTTTTCTATTCGCTCGGCGGAAATTTTCATCGAATGAACATCTCCTTCGTAAACATATCTTGCGGAGCGAGACACTAACCGCGTTGTTTCTATGTTAGGTTGGAGAGTTTTCAGTCTACCCTCTCATAATATTGAAATAAGTAACTATTTTTATTTATTATTCATAACTGATTATGAATTTTTCAGTTAAATGTTTCGTTAAACTGATTGTAAATAATCCTTATTTGATATCACTCTGAGAAAATGCGTTATATAATCATGTCCATCAGTAACAGCCACATCTGACTTCAACAGCAACGCAGGATCTTCAGGGCCGCATAATAAATTCAGTGCTACCTTTTCGAGAGACTTTGTACCTTTTTGTAGCAGTTTTCTATACATGTTTATTAGTCACGCCTCTATTTATCGCTTAAATTTTCTGGTATGCAATTTCCGAAACCGTCTAGAGCCCTTATCCCTTGCCTCTTGAGCCTCTTCCAATAAAAGACAGTTGGTATAATACAACGTATACACACTCTAGCGGCACACGTAATTTCGTCCGGCCTTCGTGAACTTATTAAATCGTAAATTTTTAATTTTTTTGATTTTATCTGAACTTGCTACAAATGCGTTCCTTGGGCAAAAGTAAAAAGACAAACATATACAGGTCTTCGCAGTTGGCATCTTAGCCTAGTTTTGAAAATACGGACGCTTTCCTTAATGGAACGCCTTGTATATGAGGCCATTATCGTGAACAAAGATGCAATTCCCATCGACTATTTTCATGCGTATTACCACATTTTCGCAATCAGGGATTTCACAAACATCGGTACGTAGGGTTTTAAAGAAGCACAAAATGCACCCATATTCTTTTTAAAGGGTCTAGACCTTTCATCCAGGCGACCATACTAAAAAAAAATGAATTTTGCCAATGGTAGTTAAAATTTAAGAAAATTCTATCTAAAATTATGTGAACAGATGAATTGAAATTCAGTCATGGGCGATCAGGTTGAAATGATACGAAATCTAAAATAGAAACCTAACAAGCAGAGAATACAAATATTAAGAAAAGTAGTTTCCATATTTGTAGACAATATACCATACAGTACGCGTCGTCAGTGTTGATTTGAAATGGATGGATCTCCTACATACTCCTCGCATGACGTATATCCGGTAATTACAAATATCTTTGAAGATCGATGGATCGGCCCTAGTAGACCGCGGCTCTGACCACCTAGATCACCTCTTGATTTTTATTTATGAGGTCATGTAAATGATCAAGTGTGCGCATCTCCTGTTGAGAATAGAGAAGACCGTAGACGATGAAGTTTGAGTTTGAGTTAGTAAAATAGAAGCGCAAAAACGAATTTTGCAGTGTCTTCAACAGAAATGGGGACATTTTGAACATTTATAATTTATATTTATAGTTTTATTATGTACTTCTCTGTTTTATCTTGTTTACGCCGCATATGCATGTTATGTAAAAATTTATTTAAAATATTTCAGTGTGAATCTTTTGAACAACTTTTGTGCATTTAAATACATCATTTATATTTTGATAACTGCTTTAGATTTATTTCTTGATGTTTAACTCATTGACAGAAAGAATTTTTTATAACCCTTAAACTATAAAATATAGTTAGGAGGGATACCTAACAAGCGTCAATGGCGATTGCGTCTTTGCTTGCGATGACGTATTCATATAGAGTGCGTTCCATTAAAAAACAATCAATTTCCTTGAGTTGAATAGGTCTTAAGTTCTAAACTCCCTGTATATGATAAATTAAATTTTGCATAATTACTTGAAAGTTTCAAGTTTCCATTGTCTCCAGTATAGATATAATGAAAATTATTTCAAACGCATTTCTTATATGTCATTTTAAAGAGTACATTGTAAGAGAAGAAAGAAACACAAAAATAGAAATAACTCAAAACCTGTTGGTTTTGGAAATAGGAAATCTTAGTACAAATCACACGGGTTGAGTGGAAAATCCTGTATAGTTAAATAGGGCCCCAAATTTCCCTATAATTCTTTCCTTTAGCTTATAGACGTTGCAGCACATTCGAAATCTTTAAAAAACCACGAATCGGCGTAATGGAATATAAGATGAAGAAATGTAATATGAGTCGCGTTGACAGGTGTGAAAAGAAAAGCTTGCGAATAAGAGATTTAGAACCGGGCGAGAATCCTATGTAGTTTTGTAGAAATTTTATTTACCAAAAAGGAGAACTGTATAAAATTGTCTACAGTACTCAATCTGACATTCTGAAGAGGCAAAACTACGGAATATATGATTTATATTAAAGCGGGAATTGGTGTTTGCCGCGTTTGGCGTTGGATGAATGTTAGGGGCAATGCGGGGGCAATCTATATTTAGATACCGTGTATAAATCCATATGTAAACGTTTCTGTTTCAACGAGTTATGAAAATTCATAAAAATTGCGTGCAAGGCCTCACTCGTTATATGTGTTAATCCTATTTATATCTCGTATGTATACAGAGTCCATCTAAGAATCTTCGACAAAGCTTTAGAGTTGGATATGAAATTATAAAATGATCAATTTCTCTTCAAAAAGTTATTTCCAAAACTGTATTGTTTCTCTTAATGTGCATTGTGTAAGCATATTATCCGCAGACAATAAATCGTATCTTTGCCGGTTGATTTTACGGCAGAAACAGAAAAACAAGACGGCTTCTTAATTAAATTTAAGCTTGAGAACGGATTGCATACAGAGGCCATGTTAATGAAATGAAATCAGAAACAACACTTTCGTGCTTAAAGAATTCTATTCGCGTCTAATAATCTTCACCGATCGTCTGTTATGCGAGACTTATTAGCGGTGGACTGAAATAATTGAAGATAACTAAGCAAGCATAATGTTCCGAATGAGAACGCTATCTTGCAAAAATAAACAAAAACATTTTAACGTATACATATTAGCAAGTGCAAGTTTATTGTATCATCAAACTTGAGACTGGAGTGCTAATTTGTTATTTAGCATCTAACGTTAATGTTAGTTGATGCTGATGCATCGTCTAAGTATGCGAAGACTGCATAAACAAATTTACATTAGCATTCGCAGAACAATTGAAAAATATTATTACTATGGCGACTTAAACCAGACATGATGTGTACTAAACTGCACAGAAGCGCTCATTAATTAAACTCCCGAGAGTTCCGAGGGTGGCATACCCATGGGAACCGTATCATCGAGAATGAAAAATTTTGAAAACAAACGCTGTAATTGATATGGGACGTTACGAGCTTCAAGATCTATCCACAAACACTTAAAAGTCTTAAGTTAACAATAGAGGGGTAAAATGGAGCAATGGAGGTGTAACAAAACGGAGAACACAATTCCAGTATACCGACGGGTGAGAATGCCCGGGAAATGCTTTGTATAAACCAGGAGTTCACAAACTTGAGCCGCGGCACATTTACAGGTTTAGTAATTGTCCCGGCATCTTGTCAAAATATGTGTACAATGACATAAATTGATCATAGAAATGAAAACTACTGTTAAGATAAACCTCGCAAAGCGAAGCTCATATTTATTAAAATTGAATCACAACAACCATCAAACTAACATATGAGAATAGAAAAAAAGAGATGAAAACTTTCGACGAATGTGAGCTTGCTGATAGCCATATGTCTTTTTCAAAATTCAAAATAAATTTTATTTATAATATTTTTAAATTTTGACTATATTTACTGGAACTGCATCTATAGAAAATCTGACTTCACATAAAGAGGTTGTCGCAAAGAGAATGAATATCGCAGTTTCTGAATCTTGAGTTGGATATTGACTATAATTGTTATCCAAAGCTACACTAAATCGGAAGAAGCAAATTTTATTTTCAGACTATTGTCGCAAGAGAGTTCGATTACAGGATCAATGAGATCCTGAACTATGTGGTGGATTCTTCGACTAACTGTTGTTAGATAAAAATATCTTTGAAATTCATTTTCTCTGCGATGTTGCGGAGTTCCTTGCACTTCGCCACTCTATACGCGACCTTAAAAGGTTGCTAGCAGTACGTTGCTTGGTTTTGCTTTCATAAATCTTGCAACTTCCTAAAGGATTCGCTTTTCGACCATATTAAGGTAATTGGTCTCGACGTATCGCTTTAGCTTACTTGGGAGCACTTTTTTTAGTTTTAAACAGAGTACACACTGCGGTCTCTCTTCATTGTTTACTTTTACTGAAATAAAGCCAAAATTAAAATAGTTATCATTATATTTGCGAAATTTCCATTTCTGCGCTACTCCACGGCTTGTCGATGATTGCTCCTCATTTTGAACTGTCCACTTACATTATTTAATAGAAACCTTTCCATTGGTCATCCTATGACTTTACGTGAACACAAAACGACACACTGAAATGAACCGTGCGCTTCTTTGGTAGCGATTGTTATTTAGGAACTGTACTAGTTCGCCGAATTGCCGCAGTATTTATACCAACCGACCCTCCTACTTAGAACATTCGCAAAGCTTCGACAATGTCTGATAGTACACTGCATAAGGCCACTAAAAGCTTCTATAAACTTCACAAAAGTTCCATACTTTTCTGGAATACTCAATGTGCTTCAAGAATGTTCCGTATTTGTCTAGAAAGTTTCGCAAGCCACGCGAATTTAGATGTTCTAGAAAGTTGAAGTCGCTTTGAAATTGCATATCAGCTTAAACGAACAGTTTGAAAATGAATTTTTTACGACCCAAACAAAATATAGGTTCAACAGTTAGTCTACAACATCAATCGATCAACTTCCATAGAAGATTTATTATGTTGCTAAACTAAAATTTTTAATGACATATTCTTTCCTTGTCTAAATTACTCTTTTCAATACTTCTTACATTTAATTTCCAGAATGCACTCCTGTTAAACCCAATGTTCCAGTTTCCATTTGAGAAAAAAAAGAACACAAAGGAAAATAATTGATACTATTGCGAGTATGCGGATAACGAAGGATATCTGATCCATATACGAAGACATTAAACGTATAAGAAAACTTTTAAAACTTTCGGAAAATTTTAATCAAATAATAAACAACGGAAAACTTGAATTGCGACCCAAAGTCTTATTAAGTTTTTCTTTTGGTCCATGTATATTTTCACGTAGTGACTTAATCTGGTTAGGTAAAAGTTACTTCCGTTTCCTCTACGCGCATCATGATTCGTGGATCGGTCGACAGAGGGCGCTGGTACGCAAACGCGCGAAAATATAAAACATTTCGAGCGTCTAAAAGTACGGGCGAACGCATCTTCGACGTGTCTGCTACGCGCCCGCTTTATCCGACCGAAACTTTGGATAAATAACGCTGGAAGATGTTCACTTTTCGCGATTTTCGTTTTAGTTTAACGCGAAAACGCCGCCGGCGCTTTAAACTAGAACGAATTGTGACATTTAAAATGGCGCGAAAATAGTCCATGTGTGACGACGGTTATGCCTAGGTCAGGGAAGCCGGTATGTGGATCAGATATTCATGCCAACAGAAATACTCACATAGGGGAAAGGAGAGTAAAGGAACTTTGGATCAATACAGCACCTTGAATAATTTATAAAAGCGTTCTAGCCTGCTTGACGGCACCGACGGCAGCACTGTGCTACTGGCTACGTCGTGTCGTCGGCTTTACTACTACATACTTTCCACTTTTACACTCCTCCCCATTGTCTAAATACTTTGGGATGATGACTCACCACTTTATGCTACCGTATCTATATACGTCTCTTCCACAAAGGTCTCCTTTCTACAATGCAATTTCTCTCGCTATATATGTTGCTATACACACACTAGAGGGTGTCCCATATAAGTCCTATCGCCTCGACGTTGATGCTGGTACGAAGATATGGCTTAAGGAAGGTAATGAAAAGACACCTTCCTCTTACAGAAGCAAATCATATATTTCCTAAAAATTATTGGAGGAGCAATCTATTAATTAATGCAGAAGCACCATCTTCACGTTGAGGCTTGAAACTATCCAGACTACACTCGTATTTTCAAGTGATTAATGCAACATTAAAGAAACGATACTGGTAAATATGCAGAAATTATTCTCCAAATTCTACGCTAGTACCTATCCCTTTTTTCGTTGAACCACGTTCGTCAGGTGAATACCTAACGTATGTATTTCAAACATTTAATAATAATTACTGAATAATTATTGGTGTATGTTAATAATTATAATTATTGGAATTAATTTAGAAAAGTAGAAGACATCTAAATCATCTCAATGCGTCGAAATACCTTTATAAAATCATATTTTCCATCCAAATTAGATTGATTTCAACTCTTAATTAAATAACACCAACTTTGCAAAAAGAGAATGTCTCGAGTGAATCCGACTAGACGCGATATAGTATTTATCACAAATCTAATCGAGGCTTAATGAAAAATGCAATAAGCAATTTTGCTGAAGGCGCCGAGTTTCAACGGGATCTAAGCACATCGTTAACTGTCTTGTTACGTTAGCACTACTCCATTATCTAATTATTTAAATATAGCACCGGCTCTAATAGATATCCCCGAGAAATCAAAGAGTCTAACGCTATGTTAAAGCTTTCTTTTTTGCCCCTCAAATAAATTCGGTTTTTCGCTGGCTGCATTCCTTTCCTATACGGAGGAAAAATTAAAAAGGAAAATTGCGTTATTTCAGTGACAGTATGGCTTTGTCGGCTATTCGGTTCAAAGAACTTCGAAACGAAGCAACGAGAAATGACCATCATGGAAACTTTTCACCAAAACTATGCTGAGTATTATAACTTTATAGATTAAAGAAGAGAAAAACATAGCTGACGTAACTGTTTTTAAGGAAGTAACATATTATAGGTGAAATATCGTGCTTATTTCAAGGTATATTCTTTTTTTACATCTGTGCACATGTAAAGTCTAGCCGAATGTATGAATACAAGATTAAATCTGTGATCTCGAATGTGCATCACGCGTCAGCAATTTTTTTACCGTAGGAAAAGCGTATACTCAAACCATATGCTAATATTTGTCGTATCGACGTGTGTCAATGGGAAATTTTTATTATTGCAATACCAGCTAGAGAACACGGGTTTCCTCTGTTTTGTACCAATAATTGCGGGCATCGTAATTCATAGCAACATTGTCATTTGTTTATTTGTCAGCAAATATTAGAGGCAGCTATATTCTATGGACAGACGTTTTATTTCTTTTTCTATTTTGTATCCATATTTAAAACAAATCGTTGGTAACGAGCTCAATTCATTTCTTCCAATTTATTAATTAAAAAAAAAATCCCAAAATCGCTTTTTCTTTCACTGAAACTCAAATGCCGATATCGAATCAGTCACCTAAAACGTGAAGATAATTCTTTTCAGCCAATTACGAACACCGGATTTCGATAAGTGAAGGTCCAGCTTTGACAGCGGATCTCTCACCAGGAACACGAACCGAGCCGTGGCATATAAACCCTACGTAAATGCTCAATGAACACAATTTAGCTTGTTATTGCCGAAATTAATTACGTTTAATATCAAACAATGTTTGTCGTGCTTAAAACGCTCGGGCCTAGGTAGATGCGTATCTTATTTGCCTAATTAAGCATATATACCCGTTGAACAATTAACGATAATTCAATTCTCTAGTGTTTACATGGGTAATATTTTGATAAATGGCACACATTTTGAGGGATTTACAACGATAACGTAGTCATCCCCAAGGAAGTCTTTTAAGATTAGAGGCTGATTTGAATATTTGCCAAAATCTTCGAGTAGGATGTATTAATATTATTAAAATTACACCTCTGCGTAGCATTACATCTATTTCTAACGCCCTATACGTTGTATGTAGGGCCCATCTGAAAATGGACAAATTTTTGAGAACTCTGCAAAATTGTAAGGCGAGGTTTGTTTGCTAGCAAATTTCTTTTCAAATATGATCTCCTTCGAAAATAAAAGGATGTTGCAGTGGAGTTTTCGCTCGGAAAATAATAGAAACACTTTCGATGGTCAACCATGCTATTTAAATATAAATTTTCAAAATAAATTATGCCAAGTTAAAAATTCTCGTTGAATTCCTGTTACGGAAAATTTCGCAAAATGCGGTATAAGAAATTAAATGAATTAACGAAATTATTGCAGCTCATTGAATAATACCGCTTAGTAACTGAGATTTTCCTCCTCAAAGAATCCCTTTCCGAAGATACGGTGTTTACGGTAATTTATTCTACAAAGGCTTTAAACGTTTTCAAATGAATAATTCCGTAATTTAATTACGCAATAATAAAATACTAAACAACAATAACTGGATAATATACATATGTTAGTAGCTCATCCATCCGTATCCGTATTCTAAACCATCAAAGACATCCCATATAAGTCACATATAAATCCTTTATACCGGATGATTTTTTTTTACCACTTCACGAACAAAAATGTCCATAGTTAAAACTTGGTAAGGTTAGTTCCCCTCTCTCTTTCTTTGTAGGTGGGATAGGGGATAACTTTGAAATCTTGAATAGGAAATCCTATTTTACCGCAGATTCGGATTGTATGGCAAAAAATATATAGGATTGGTTTGAAACATTTTTTTTCGATTCATGATAGATGGCACTGTAATCCACAAAACTAAAAGGAAAAAGAGAGGAACATTAATTTTAGCGCTAATTCCTCCGCAGAATGATTATGGACATTTTTTTCGTGAAGTGCTTATATTTTGAGATATTTGAATGTTTCAAATTAAAAAAATCACCCGGTATAAAGGAGGCTATAACATCCTATCGTACCCTTTTCTCACTTATACGTCGTTGAGGATAATATGTGAATCTATTGAGTTCTGTTTCCTCGCATTATGCCGGCGATGAATTTTATATAAATACGTATGTTTCAATGGGTATGCAGTTTTAAATTTAAGGGTTGCCAAATAAAATACGATATAACGTTATAATATGGTCAATACGTTTTGCGAGGTAAATTATTTAAAAAGCCCAATATTAAAAACAATTGTTAAATCACACCGCAAATAATACAGCGGCTGGTGGATTATTTAATGCATCATTCCGTGTTTTCAAACCATGTACCCGTTCTCATAAATTCAGTTTCAGAGGCCACTAAAAATATATACACATCCCCGTATTTTCACGCACCGAAAAATTTTGAAATATAACTGTATATTAAATACAGTTTACGAAATATATAACATTTATTATAATGGCCATTCCTCACTAATTATTGCTTCAATATTAATTGTATTTTAAACGAGGAATGAAAAAATGGAACCAAAAAAAGTACATCAGCGCATCTGCCGTACCTATCCGTATATTTGATTAAAACCCTCTTTCAGTCTATCCAAGCGCATTTCGAATCCGCAATTTCTATTTTTCCGGGTTTATCTTGTTAATTTTTGACTAATTTCCCTCGTACTACACACAGAGCGCGATTTAATAATGCATGATTTCCGTCGAAACACAGAGAATGCAATCGTTGAAAGTATAACCTAGAAGAATTATGTGATTTCAAAGGATTAATTTAAACTACTCCCCTTTACTCAAACTCCCAAAATGATCGAATCTATTAATTTCGCCTTGTATATTATATATAGGGTCTCACAATTTTCTGAAATCGTAGAACCAAGGTCAACATTTTCAAATAATCAAAGATATTTCCGGATGATCGATAAGTAGCGGAATTAGTTCCTTCGTCTAGAAATAATTGATTTATTTCTAGATGAATGTAATAGAGATTTCGCATGTTTAGTTCTCGCAGATTTCGAAGTATTTTTACAATTTTGTTTTCAATCGTCTAATTATGGATGAAATGCATCTCGATCGCTTGAATGCAATACCCAAATTTAAGGCTCCTACTTAAGTGTAAAAGAAACATTACTTTTGTTTCCAATATTAAGTGTATATGTACATTGTTCCACGAGAACGCCAAAGATATACCGTAGATAAATGCAAACATTTTCGAGCGTGCCTTGGACTCAGGAAGTGTATTACTGTAGTCGAATTTCATCTACAGTTATTAATCGACGACAAAAGTCCGATTAACTCATACTGGTGAACTTTTTGGGTGCTATTGGTAGTGGTTGCAGTTTTTTTTTACGGTTCCGAACATTCATCATCAACCAAACTAATACGACCACGTTGAAATACACCTTCGTAAAATTTCACGTAAACAACATCCATCTCAGATTTAATTTTCATAAGCGTATTGCGAGAATTTTGTGACGATTTTTATGTTAAACAACTAGGCGTCCAACATGACTGAAATTTCATCTTTCAGCCAAAGTAGATGTCTGATTTGCGACTTATTGATCGTCATGTATAAGAAAATATTTTAAATCCATGACATCTATTATGTTACCAAAATATTTTAGTTCGATACTATTTACAAAATAACCCAATTTTGAGAAACTTTCACGTATGAAAATTAAAAAAGTTTTCTTTTTTTCTTTTTTACAAGCTAACTGTATCAGACGATTTCATAAAGTTTAGGGGGTTTCTTTAGCATATCAGCCGTAGTAATTACTTATCATAATGTATAACGTGATTTAAAAAGGGAAAAAAATGTAATGTTGCTCAAAAAAAAAGAAAATACGTAGTCTACACGCAACGTTCAACTAAAGCTTGGATTGGTCAAAACAAAAAAAAAACGAGCATAAATTTTCTCCCCATTTTTACCACCCCGGCTTACTACTGCTCGACAACAAAATCTAGCATGCATCGATAAGACGAAATTCTTATATACCTTCTCGTCATGTGAAAAAAAGGCACTAATGGAGTCCATTATGCGCGACATTAACTTAAATTTGTAGAAATTCAAAGTTTAATAAGTGAGTTTTATTATTTTTATACATGCACTTGTAATATAGTTTCGATTATCTCTATATAAACATATTAAATTTTGACAGTGAATAGATTTGATAAACACATTGGTGCGTTAAGAGGTGCGAGGTAGACTTGAAGGAGATACTCCAACGAATCGTTGCTGGATTCCGCATTTGAATTATATATATTCCTGCTGTAATTACCGGTCATATGGAAACGATATGCACGTGGCTATACAATGTGGGACACGGTGATTGATTACTTAGAATACTGATATTTTGTTCACAATAATGTCGATAACGACTAAAGGTAAGTATCCTTCCACTTTAAATAATAGAACGAGAGGATATTCCATACGAATAATGATTATGCAGTATATTCAGCGAAGAATAGTAAAGCATATTTTAAAATTCTGAGAACTTTGTTATATTACTGCACTTATTTCATTGTAATTTCTTTTTAATTAAAAGCGCTACCTAACTTAATATCTTTTTAATAGGATGCCCTACTTCTTATGACATTTTTTGGAATCTGCAACACATTTGTGATAATAACTTTTCTTATAACTGCTAAGATGTCTCTTTTACTCGAAAAATTTGTTTTATAAAATTCAGAAGAAAACACGCTTAGGTACCAACTTAACATAGATGCTTCTAAATTCAAGTTAATGACGATAAATTTATCAAATTTTATATCACATAAGTGATAAAAGATTGTATTCTGTAGATGTAAAAAGTTCATTCATAGTCATAAAAATTAATTTATCGAGAAATTGATCAAAATTTAAGAAACACCCATGAAAACAAAATACATGAAAGTGGCTTAAGATTCAAAAGCTCAAAAGTTCTATCGGACAGGAAAAAATGCGTGCAGAACTTTAAGAAATAGTGGTAATTTTCTGAAAGTAAATGTGAAAATTGAAGAACACCAGAAACAAACGAAGCCAACAGAATAAATGTACTACAAGTGTTACTTACAATCCTTACTCGCCTGTTAGATCTATTGCTGGCGATTGTGCTATATTGGTTTCATTTGGTGCACGGGCTTTACGACGGCAACGAAATTCGTAGCGCCAATTTTATCACGGACGCTTTTATGGACTTTTGTTCGCAAATTTCAATTTTCTTAGCTCATAGTCAATCTGAAAATCCGCAAAACCGTGACCAAAATACCAAAGAAACAAGCTTTTAATTGTTCTTCTCGATTAACGCTAATTGATTCTATTGTGCTAGTGCTCAGATATTAAACCCATTTCACCATTTTAATTGAAGCCAATCACATTCCCAATCCTCTTTCAATAATTGAAACGATATTTTTCTTAGGACTTCTTTGAGATCAAGTAGTAACATTTTGCTGAGTACTTGAAAAAAGTAGGTACGGTAATTTGCGATGTTAGCTAACTTTAAAAGTAGAAGATGCTCATCCAATGGACAATTGCACCGACATGAATTAAAATTTAGTCTTGAGTTACGCTAAAATAAGATGGAATGTGGGGCAACTAGTAATAATAGTACAAGAAGTAAGTAATGTTCATCTGACAACGAAGTGTTGTCACAACAATGTTAGTTGTTTATAAAAAAAAAATTGTATACCTTCTCGATGTCTTCTCATCATATAAACATAACAAATTTCACGAACACGATTTCGTGAAATTTCGCCGGTGTGAGGTGGATAAATTTAAGTCCCTTAGTCTATTTCGTTGGGGACATTTAAAAAGTATATTCTACAATACCCCTTCCAGAAATGGCGAAGAATTAAAAGAGCTTATTTGGATCGTTTGTGTCAGCAAAGAGCTAGAAACTTTACGAAGCGTAACCAGTCCTGCCTTAATTAGGCGTTATCAAAAATGTATAGAATGTGATGGAGGAACTTTTGAGCACTTAATATAATTTAATTTCGCTTTTACTTCCAGGAATTTTGTTTTCATTTGTCTTTTAAATTTTCAGCACTTAATCTAACATGTTCAATTTGACGTTAAGGTATGTTTTTGTTTCTCTTTTAAGTTTTATTGAATTTGTTGATAAATTAACCTTTACTTATTATTATGTCTACAGAATACAATCTTCAACATCTTCGTACAGGTCGGTCAGTAGCAGTTATAAAGGAAGTTAACCACTGATTGCAAAAAAGAACAAAATGTAAGATATTCCTTTAAAAAAATAATCACAATTTCTAATACATTTCTTGCAAATGAAACTGAATCCACACCGGTTGCTGAAAATCATCAGAACCTACCAAGGAATAGGCAATGACCAGTTAGATATTCTGAATTAAAAAAAATAAGTATATAGTGTAATATACGTCAGCGCAGGGCCCTGCCAGCCATGTGTTCAGAGTGTTCATTGAACACGAGCGGTATTCGTGAGGAGCGGTAAAATTCGTTCTCTCCAAACCCGATAGAAACTCATTATTATTGATACGCGCAAAAAAATGGACCCGGTATAGCAAGGTTGATCGTTGTTTGCTTACTCAACACCGAGCTGTATACAAACAGTTTAAAATATACATCCATCGCCAAGACTGCACCAAATGTTTTTCCGCACTCTATTCCCAAAAAGATTTCTAAAAAACGGCTTTCTCATTAAACTTAATAAAAATATTATTTTAACAAAAAAAATGTTTTTTTTTTTATCATTTAACAAAACTAGATCAGGAATATTCCCATTATTTGATCGATATTAAGCTACTCATATATATTCAGTTGAAATTATTGCCAAATAATGAAGTTTATTTTAGCGCATCAAAAACCTTGATAATTGATAATAATAACTGATATTAGAAGAGTTAGAAGAGCTCAAAGGCAATTAACATATTATCAAGTATCAAATACTCGACAGATATTACTTTCACCATTGGAGTCGTTATTTAATGTTTTTCACTTTCAATTTAGTTTCACCTCCATATTGTGCGGACTTCTGTGAGATTCTTTATCTAAATTTTGTAATTTTGAAAAGTAGCAAAAGTGTTCAGCAATATTATTATTATTATTATTATTAATGTCTTTTTTAAGTAACCATTGGAAAATCACAAGGTAGAAAATTTATTTGAAAATGGCCTACGTTGTAAGGTTTAATATTAAATAAGTGAAATAGTAAAATCTTCGTATTCCTTACAGTATGTTTTATATTGTTATGCTGTTTCTCCTCGACGAATGAACGTGAAACATATTTTTAATTTTTGGATTTTAATATTTCCTTTTCCTGTTTTCTTTTTTCGCTTAATTTAAACTCCTTTAAAAAGCTTTATCTTCCTTTACATTTCTTTTATATTTTTATTTTATAACAAATTTCACATTCACATTCGAACAAAATTTACAAAGTTTGTTTGTAAAATAATCATAAGTAATCTAACCAACTGAATATTCTAGCTGATAATGACGATCTGCCAAAACTAGTAGCAGAGCAAATATGAAATATACTATAAGAAATACCAGGATTTTATTGTTTCATTTATTTCCATGTAGAAAATTTATTGCTGGAACTAAAACGGGAAGTGGCGAATTTCATTTTTACAATACGGACCTGCGCCCGCGCAGAAATGTCCATACCTATTATTTAAAATTAATTTATTTTAGAAATTATATTAATAATAGGGTTTATTATGTGTTTTAGTAGTGATAATAGAAATTAACACCACTATATATTTCGTCAACCCACGCTGGTTATTTAGATATAACTTGAAAGCAGATAGCTCTCTGTCAATCAACCCGAAGGCAATATATGTAAATTTCAAATCTATTAGATTATTACGGACCAAGATATAACTTGTAAATAATCTTTGTCACAGCGAACGCTAGTTGAACCTTAAACGATCGTTATAATCCGTTGAAATGCTCTGCGTAATGATACTAATTATGTTGTTACATTCAAGTTAGTATTATTAATGTATAACAAACGGCTGTTTGTATGTAGACATTGAGGCGTATAGTATAAGCGTTCTTCTCACATCACAACTTCCTAGATGTAAATCGAAAGACTGCACAATTTCGAGAACCCTCCACGATGAGATACCGCTAATAACATTAATTTCCAATTTCGCTCGTAGTGATTAAAGTATATACAGGCACATGTGCCCATATCTCGCCTATTTATCCAATTTACCAATTGACTAAATTGAGATGAGTACCGTCTTCAACGCGTTATAGGATAATCATTAGATCTAAAATAGTTTCATCCCATCATATCAAAAATAAATACAACAAGGATAATTGTAGGAAAAATATTTTAACACTTAGGCATTAAAATGGTTCCATTCTCGTAGTACATTTTTAAAAATACATATGTATAACTGTATATTTATGTAAGTTCTGGAGACGTAGCGATAGACTCCGAATACGAAATCAAACATGCATAAATAAAGTCGTGATGTTTACATTTTGAGCAAACACAACAAAATATTTCAAGATAGGAACGGGAGGAAACGCGGAAAAGACCTAATAAAAAATTCGCGTTCCAAGTAATTCAGAGTAGTAGTCTTCAAAAAAAATGCAGCATTATAAGTCCCTGGAACGTAGGTAACTTGTCGAAAAAGAAGATGACGAATATAAAAACGTCTTCACGTCATTACCGACTATTTTCCATTACAAAAAAAAAGCGCGCCAGTGAGACCTCGATGAAAGAGAGATGGGGGTGAGAGAAACAACCTCGGCGACATTGCCTAACGCACATTATGCAATATTAAGTCACTGAGTGACTGAACCTGAACACAAAAGAATTGCGATAAATAAAACATGCCCGTATACATTTGAGTCTGCTTTAAATTAGTATATAGGTAAAGTGGAAAAAAATGCGTCCGCATTATTCCAGCTCTTCCCTAAACTTTCAAATTAAGTTTACATTTTTTATTACTTTCACGAACTATACGGAGCAGATCGGGAGTGAAAGAATAACAAAAAAAAAATATACGCGGAATACAAAGGTTGTACGTTAAATCTAGACAATCAAAACGAAACGTATTACCCCAGGCTAATATAATCGCGGGTATATTAAATTACGTCCTTTCAAAAGCGTGCACCGGTACCATTTGTGGGAAAAAGTATCTAGAGTCCATCGCTTTTAAGAATACAGGGCTAGGTAAGACACCTATAAACTGGGAGGACGTAAATCGCAAAAGTTTGCGTACACCATGAATTTTTTCTAAAATCTCCAATTAAAAAATAATATGAACCTCTATCGTATAAATTTACAATAATGGTCATCAAAAAAAGAACTAATATCGAAACTTAAAATTACGTTTACCATTATTATTTTAGTTCATTCTTTATTTATTTTTTATTATATATACAATGTAAAAGACAATTATGTTTTATCACAGACGTTGACCGTTAAAAAAACAGCAGGATTTCGGAAAAAATCTCAAATTATTTCAAGAACTAAATGAATTTTTTAGAAGATTTATAAATTGAAAAAAAGAATGAGTCTTAACTAATTATAAGTAAAGTTCGTATGAAATATGCGAGACTTGATCGTATAAAGTAGAAACCAAGAGATTCGGTCTGTACCTAATATCATTACGTACAGTACGTAAAAGATTGACGAGGTAGATGCGCAAAATCTTTAAGGCGCAAACTGCGTAAGATTGCGACAGGAGTTCCACGAGATGCTTGAAAAACTTGTCACGACAACAGTAGTTCATCACAGTTGAAATTTTATGGTCGCAGTCTTCCGAAGAAGTCAAAAGAAGCTCTGTTTCTTGAGATTTTAAAGAAGGCCAATCGAGGTCAAACCGAGCAATTGTTTTGTATAGTAAAAATATGTCTGGCGCAGTTTATAGGTCTGAATAAAAAGAAAGAAAAAGGAACAATCAATTTAAAATAATGAATAATCTCTCGTCTATACGAATGGCCGGCTGATAAATTATTTTATTACGGAACCGAAACCGCCTTCTGTAGTAAAACTTTCGGTCCTGTCAGATTTTGTCAATTTTCCAAATGCCCGTTTCGATTTTCTCGGGAAAGAAAATCGTGCGAACTTTTTATGCTACGGCAATAATTTATCCAAGTTTCCCTTTTCTTATGGCAAGGAGAACCAGCCAAACCAAACCGAACGGTTTCCTTGTAAATACGAAATACGATTGTATTTCAATCTAGAAACGATCTTTACGAATTTTAACAAGAAAACTTACTGTTTTTTTCCCTTCTGCCATACATATGTATGTATGTATGCATCCTTTTTGCCCAAAAATATCCCAACGCAATTTCCTTACTATTTACACATTGTTTTTGTTTTTTGCCAGCGATATTCATTTAGATTATAACATAGACATAATAAGGTGATTTATATTATTAAGGTAATAAATTAGAATTTATTATGCTATTTGTTCTTTAATTGAATTTAGTTCTATACAAAACAAACCCATATTGTACCCATATTATTCACATTAAAAAGTCTAAATTTTAATTTTTCAGTGGCGTGTTCAACGGTAACCGTTACGAAGTGTCAAGCTGCTCTACGTACCTTGCAAGCCTTTCCCTTTTTCAAACCGACCTGCCTCTGTCGGGAGCCGCACGTAGACCCAGAATGCAACTCATTCAGGGATTTTCTCTTCGATCATCCTTGTGTGTTCGTCTTGAAAAAAGGTAATTGTTTGTCTATTTGCTACACCCAATAAGAATTATTTAAAATAAACTAGATGTCTCGCAACTGACGCAAACAAAATTTGCGTAAGCAAAAATTTATTACAGGTTTTTGAATATCCAGTATAATATTCACAAGTAGTAAATATCGAAATATTCAGACCATTTGCCAGTTCATGATTAAAACCTGACTTCTTTAAACCAATCCATATTTAATCAATATTTAGAAAACAGTAGCAGATACAGGTAATCTTAGAAAATATAGCCCTATTTTTCCACGTAGAATGTAAAATTGATCTAGAAAAACTTAACTTTGATATGATGTGCTTTTCGTAACCATCCCCATTTAACTCTGAAGTAAAGATGTTTTGCAACAAATATTTTTAGTCTACAGATGATTTTCAGATAGACCCTGTATATACGTTATACATATAAAGGACATTCCTTTAATTTGCATATATTTTTCCCGTGTATTAATTTTTATTAATATTTAATGAACCCTTTCCAGTATTAAATAAATTACTAAATGCAAATTCTTAAAAAAATTATTTTTGCTATTCAATTTTCCTGGTAGACACAATGCAAGAAAAAAAGACCCAATCTGCATAATAAACTCATAAATCAAAAACAGAATACAGGATAAATCTAGCGAATGAAAAAAGAATGAAGTTCAGACAATCCTTAAGAACAAAATATTGACCCTTTCTGAAGCATAAGAAAACAGTTATATTTCTATTACGTCCGCTTATTTGCGTTTATGGTTAGAAATGTGGAGCAACGCTCAAATATTTACTTTTCGAATCTAAATCGTAAATATTTATTAAGATCTTGCGAACCCGTTACGGTGGTTTAGTTTCTTAAGTGTTAAGTAGGGAAGTTGCTAATTTGTCCATAAGAAATAACATTTAAATTGAACAAAGGCCGCCAAAATTCTTAGTCTTTTCTTTGTGAATATTAGCACTTAATGATACAACTACTAGATCAGTAATCAGGGTTGTCTTCTTTTAATTTATATGTTGTTGTTGTAATTATTTGACGTTGTTGACTTCAACAGAAGAAGGTTTTCATTAGCACATATTTATTTCTTAAGTAGTTTTGTACTATAACACCTCGCTTCGTTTAAAACCTTAAATCGGTTTTGAGCGATTTAAATGTTACAAGTAGTATCAAATACCCAAGAGCTAAAATACAATAAAAATGTTTTCTAGCTTAGTAGGATTTCTTTTGACAAACAACACAAAAATATCGGCACACTTCGTCAAGCTTAATTGATTAATCCCAGACAGATGTTTCGAAGATACGTCGATGCTCATTTTCATTTACATATGAATAAGGCAAATTAATAAAATATTCTACAATTTATTCAAACAATATTTTCTATAATCATCGAAAAAAGTGTCTCAAGTAAAAATGTTGATGAAAATACACGTAGACTATCCTAAAAAATTTTAATTTCAACCCTTCAATAGTACTTTATCGTATTTAGTTGAAAATCTAAATTCGGCAATGTTAACCTTGTCAGATTTAATTTGAAATTCGAAAGATAATTTTCTTTGATCCATCATCGCGAAGAAAAAAGTTCTACCTTTAAAATTTTATTGACGTTTTCTCCTTATTCAGTTTAATCTCGGTTATTGAGTAGAATATTAAACTTCTGCAAAATTGATTGCCCTTTTTAAAGACACAGAGCGTTATTAATTAAAAAAATGGATAAAACTTTTTAGATGAAAATGATACAGGAAGAGAAAATAAAATGGAGAAGAGTTCCAACTCTCAAAAAGAAGCCACAAACGAATTAAGCTTACTAAAAGGTATAAAAGAGCTTGTTAATCCAAATCTACATTTTGCTAATTGTAACTGAATTTTAATGATAGCCAGTTCAGTTCGGTTTTGGGTCTATTTAATCGCCGAGGAAGTACCAAGAGAGCGGACACAGTGGCGACCTCTGTATTACGCTTCCTTTTTCCCTTTCGCAAGGACGGAAAATCTAAGATATAGTCGTCGGTCCTTCTAACATATTATCGCCGACAGCAATTTTATTGTATTTTCAGCGTGGAAATGAAAGCCCGGGTCATCTAAGGTTAAAAGGACGGAAACATGTAGAACAGCTAAAAGGGATGAGTTTTTAAAGAAAAAAAATCAGATTACAGGTTTTTCTGCCCTCATTTCTTCATAAATTATTCAAATTGAGGTATCAAGCTGGACGCTTTTTTCCCTATAAATACCGAGAAGATAATTTTGTTAAAAAAAATTTTCGGTAATGTTTTAAGAGCACATGGAAGGTTAGCCTGAAAAGGTAGGGAAATTGAATCTACATAAGGATCAGCTTTTTTCGAGAACACATTAACTAACTTTTAAACTGATTAAAAAGTCAAAAATGATTGAAGTACCTCAATATTTAAATTCAATTTCGCTGGGAATTTTAATGAAATCCTTAATGTCTCAATTCCCTTTATGTTTAGATACATCTCTGAGATATGCTTCTGGGATACACCTTTTAAATCTGCTTTTGAGACATGTTTTTGAGATATCAGTATATATTCGAATTACGGATTTTTCAAATGTAAAAATGAATGCTTGTTTGTGATTAAGTATCTTCGAATATACCTAAATGCAGATCCATAGAATCGACTGTTGTAACTGTTCGACTGTTGTCCCGGCACTTATTATTCCTTTATTTTCTTGAAGTATAATCCAAAAAAATAAATGTTTAAAATGTCGTCCTTTGGTTAGATTAAATCCTGTATAATAGCCAACATTCAACGATCAAGCTCTTTTGGTAATCGAGGTATGTAGGGTTCTAGAAAATTCACAAAAAAAATATCGAGTGTACTTTTATATTATTATTATAGTCCGGCCATGGCGCAGATGTCTTTGGTCGCTGCGACCTTAATAAATCAATTGTAACAAATAGCTTTTAATAAACCTTACTGCTTTTCTATCTTCTTCCTTCAATTCAATAGTTTCAAGTAATGGTCTACTGAAATATTGGTGTCATGTGCGACTGATGGCAACATTTGCATAGAATCTATTCTGCCGTGTCCAGATCTTCCAGAGCATAAACGACAGATCTGATCTTCGGTTTTTCCATGCTTAAATATGTGACTACATGGCCTTTGACGAACTGAATAAAAGTGCTTTTGCCAATTTTTGTCCTGGAACACTTTTCTAATATGAGGTCTTCCCATCTGTTGCTTACTTTATATAAACCTCGATAGGGGTTCGGACGAATGAAAGATATGTTCGCTGCGTTTTTGGCCAGTTTATCTACCTTTTTCATTTCCTTCTATACCTTGGTGGTTTGAGACCCACTAGAGAGAGAGTAGAGTAAGGTGGTTGGTTATTAGGTCCCAATTGGCTCACATACATGCACCAGATCAGATTCATATGTATAGACCTTAATAGCCTTTAGAACTGCCTGACTATCATACTAAGTATATTTATAACTCCCTAACTTGAGATTTCTTATAGCGCACAGGTTCAAAGCAGAAGTCTCTTCTTGAAATATACTTGCGTCGAATCCCGCAAGCATTTTAAATGGTAATTAGGCCCACTAGTGCCTATACCTTCTATTCTTGACCCATTCGTGTATCATGCCAGGGTGCTTCTTTTACTTTGAGGTTCACTGGATGGCCGCTCATTATGGCTTTGATCACCTTGTAGGGTTGATTAAAATTGTATTGCACAGAAATACAATCTATACCAGATAGTTTAAGTTAAAATCTTCAAGGATTCTGAGATGCCCTCTAGAATCTCCAAGCTGTAGTCCTTTCTTTCTACGTGCGAGGGCACTCGATATAGCCTACTTCTGAAAGTGAATGTGAGGTGGCGCTAATTTTTGCAGAACTTCCAATGGTGCTGTGAGACACGTACGTAATATTGAGACATGCAAATATCTGAATTTGTTGAATCTGCTGTTGCACAATCTTCTGAGTTATTTTCATCTGGCCAAAGACCATAATCCTTTATCATGGGTCTGATTATTGATGAATTTTCGGGCTCAAGACCCCAGTTGTTACCGAGCAGCCTACGGTATAATGGTGCTTAGTTACGTACTTGGCGTAAATTTTCCACATCTTCAGACAGCTCTAACTACCAAACCGTAAAGGATAACACATTTTATTTTTCTTAGTTCGATTCAGCTCGTCAAATACAAGGAGCTATCAAAGATTTACTTACACTGCATCTTTTTATTAATAAAATATGCAAAGATTAAAGAAATATAATTATTATAATTTCACAAAATTTGACTATTTAACGTGATTCTAACCCACCGAAAAGGTTGGTTTAATTCCATTTGTTACTAGCTTTACCGGTTTATGAGATAATAGAATTTCAAGGTAGAATTTTTTCGTTATACGATGCGAAATAATATAATCTGTCCTTTGTAGGCAAAAAAATACATTAACCGGAAGGAAAGCAAGACGAGGGTTCACTCTACCAGTAGCTATAAAGTAATTACTTAATAATTGAGATGATTTTCATTCTTTTCAAGATCGTTCTAATGCGATGTAGCGCTCCGTTTTAAAAATTTCAACATGTTTTTCTTCAGTCTGGCCTTTTAAAAAAATCGCATTAATTAAAACAAAACGCGAAAAAATCATTCCAACTTACGAGATTATATTTAAAATGTCGCCAAGTCATAAATTCAGAGCCGCGACGTCCTTAGAGGTGATAATTGTTATACAAAAGGTTTCGAAGATAATGCTTAATTATGAGTAACTTCCGAAATAAGATAATCTATTGCTCTACCACGAAAGCTCGCTGTTAAAAGGAGATGGTGAGATCGTACAATTTGGACTCACACAACTTATGGACGAACTTTGACATTTATCGATATATAACTCTATCTAAATCTTTTATGATTCCCAAACTTACGAAGCGATTGTGGGAAAAACGACGAAAAGAGACATCAATAAATGTCGGTCAGGAGATAATTCGAACCAGATTTTCCTGTAGGTATCCACTTTCCATCCTTATTTAAATTCTTATTGCTTATTAGAGGTGATTTCAGGAATATGCAAAGGAAAATGTAATGTAGGAGTGTTAAAAATATTAATTCGTGTAGAAGATAACAGATTTCTTTTAAACTAATTAAAAAAGAGGCTAAAACTATTGAGAAACCTCAATACTTGATTTGAATTTTTCTTGAAAAATCAATATATTTCAATGACTTTTAGACACGGCTTTTGAGATAATTTTTCAAGATATCTTTTAGCAATATTCTTTTTGAATTACCATATAATCCATTATATTATTATTATTATTTCTTCTATAACAAAATTGGCAAATATAGTATTTGTGAAAGCAAAGCAAGTAACAGTTAATATTTAGCAACAATTTTTTTCACATTTCCTTGAAACGTCTTAAAATTGCAAGCATATAGGCGATGAATTAAATAGTCTACATCCTATGAAATTTGGATATTTTCGAAAGCCTACAAGTCGATGACACATATAAAATGTCGGTGTTCTACAAGATTTGAAAATGTTTTTACAAGAACTATGCCAATTCAATCTTACAGGGTATTTTTGTAACAAGAACATACGCTCGGATAAAGGACTCATACCCCAATTTACAACAGCTCATACCCACAAAATTGGATAGCTGCATTCCTTAGCATGGGCTGACCACCCTAAATTTTCATCTATAAGTTTATATAGATAAAAATAGATTCGTATTCGTTGAGTTTACAATAAGTAAACATTAATTTCAGTAAGAATTCGAACTTATCAAGACATTTATATCGTCAGCGTAGGGAGTAAGATACCTCGGAGATTCTGAGGAAGTAGACAAATCACTTATATATATATATATATATTACGGAAGGGGTTGGTCCTAAAACATACCATTGCGGAACACTAACGTCAATAGTTGACGGGAGAAACTTAACATCCATGCGAACAATCTTTTGCTGACGATTCGATAAGTAAGATTCGAATCATTTTAATACTTAGCCGGTAATGTCTTACCTTTCCAATTTATATAATAGAATAGAATGATTAATGCAGAGACACAGTTATAGCCAACTTTTTTATTTGTATGTTTTTCGTTAAGCTTTAGAATCGATTAAATATTTATCCTTAAAACGTACGCAAATATAAACGAAGATATGGGAGTTTTATTACCATGAAACGGCAAAATTTACGGTAAGGAGCGTTACAAATTGTCGTCGGATATCAATGGGAGTTCTTAAGAAACAATATCCGAGGCGCCAATACGTTCAATAACTATGTAACCGTTCCGTCATAAATGACTTATTGTTTGAGTCTGGGAACTTTATGTTAGTATAGTACGTCACTGATTAATTAACGATCAAAGTTTTAACACAGAAGCGGTGTGTATATTCTGACGGTTGCATGCTAGGCCAGGAGCCAAACCAACAGCAGAACGGAAATATGTAATATTTCGAAATCTAGTAACCATAGGTACCTTTTTTTTAAGGTAACAGGCAAAATGGGATTTAAAACTTCACGAACATCGAAAAGGCAAGTACTTTAATTGGCATAGCAGCAACGTTATGATAAAAGCAACGCCTTAGATAAACGAATCCGTTTTAATAGAATAACATAAAAGAAATAATATTCAGCATATTCTCGAAAGGATCAGATATCTCGCGAGATGCTTGACATTGAACAAGATAAGTGAGAGAGAGAAGGTTTTAAATATAGATCAAGAAACGCTTGAGTTCATGAAATTCTTCATGAACTTTCCGGGTAGACAAAAAAAAATCCAATAAAATGCAATTCGACAAATTTAGCTAGACGTGCTTTAAAAGTCAAATAAAAATTATTTCATAGATGCAACTTCATACAAAGACATACAGAAAATTATTTTCATCATCAGATTGAATTTAATTGAAATAAGAAAATAAAAATAATAATAACGACTTAGCGTAAAGAAATCACTAGCCCAAAATTAATCGAAGCACAATAATAACCGAACTAAATTGAATACTAATTATTAAAGGTATTACAACACCAATTTCGTTAATTATTTAGTTCTACAAATGCATCAAACTCGATGCTCATGTAAATGTTATATTTATTAAAATCAATTTGGAACTGGCTTACTCTGGAGTTGATTAAAATCTTTCTCCCAACCAAGTATTGTCTTTCTCCAAAATATCAATATTTCCGCGAAATTGGAAGTAAAACGAAACACCGATAAGTTAACTACATTTGATTCAAAGCCACATACGTATCTTGCCTTTTTTCAAGATTTTGCTTATGCCTTTTAACATCATATTATAAATGCTAAAATTTATGAAGGCATTCCTAATATTATTCCTAAAATATTCTATATTATATCGGAAACTTTGCCATTGTAAAAAGATTAATTTAAAAGATTAACGGATTAGTTCCCGAAATTTGAATTACGCCCGTGATTGATGGATTAGATCCTTTAGCGGCAAAGAAACAACAACGGATGTCTGCGAAGATTTGAAAGGACAACTACTAAATCACGGCCAGAATTTTATAGGTTGCAATACAATTTTGCCGACTGGGCAACTCTTCCAGGACGCCCACAGATTGTACGTTTTCCATAGTTCCTACTTCAAACCGATAGAAGTCGTATCCAAACATTCTTTTACGGAGACATGTAATGGAATTACATATGAACATATTAAGTATCAATTTGTTTAGATAAAGTAATTATTCTGAGAAAATAAATAAAGGAACCTTTTACGTTACATTTTCAGTCACCAGGAAGCAGAATAAAACATAAAGTTCACTTAACGACAAGCCAGCGAAAATAACCTACTGTACTTCATGTAAGACATAAAATCATTTATGCGTCCATAATACTTTATTTCTTCTCGTATAAAACACACTCTTTGATTTAAAACAGTTTGTTTTCCAGTTACCTCCTTATTCCCTTGATAAAATCTTAAATATCACGCCAGTTTTGTGTGACAGAATGTCATATAAATGGTTATATTCTAATTCTAAAGCCTTGCGATTTCACCCCAACGTCCAGAACGATAAATAAGACAAGAGGAAAGAAAATGAGAAGATTAGAAATGGCAACGGCTGTTAGGTTGTGGCTGTTAAGGAGAAGCATGCTTCAACTGCCTACGTACTAGCTAGCAAGCAATATTTATTAGTGCTACGCTCCCTAATGGGTCCTAAAACAAATTAAACCGAAACTATAAAATATTGCAAATATTCGACTTATAACCGGTTGTAAAGCTTGGAGTATTATCGGAGAGAATGATTTAGATTATTTATTATTTTGGTGTTATTACTCCACGTTTACTTTATTTACTAGAACGAGATTTCTGTCACTGTACACAAAAGAATATTCAATCCAGAAATATCTAGAAGATTCGATAGCTTTAAATACTTAAACTCAGGAAAAACCTCGCGATGAAGAAATTAGTTCACTGTAGATAATTGTTTTATTGTAACAAAATATTGTAGCTGCAAAAAAAATTAAATAAAATAAACAAATAATATGTGTGACAATCACAAGGCGAGATTCAGCAGTTAGTAATTAACACTAAGGTGCCCGGGTTACCCAGGCACTAAGGTTCCAATTAAGTTGCATGTAGAATGAATAGGATGTATTACAAAAAAAAAAAGAAAAAATAGATAGAAAAATGAAACAGAGTAAAAAGAACAGTAAATGACAAGCAAAAGGTGAATTTGAGGAAGAGAATACTTCAATTAGGGCCCCACCATCGGAGGAAAAGTTGCCGAAAAATATATCACTTAGATGGTGTAGAAGTTAGGTTAAGTAGACTACTACTAAAGGTTTCCTCGTACATGATTAGGCGATATCGAGGAATTTGGTCCTAAATTGAACTCAAACTCGAAAACAATTTCGTAATACAAGAATTCTGGCTTGTGAAATGTAAATCCCCCAGAACTTTGAATTTTTTTAATCCCTCGCGACGTGACCATATCAATCGCAGGGTAACTGCTGTTCAAGAACAAACGGTAAATCTTTCTACGGATTTAATAATTAAACGTAACTTTTAAATTGAAGTAAAACAGTTAGATCATTTTGAAGCGAAATTTTATTATCCCCTAATAATTCGTAAGCTTTTTTTTGCATCAAATAATAATACACATGATGGGGTTAGTGTTAAGCAAGTGTTTTTTTGATGTGTTATATTAAGCATTGATATCATTATTTAATTAGTTAATTGAATCGAAGAAGTTATTTTAGGGGAAGGAAGCTACATATGCATATAGAAAGTGTTTTACTTTGATATTTGATTACATTTAGTTCCATTTTATTACGAGACGAAGCAATGTTGACAACCATTTTCCAATTTTTCTCAGATCAATTTTTCAAGAGTATTTTTGTTAAAAAACGTCTTTTAGTAGGAGAAACGATGTTATCCACTAACAGATTGTATCGCATATGGACAAACAATGCTATTCATATCCAATCATTAAATCCGTTTTCATGGCAACCATACTAATTT
Organism: Oryctes rhinoceros; assembly: GCA_020654165.1. NCBI lineage: Eukaryota > Metazoa > Arthropoda > Insecta > Coleoptera > Scarabaeidae > Oryctes > Oryctes rhinoceros. The sequence goes on along the minus strand of JAIOKQ010001013.1, from coordinate 10,529,125 downwards.
ACTGTACCTACCATTATCGCACCTGGAAAATTGGATCACCATGGAAACGAAAGGTATTTCCAGTAGATTTCAATAACATTAAGAATGTTATCTGATTTGATGCAAATAGTGAAGTGGGAGTTTGAATAAAAGAAAAAAGGTTTCGATATATTTTTAAGGTTCTCCAATAGAAATGTAAACACTTATGTAAAACCATAAATAAAACCATTTCAAAGAAAAATTCGAGTTTTTCCGCCTCCTAACGCCAAAATTATTACCTACGTAGCAAGATTTGAGGAAAAAAATGATTTTTAGTCGAATCAGTAGGATTCGTGCCCAAAATACTAAGAACAGACACCTCAGTAATTAATACAATTCTCTAAAGGATGTCAATGCGCAGATTTTATTATATAGCCAAATAAACAAGAAATTCAGAGTAATTATTTTGTTGCTACTCAAAAACTCAAACAAATTCATTGAGGATTGCGCTAAGCTTTTATCAAAATAAAATACAATATTCTTTGAAGACTAAAAATTGTTTAATACCACACATTAAGCTCACCGTGAGCTATTAATTGTTGTTACAAAATATTATATAAAAGAGGACTTAATGTAGATCCTTGTGGAATTCCTGCGATTATATAAACGACATCAATAAATATACCACTCGCTGGTTATGCAGAAAGAGGTAACTCTTAGCGAAATTAAACGGAGACATTGCTAGATGACCTACTCATATCAAATATTTATTGAAACTAGTAAGTTAGAGTGTACTACTTAACCACCATGTACAGACGCGCGTTTCCCTATATAGCAGCTTATCAATACACATTTGTGTTCATTTCATTAGTTCTCTGGTTAATTAAACTGTTAATCGATCTTTGTAACCGTCACAGATCACAATGGCAGAGACCCCTGTGCTCGCAATGTATGTTTCTAGAGGTGTTTGCAAATATTTTAGCAAATTATGTGATTAGGATGTCTAATTGGACTCTCTCATCCATATATGTTTCTGCGTCATTCTTACTTACACGGCAATTAGCCGATTGACTGCCATCTTCCACAAATTTTCACTGATGAGCTGTTACACAGCACAGCGGGCGTCTGTGTATGGTGGTTAGGTGGTAGTCTAACTTAATTATTAATTTAATTAATTCTCTGGCTAATTAAGCTGTTAGTCGATCCTTGCGATTCTCACAGATCGCAACGCCAGGGACTCCTGCGGTCGCAATTGTAGAGGTGTTGTAAATATTTCAACAAATTATCTTATTAGGGTGTCTATATTCTCTCAACCGTATGTTTCTACATAATCCATTATTATTATTACCATTATGTCCTTTCCTCAATTATTGGAGATTATCGATTATCTCAGTGATAAATGTAACACGCTTTATATCTCTGACTAACGATACATCCTCAAACAATACATTTTCCATTCCGAAAAGTTCAGATATAGTTTAAGTGACGCGACAAATATTCGTCTGCGTGAAAATATCTTTCTAGTTTAATTAGAATCGCATCGTTTTCATTTGTTTTTTCCCTACTTCGTAGAGACTGAAAATGTGAGTAAAAAGAAAAACGCTGCCGTATATATAGAGTGTTACGGCTGCAATTTAGGTTAATATACATAGTACAAGTGTATTGTGCTTCCGGAGCTAACAGTATTAAGAATAAACTGAAACAATCGAATTGCTTTTATTTGCAGAGAAAGATCCTTATCCAGTAGATGCACTTCCAACTTGCAATCACGCCCTCTCAGTTTGTCAGCAGGAACGAAAGTGTCTAAAATTATACGAGGACTTCAAAACGAACTGCAAAGTGAGAGATAACAGATGTAGGATGGATGATAGGTAAGGGGTTTGAACAGAGTAAGTTTTCAAGTTGGCATCTTGTCGAAATAATTGCTCAACACTTGAAATTTCCGTAGTGTACGAAAAGTTCATATTCTAAAGATTGTATTTAATTTGATTCGATGTGTTTTCTTTCTATTCCAGAGACTCGTGTCACGAATCTTGGTCTAACTTACGACGTTCCCCAATGTTTGGTTGCATATGTCCGAACAATCACATGAAAAAAAGATGCGACCGCATCTTCAGCATGGTAAACCATAATCCTTGTGTCGGTAAGTTAACGTACTCGATGTGTCTAACCCCAAATTTCCCTCACCTATGTACCGCAAAAGAAGTAAAAATTATATCTATAAACTCGACACGATCCTTTAGGTTTCTTGATTAATTGATGCAATTTTGGAACGGGTAAAAAAAATGAAAGTTGAATAGATGTTTGACGTAGGAAGATATTTCAGTACCATGACGTCATAAAGGTGATAATAACCATGGAACGTTTTCAGATATTCATTTTCACAATTCGCTATGAAACCAAAAAAAAGAATTTTGAATATCAACAGCCCAAAAGTTCGAACCCGTGAACTCGAGACTGAACCAAAACACTACGCTGTTAAAATAAGGCCAATTATATAACTATACAGGGAGTATCTCGCTGGAAACTGCCCTTTCTTTTCAAAATATGCGATCTTAAAAGTGTATTTAATTTGGAGTTATTAAAGTATTATCAGATTTTGTTCAAAAACGCTTACCTGTCGTTGGCTATGAAATTATGGTACATGTTTGTTGTGTTGCTGATTACGTCGTTGTTTTACTTTGTGGTTTGTCGTTTTTTTAAAAATGAATTATCATTATTACGGCGAAGCTCGATCAAATTCTTCCCAAGCGCAACGTTTCCATCGTGAAAGATGTCTATTAACACATGTTCCTACTGCTAGATACTTTACTGGCGCGCATAGGCACTTGGAAGAAGATGCCTGTTTCAAAAACCAATGTTGATTAGAAGACATCCCATTGAACATTAATCAAGGAACACTTCTGTCAAAGATCATTGGAAGGAATTTTTGCAAAGACAATTTTGAAATAGATGGATTGGCAATGGGAAACCTATACCATAATAGTCCCGACCTTAATCCCCTCGATTTTTCATTTTGTGGGTTTATGAAAAATGATTATTGATCTAAATAAAAACTACTAATCCAGGCATACATCAAAGATGCTATCAACTATTAACATAAGGATTGGGAAAGTGTATTCAGGAAAAAGGGCATTGATTTGAACACCGCGAAAAACCCCGTGTGTATTAAAATCTATAAAGCTCAGAATACAAACAATAATGCAAACTTTTGCAAGACAGAAGCTAGAGATTTTGGATTTATCCAAAAAGCCGGTTAAGCAACTAAACAACTGTAATTAATTAATTACTAAACATTAATAAAACTGCTTTTGCACTTATTTGAAAGTCTAACATAACTTGAATTAAATATGCGCTCGTTATAACGTCATAGCTCCAAAATATTCGCAAAAATGGATACCATCACCATTCTAAATCGATAGGAAAGACATTAAATTGAAGCAATTCCCCGGAAAAGATCTTTCCGCAAACGTTTTTGACATCCGCCTAGTGAAACCCGAGTAAAGGATAATACTAATCCTCAAATTAGGAATAGATTCTGGCTGTCATTATTTATAGCATTTCAATTAGTGCAAATTTCGTAACAGTTCTAAATCCGACTTTAAAATATTTGCAGAACTCCATCGGATGTTCGGGGAATGAATATAATTTTAATATTGAGATTATAACGGCGTATTATAAATTGGTCTCCCTTTTTGGCTTGCTCGAAATAAGTTACAAAAGGTATCAAGCAATGAGGAAGAATGCTAATATATTCAGAGGGGAAGAGGGATTTTTACATATCAATAGACACTTCTCAAAGATCCAAGGTTCACGGGAGGTATCTGTAGGCAGACAGTTATAAATATTTAAGTGAACAGATCGATTTTGAATTGTAGAAATGGAACTTTTATTTTAAATCGGCAATTCTTTTTACCCGTTCAGGAATTGTGTATCAATTTTTTTCCTCGTGCGTTTTATACAGGATGTTCCAACCGAGTGGAATTGTAAAATCTTACTTATTGTGCATAGTAGGACGTAGGCATTATAGGGTAGGTGATTCGTACGTATCATTACGTAGGAGCTAGAAATAGTTCCTCCATTAAAAAATAAACCAATGTGTTATGGATTTTCACGTGGCTACTTCTAGTTGATTTCAAGATAATTATTATATTAATGTTACGAGATCAAATTGAATCTACGCATGATGTCGGAATATCTTTGAAATATAGAGGCTGTTCAGTATTAAACACCAAATCATGCCGAATACAAGCATCGAAAGGATCATCTTCTTAAAAAACACATTGATCGATATATGAAGGAGTATACATTGAAAGATTCTGAAAACTTGGTGATATACATAGTAAGATCTGCATGTATTATTGAACTAAATTATTTAAGATTTCCGATTATACCCAAAGTAACTGTGAATTTTATTATTTTAAATAAGATCACGTTTGATGAAACAATTATGTTGCCATTTCTAGCCACATTTGAAATATTTGCATTTTTTGAAACTTATAAGAAACCGTACGTAAAAAATTAATATAAAACCGTTAGGATTTTCAGTTTCTAAGAAGTCGTTTACACTTTCAGGTATTTCTCGCAACAAAATAATCTTAATTCAGAAGATGCTCCAATATGCCTGCATTCTGTTCCCTGCATACTCTCAACCTTCTTTTTATGACTGCCTTACATTTTGAATCATGTTGTTCTCGTTTAATATAAGAAAGGTTTCTTATTTGTTGCTGTAAGTAGAAGGTGTCTCATAAACAATGCTTTTATAGTTGGTACAGAAAAAAAAAAAACACAAGGGATGAGTAACATGCGGGTACGCCATCATGTTGGTCACAATCTGTCCGTGAAGTCCTTCCAACGGTCCTGGTAAACAATTTTTTTGGAAGTTTCTTATAAATTTCATAATTTCAATTATTGTTGACGCAGAATAGACCTAGAACCGTCAAATAACAATAGCTATTTCCTGTACAACCGGAAATCTTAGATAATTGAAAATATATTTTCGTTCAGTAGTACATGTCGACTTTAGTATATCGGCAAGTTCTCGGCATTTTCCAACGTATACTTCGATCTATGTCGTTCATTCTAAGCCTGTGCAAAAAATAATTTTAAGTTTATAAAAGATGCTCTATGATGTCTATTATATTATTAGCAATTCTACAATTTGAGAAGGTTGGGATACCATGTAAATGTAATTCAAACACTAACAATTCTTTACCTTTTTGATTTTAAACGTAGGTACTCTGTTTATTTTTCCGTTGTTTCCGTTCGTTTGGTAAAAGAAAAATTAATCATAATCGATCACACAACAACGCATGGAACAATTAAAACGAACGCGGTTTGGTATCAACGATGCATGACACACACATCCGCACAAGTCACTACAGTGCGGACAATATAATCTATAATGCACCAGTTATATCACTTATATACCTTTCACCGAAATCTCCCCAATATTATCGACATCCTCCGCACAGGGGGAGAGACTATACAATACATAATAGTTCACCCTACAGCATGTTCTCGTATTTACGTAGTGTGCTATTTTACGCCAACAACATTCCTTTATCCATGGGATCAGTTAATTTATAAACAAGTCTTTTTCAACTATACCGCATTTCGTTTCTGAAAGCAAAAAAAAAAAAACAGCGACCCACTCACTCTAGAGCACCTTTGGGAGTACTCCAATAATTCCCAAAAATATCGGCGTTGGAAATTTTTGCTACGAAAAAATACCTTCGCATCTACCACAATCCTGATGTTTCTCAACCTTTGTAGGCGCCTCTAGTCTATTTCCTAAGCTGTGTAATATTCTCTTGTGGTATAGTAGAAAAGGATGATAGATAAGATAAAGAAATCAGAAAAGAATTAATGGATCCCTTTTCCATGTCGTTTATTTATGTTTCAGACACACTTCCGCTATTTCCTGGCCCCGATTCTGCACAGCCCTTAAACGATCCAGACCGCATCTTCTTTAGGGATTTTTGGTTACCCCCTACAAACCTCTACCCGTACTTCTTGATCCCTCCTTCAACGACGCCCCATTCGCACGCCACTGCTCATGCCTCCGGCACCTATCGCACGCACAGCACTGGCACAGCCACTGGCACTGGCACTGATTACCATTCGTCTGTAGAAGAGACGCTTATCACCTCCTTACAGTATCCAGAGCTCGTCAATTTGGGTGAGAGCGATCTTTGTCTACCGTTTTGTCTTGTTACTAGTGTTGTCAGCCGCTAAACATACGAAGAACACCAGATGAGATGATGAAATGAAATTTTTGGTTAGAGGTATCCACATGTGTAAAGAATCTATTTGATTATTTCATTTATCGAAAATTAAGTGGCTACCAAGAACCAAAAAAAAGGATCCAAAGAATTTTTTGACAGCACTAGTTTTTTCCATTCTACCATTCTATATATAGAATATAGAATTCAAACAAAAAAGAGATGTCAATTGATTTCACTTTGATTCTAAAACTAAAAAATATATATATAAATCTTAGCGTAGCCCATCTTTAAATGGGTCTACAGGACTTCATTTCAGTTAAGATGATTTCAGCTTCGGACAATGCGTCTGCCTCATTTGACTATGGGCTAGGCAATTCCATAGTTGAAAACCCGCTTGTAGACGTGGCTAATGGCCAGGATGCCCACGCAAATATTGATCACATAACTGTGAGTGTTTTACACCACAAAGGAAAAACTAGTGCAGCAACAAACGTCTCCCAATATGATGAAGATCAAGAATTGAATCTCGTTGGCCATCATCAAAAGTATTCAAGTAGGTATCAAGGCGCCGAGTTCCCAAGCTACTCTGCATTTTTGTTCCACTTCGTTTGATTTTGTATAAACAACTTGATTTCAACTTAACAAGCTAAATACTGAATGAAATTTTCAACTTCAAAATGTCTAAATATGTTAGGCAGAGGTGCTGTGAACTAGAAAATTGCCGAGTACAAGAGAATGTATAAAAGCAATTTAGGCGCTTACCACTTGAAAGCTGTGACTGGTATAACAGAAAAATTTACACCAGTTCAAGCTTTAAAGTGCATGTCAATACCATGATTTTCATGATTATTCCCATTAGTGATAAGATTTTTTTTTTTTTAGTTTCTATTTTTGAGAAAGATGATCTAGAAATTGTGCACATGATTGATGCACTCTACCCCCCCAGCACGTAGAACCATTTTGCATGGTCTTCTGTTTGGGGAAAGCACGTATATTTAAATTTTTACATACATATATATATATATATAAATATATTTAATCAGATGCTCAATAATAACCCCTTGAACCTGAAATCTTAGTGATTTTCGTATTCTCCCGGTTTCATTCCTTTCATTTCCCATTAAAAATGAGTACATCTTAATTTTTTTATTTTTGGCATGACATTGGAATGCCTCAACTCCCCTTGTATTAGCTCTAATTAATTAATCACAAAGTGAGTAAAAACAAATTATATCTAACTATGTGGATATTTTATTTTTGGCATCTGACGTGAAAAATTAAGTAATAGTGTTGGTAACATCAATACACATAAATAAATTAAAATAATGCGATTTGTGGAAATATGGCGACTTCTTTCATTAGCAATTAATGCCGGTGGCAATCCTGAATTAGTTTTCTTCTTTCTTTCTTTGGAATCGTCCTATAAATAATTATTTTAATTGAAATGGGAAGTTTCCATATATATCCTGAATTATTTTACAAATAAATGTCAAAAAATCTAACGAGATAGGTTCGAAAATTATCTAAGAAGCTCATTTTTAGGTTCCAACGACCATGGCCGATCGGATAATGAAATAGCAAAGGTGGTATTCCAAAGTACTTGTCATGTGGCCATGGAAAGTTGTAATAACAACTACAACTGCAGAATGTTATTGGCTCCAATACTCCATCATTGTGATATCTCTAGATGCAATCGAAATTCATGTATGGAAGCTTTGCAGGCGTTTTACCGCAAGCCTAGTTTACCGTGGAATATTGAAATAGCATTTTGTTTGTGCAAGTAAGATTTTCCTAAATTCAATAGCAAAAGAAATTATAAAATTCATTTTTTTTTTAGAAAAACCGACAATAAACATGATACTTGCATGATTGCCCAGGAAAAATTGCATCCAATCTGCGCGCAAAGAATTGAAGGTGCTCCACAACCAACTTGTTTATCGCTAGCGGAAATTTGTAAAGAGAATAAAGAATGCAGGTGAGTACTTTCGATATATTCAGTGGTTGAGAGCGTAAACTTGTATTGGGGAGATTAAGAATTACAAATAAATAAGAATAAATATCTTCTAAGTTGAAGAAGAAGGCATAACAGGTCCTACAACTCATAAAAAATTAGTATTGGTGTTGTTTATAAATTACTCAAATGGTAAAACCATCGATAAATTAATCGAATTACATAACAAAATTATGTGTTAATATATAAATCAAAAACAATATACTGTTATTTTTGGATATATTTAGTCTCAGTCTCCCCAGACGCTTCGCCACAAGTTATATAAAGGACACTCTGTAGCAACATACGGGAATTGAAGAAGTAATTTCAAAAACATTATTTGCGTTTGTAGGGCAAGGCTTGAATATTACGAACAGTCATGTGCTGTTGATAGTGTAACTAAAAAATGCGCCGGCTTACCGTCAGAATGTAGATTAGCTATGCTCGGAATTTTAGGAACAGATTTAAGGACAACTTGTGCATGTAAAGGAACTGATATGACGCAATTATACGAATGCTTGGGATGGCAGAGGCTCCTTTGGGTTAATCCTTGCGTGGGTATGCAAAGAAACTTTTTCTAACCACTTTTACATTCAAAAGTATTATTATAGAATGAAAATTTTGCTTTGAGAAATCGTCAAATTTATCGATCAACAACAATACGGGAAAAATGCAGCAATAAAGTTATAAAACGGACCTAGACCAAAGCTACATATATACGTGGCTATAATTGTCCAAGCGGATGATTATTAAAAGATAAAATATAACAATAAGCGCCTCAACCGGAAAACAGTCGCAGAAATTATCGGGTTTATAGTTGTCGAATAAAAACAGTGGGAATTTCTGCGAAAATCTGGATGTAGGATCTATCTATTGTAAGCGGAAAAGCAAAATACATAGTCTGAACGATATTCAGATATTTATACAGCAATATAAATTCATAACAAAATTAACGGGCTGGTAAAAAAGGGAAATATGGAAAACGTATTTGTTGAAAAATGAATAGCTACCAAACAATTGCAGGGAGACTTATGGGAGGAAGCAATTAGGAACCAACGTTAACTGAGATAACGCCATTAAATTAGACAAAAAATATAAGCAAAATGCTGGGCGTTTTCGGGAAAGTGGGAAAAAACCATCCTGTGATAATATCTCGGATCAACATCGCTTCAAGAAAATTAAATCATCACTCACAGCTATACAATGCTTGTATGCAATAGTCTCCATTTTCAAGCTCGTATCGCTCTAGTGAAGAAAAAATTTTTTAGACAATGCAATTTTTAAAAGAACTGGCGATCTTTTACAATTTGAAGAACACTTATATTAACATGCTATTAAAATTAAACATAATTTTTAGCAATGGCGTGGTAGGGCGTACATATGAAAATGGAATATTTATATGTATATACAAACATAACATTTCGTTCCAAATATTATAAAGTTATTTCGCAACACCTAAAGATCGCGAAGAATTGAGAGAGGGTTTTCACTCCGTTAAAACGTTCTTGAGCCGATTCGGAAATTGGATTCTTCGATATTGCCACGTAGACTATTTGTATACGATTGCTAAATATTCTTGATTTTATAAAATAATGGCTCGGGGTTATACATTGTTGTCGATCAAGTATGTCCAAATTATCTCGAGCCGATTAATAATATGTAACATGTTCACATTACTTTAATACTTAGGATAAACTTGTGTAAATCGGACGAACATTTATAATTTATAATCCATATCTAATTCTAAACACACTTAAAATTAAAATCGAAAGGAAAAAAAATCATCAGTAACAAGCGCCGTGTTATTAAAAATTAATTGGTGATTAAATTCGCAAAATTGCAGAAGCGAATTCGATATTTCATTCTATAATAATTCATCCCTAACAAGAAAAACGAAGCTATATCCTTAACAATTTCTTAGTTAGATCGTAGGTGCATTTTTTTTACTTTCACGTTTATAATTTTTTAGTCGAGTCTCAAAAAGACTTTCATATGAAGAAAGCTGCCGAGCAGGCCCTTTTAACAACAACTCAACATCCAATTACGCGGACAACTCCTGCTAGACCGAGTTACACTTTAGGAAGGATAACCGTAATGACTGGCACGGAACCACCACTGCAAGCGGGAGAAAATCCGATTGCTGAATATTTACCACAGCCAATTATTCCAACCACGAGTACTACAACATCCACAACACCAATTCCAACGACAACTATACCGCCAAGTAATTAGATAAATATGAATAAAAAAAAATAAAGAAAATTTAAAAAATGCGATATTGTTGGATGTACGAGGGTTGTTTTATATGCATAATTCTAAACTTAGTGCAAGACTATAACTGCAAGCAATCTTAAAGACGAGCTTTCTTGATGGGAAAAATTGATCTCTGCGACATTTAATGGAAATCTAATTTACGGGGTGGAGTAATAATACGTCTTTCATTACTCGAGGAGTATGCTAGCTGGCAATTTTATATTTTGGGAATTTAATATCATATTAATTGTACATCTTTATAAAATATATCCCAAGATATTTTATTTAGAGTAATTCATTTTTACGTAAAACAACGTACTTTGCATATTTTGACTACCTGCCATTTGCTTTACTTCTTACTAGTGGCTAACTTGATCATCTTTTAGGTATTAATAACTTTGGAATTTTGATTATTCTAGAACATTGTAGAAACCGATAAAGTCAGGGAGAACCAGTATGAATTGATGTTGACTGTAATTCAGCATCACCTTTAGTCGTAATATACCGGTTATACCATTTAACAAAATCGACAAAGATCATTTTGAAATTAGTAAAGCCAGTACTTTCCGTTGCCCAATCTCAACCAATCCGTATATCAAAATTTAATGATAAATTTGTAAGCGTTTGGACGTAGGAAAATTTCTTTGAAATATGTGATTTTTCATTTTTTTGCCTGCCATTGCCTGAACAATAAAAGACTGACGTGCTGTGTTGCATACGATATATAAAAATAAAATTCAAAAAAAATATTCAAAATTTTGAAACAGTTTTTATAAATCAATATCTTTTCAAGAGCAATTTTAATTAATTTATCTTCCTCCACGCTTCTAACTACGACCCTGATTATAACACTATTCCAATGCAAAATTAAACACTATAACAATTAGTATTAAATTATAACATTGTAATTATATTTCTGTAATGTCGCAGTTCATAACATAAAAGCCAGTTATTAAATTTAATTCTCACCCAAAAGTTATCATATTAACGGTCTGATTATAGCTAATAAAGGTTTAATAAATTTCGAACTGTTTAATTGCTGTCACAGCCAGGCATCTAAGGCAACCATCTGTATAATAATCGTGTCTTTTCGATTTCAGACATTATTTCGGTAGCTAACTCATTTAACACATTTTCTAGAGTATTGCGTGGTTCAGAGATCTCCCTTACCAGATCAATATATCAGAGAAGGAACATTCAAGAGGGTGAGTAATATTTTTACTATTGAGATCTACATTTATCCCGAGTTTTCCCAATTATCCTAAGGGTAGAATTCATTAAATACGATACATCTACGAGATACTTGAGAAATGTATTTGTACGAATTTTACTACGTCGTATCGACGTAAATATCGTATGCGTACGTAATCTATTTTAAGCTTAAATTCGACGATCTGGAAAAACTTTGACTCCCTGAACCTTTTTGAAACATTAAATAATGCTGAATATTTGATTGTTTGCTTTCTACCCCTCAGTCGGGCTTTCTGTTGACATATGCGATGAAAGAAGGAACCTGAGGTATCAATATTTTAATGCGGTTATGATGAAAGTGCATAGCGTACTATTTTCGAGGTCGTACTCAGTAGCGGGTCGTGATTATCATATTTTTGGCGGTTCTTATTTAACGGAACATTATGCGGTATCTTTTGCAGATTAACGAAACTTTTGTACGATTTTAAAACCTTCACCATCATCAAATAGAAACATAACAAATACTTTATCTGCATAGAATATATACATTCTAGTCTGATAGTGCAAGTTGTTAATTACCGAGTATATATAAAGCTGTCGAAAGAACGTGTGACAATGATGTAGTTCTGGAATAGAAGCAACTACTGCAGCAGCCTGGATGCTTCAATAACACTGAAATTCAACACATTCAATAAGAAGGCATGGTTGACGTAATCCATTTCTTCAAGTTTAAATTTAGCAAAGAAAATGCTGTTACTTATAGACGATTGCCCACTAAACTAAACAACTTAATCAACGTTAGTTTTGCAAAGGAATTAATTTGAAGCAGTAGAAGATGCTTCAAAAAAAGAAGTGCTATCAATATTCTTCACATTTCATGGGCCTGTGTAAATATAATTTAGAATTACTATTTTCATCATGTTAGTTAGAGGTGGGCATTGAATTGAAATGTTTGTACATGAAAACATCCAATTTAAAAATTTTATTAACGCCGATAGCAACATTATAAGTACAAAGCATTCAATTGCTAATCTTGTCTGGTGCAGTTAAGAGCTAGTTAACGAAACAATGAAGGAATCCAATGAAGTTTTATACTATTTTCTCTGAGACATAAATATGACTGCGTGGTTAATCTCAAACTGTATAAACATAACGTAACAGTTAGACTTTTGCTAGTGGCTTTTGTAACAATGCTTAAAAAATTAAAACTTCACTAAGCCCATAATTTTTGCCAACATTTACAAGAAGCAGAGAAAGAAATTTCCATGACAGCCACGTTTGGGTAATCATAGAAAGTCCGCGTATTATGGTTCTAACCGATCTTCAATGCAGATTTTCAGTTAATGTTTGAGCTAGTCTATTATGTTCTACAAGAATATTGGAAAATACTTTCTTCTATCTCAGATAACAGGTAAAAATGATTCTGATTTTCTTCCGAACACTTTGCTGCAATGAGTTCGATTTGCCTCAGTCTTTGCCGAACGAATAGCGAGGCAAGATGAGTTAGTTCATCACAAGGTAACATGGTCCAAACAGCGCGAGGCAAACATTCTGAATGTGCCACTAAAAACCGACTGGCTCGCGAACAAGTCACACCTAAAATGCTCGGTTTATTGAAATATCGAAGTGAATATTCAAGGGCCAAAATGGTACGTAAAAAATATTTGTGAAATAGCAATACATATTCATCACGTCGAACAAATAGAAATAACTAAAGAATTTTTATAACAACGGAATGGATCATGCAATGGAAAATCAAAACCATTTTTTATGTATCTTCTGTATTGAAACTATATCTATTTTTTAAATTATTATAATCATTATTATTATAACGCTACACGCTCAAAAAGTGGCGTAAAAAACGCAACGTCCTATATTTCCCTCTATTTAAATTCATGAACCCCGTTAGAACGTCGTATCGATATTATTACACATATTGGATAAAATCGTGCTCTATAAAATTCCTCATGTATTTCTAGATTTATCACGAAGACGAATTTGAATGTTCAGACGTCTGCGAATGTGAAATCGGTGAAAAATTAGCCTGCAAGACGATATGCATAGATAGAATGCCGTGCAAGACCGAGTTCGCTTTCTACAATCACGCGGCACCATCGTATCAAGCTTATAGGGGACGTTGTCTTTGCTACTCGGGACGATTCATTTGTATGAAGCCATCTCCAAGCGATTACAATTTACCGCAAGGAGTCTACTTGTTCTTGGGATATAGTGAGGTTGACGAAAGAGAGCTCAATAAGAATCATACTAGGGTTGCCGTACAAGACGTAGTGCATGTCCTGCAAGATTTTATCAAACAAGAAGCGGTTAACGGGGTAAGTCTAATTTACTTTCAAACAAAAGTTTGATTTATATTCGTGGAAGACGATAGAACGTGGACGTAAATGGCCAAAACGATAGCAGGTTAACAACATTGGAAAACAGTTTTTGTTAGCAATTATTAATAATATATTTAAATTTATCTGATTATTTTTGCTGTAAACAAAAAGTTTAGCAACTGAGTGTAAAGAGCAGATGTACATCAGAAAATGTTAATACTAGCGCTTACATCATTACATCATACTATTGGACTAAAACATCAATTAACTGAGATTTCCGCTTATACCGGAACTAACTGTCAACTTTCTTGTCTTAAATAGAACGGTCTATATATTATTACGCTTTTGAGTTGTTTGTCTGAATTTAACGTATGTTGGATGAAACAATTAAGTTGCTACTTCTATTTTTTTTTTTTATATTTCAAATATTTTTAAAAATTTTTAATAGATAGATAAATCTATGTAAACTTCTATAACTGTGAAAGTATTTAAAGTTATCTTGCTCTTAAATTACGTGCATGTAACGCCCTTCTAACCATTTGTTGGAATCACTCGTTCAGTGGCTTGTCCCCAAAAACTGTCGATCCTTGAAGCCATGTATGGTGGGTTCCCCTTACAGTAAATACCCTTGAAAGTCCCCAGTAGGTATGTATCCATTCCGTGCTCAACTTAACCTCCTGTTGAAATAGGCCTTCATTTAACCAATGCACTAACTGATCGGGTTTGTAAGACTTCTAAGGGATCTTGCGGCATGTTTTACTAATAGTTATTCCAGTAAAACTAGCACAGTCGCGTTTACTTCTTGCAGACGATCCCATATTCATCCCTTTTAATAATTCAAAAACGCACGGACAGGTGGACAAGCAAGAGAGTAAACAAACAATTGTCTGCAATTACTCAGTGTTCAAGAATATATGAAACTAAATGAATTTTTACGTATCCATGATATGCAATCGTTGAGCAATGCGTTTCATCTAACAAACTTTAATATTAAACTAGAAATCCAAAAAAGTAAGTAAGTTAACAGCTAGCTTGAAGTAAAACCGGATGTTTTAGATAATTAAAAATGTCGTGGATGTGAGCTTCAATATCAAATTTTCAGAATTTTCCAATGTACACTCTTTTACATGTATATCGGCCGACGCAGTTCCTCGTAAGGCAACCTGTATTGTCAACTTCATTAAATCTATTCCAAAATGTGCTGAGCGGTTACAGCAACAAAAAGAAAATATTTGAGTTAATTTTTTACAAAAAATTGTCTTTTGGTCCCTATATTCATATCCAAAGGAATTTTTTAAATATTCTTTTCGATTTATCTATGTTTTAAACATGTGGTAAAAATAGATACGCGGCGTAAATATTACTGCAATTTATTTCTCTTTATGGATCGCAAAAAAAAAAACATTTGGTATATATTTTGGTCGCCGCTACTATAATAGAATCTATAAAAAACATATATGTTTACTTGCTTACTTCGAGGAATACAGCGTCAGATAAGATAAGAAATATTTTATAGTTTTACAACTGTTGGAAGGTAAAAAATCAATTATGAATGGGTTAGATCATGTTAGATTCGGAGTGAGTAATGTTAAACATCTTTCCCGCGGAGATTACTTGATTTGGCCGATATAGCGCTCAGGTGGCGCGCCAAATTATTTAAAATTCGCCATTTAATTACGTAATTAATCAAATTTAATGATAGAATATCTTTTTTACCATCAATAAAATTCACAATAAGCAGAGCGATGTCTCTAAACACAAAAAAAACGGGCAAGAATCAGAGAAAAATGTCTTCATTACTGCGGCACTTTCTGAAATAGAGTCGCTTGCGTTAGCGACTTCAAAGCGATGAATTTTTGAAATCAATCACAAACTTTGTGCATGATACTTTCAAAAAATATTTTAGATGTCTCATGTAGACCGATTTGACGCTAAAATAATTCACCAAATTATTCAAAATTCGCTGTTAAATTGTGCAATTAATGCTTATTCAATGATAAAATATCTCCTTTATCATCGATAAAATCCACAATAAACGAAGCGATGACTCTGAACATAATAAAAACAGTCAGGGAGAGAGGAAAAGTTTCTTCATCTAATAATACCGCCAGTTCTGTTGCAATTCCCTTGGATCCAGAATGCATGCACACTCTTTATATGGACAGTACGACGTTTTTACACTACTCGAAACTAAAGTTCCGGACATAAAGTGAACCAGTTCATTTTATACTTGAAAGTTCACTCGTCTAAAGCCATTAAAAGAGAACTCGTAGCATCGGTTTTTTTGCGCAATTTCGAATATTACAACTTTATTTCAATGTATTCCTATGAGTTAATATAATCAACGATATATAGGAACCTTCTGTTAATAATAACGTGAAGAAATTTAAGTTATGTCTACCAAACCTTCTTATAAACTACAGTAAATAATTTATGCACAATAAAATTAAAGTAAATAACGAAAATGTTAAAGCACGGGCGCCAGATCTCGTTCTACAATCTAAACCATCGCTTGTTCTATCCATATCAGCGGGACATTGACACATGCTGTTTCTACATTGCATATTTTCACCTAGTGACACTTGGCATTGTAAAAGATTATTACAATAATCACCATATCCTAACAAAACCAATAAAAATACTTTAATTAATTAATCATTTTTAAAGTGATATGCTTTATATACCTCTCGCTTCCAAACAGAGACCGTCCTTCTCTGAATAACCACTTATACAATTACATTTTCCATTATTACATTCTGAATTTGGAACCACAAAGGAGCATTGCATATCATACTCACAGTCATCTCTGAGTTCACTAACTACTGCTCGAAACAATATTAAAAAGAAATAAAATAAAATATACAGGAAGAGCGTGGATATTACCTTGCATACAAGTTGTTTCATCAACTGCGGTGTAATTTGTAAAACAAGAGCAAATATCGTTCGTGCAATCCGCGTACTCCAAATCGCATATTTTGCTGACAGAATCGCATTCACCCCCAATATCTGAAAGATTCGAACCATTATATAGTAAAAATGATAAAACCCGCTTAAAACGTTACTTGGCAAGCAGGTGTCATCTACCAGTCGATAATAATCATCGCAAGTGCAAGCGCCATCCTTGCATACTCCATTTACTATGCTGCAATCACTAGCTACTATGCAAGAACTGCTATCACCATCTTCTGACACCTCGCATATGTAGGTCTCCTCGTTTAATTTGTAACCCAACGGACAATAACAGAAATACTCGAGACCTTCTGCAACACAAATTGCTTCTTTGCCGAAAATATTGCAGGCCAGGTCATTGCTACAAGGGAAATTTGGAGTAAAAGCAACTGAAATCGTAAACTTAGATTCGTTTTGGAAAAAATACTGTTTTTATTCACATTCATACTTCTTACACATCCCGTCAAGGCTTTATTATGGTAATGCGTCGATGGACAAACGCAGGCACCGTTTTGACATGTTCTAGGTGTTATTTGAACACAATCACTATTTTGAGTGCATCCGACATACGTTCCAACCTCTAAAATGGTTTTCGTCAATGAAGATGTCAATAAGCTATAAAAGAACTTACCTCCAACGCAAGTGGATGAAGACAAGTAATAACCACGTTGACAAACACACTCTTTGGTTAATGGTGAGCACATAGAATTGGGTACATCAGTACAGTCGGCTGAAGTGGTACAGCTGGTTCCAATTGCTAACAAGAGAAAGATTTAACTTCTGTAGATGACTTGTTATCTTCAAATAAGTACCATATGTGACGATTTTATCAGCATCTCTTTCAAGCTGTGGTACGTCATTGAAGATCGAAAAATTGCTTCTCCTGGTACTTTCTGTGCATTGATATAAATCACAAACTGCGTTATCCATTTTACAATCCATATCCAAAGCGCAGTTACCATTAAGAACTTTAATTTAGAATAAAATCACAGATTAGACGTAAGAAAGATGTTTTTAAAATTTACCAGTGGTTTCTGGTCTGCAATCATAATTTTCTCTTGCATAATATCCCGTATTGCAAGCGCAAACACCATCCGAACATATCATAGCGTTTAAATAGTTAGTAACATGACATTCTTCATCTCTTTCGCAAGATTCCCCGAGACCCTTGCTGATTACACATCTACCATGTAAATATCTATAACCATTGTCGCAATCGCATGCTCCAGCATTACAAAAATACTTTCCCGTTAAATAGGAACATTGGGCATCATCCGCACAAGCGGCTTGATATCCAATTACATCTAGAAATGTTCCAAATATAAAAAGACTTGTTCGAAATACGGTTTCTTAGTTGTAAAATTACGTTTGAGACAACGATATCCATCAACACTGAAGACATATCCGTCTGGACATTGGCAGAGATTGTTGATACAAGTTGCTTCATCAATGCAATCTGTCTGTGTCTCACATTCTATTACGCCACACAAAGCAAGATCTAAAATTGTGAAGAAACGTGATTATCTTATTGACGATTGTATTAAAAATATTTATCGAGGTCTAGCGCAGGTGTTCTCGAACACCTGTTTTCTAATCAAATAAGTGTAACTATTTAATAAAATAATAGAATCAAATAGATTCTTGACTTGTAATATGTATTAAATAGAAACTTACCTGTTATAGAAACTACTAAAACTAACGCTAGAATAAATCTGCACATATTGTCTTTCAATTTGAAGGAGAAGCACAAAACAAACTAAATCATTAGAACTATGAACGATAAACGTGCATGTGTATTCAATACAGGTGATAAAGAGACTAATTCTTTGATAAGGGATTTGAGGATAATATATCAACCCACTTCACTAAAATAAAATCAAAAGATAACCCATTGACCTTATTAACATGCAATCGATAATCAAATAACATGTACACTAGCGGAATAATTTCTCCCTTAAAACCTGTTCTAGACTCTCTGCACTTTGGAATTATTTAACACCACAAGAGAGAATGTCATAATCGTAGGAAAATTATCCGAAGAAGTTGATTACACGATGTTATCGCCAATGGAAAGCCTGTCGAAGGAAAAGGTTAGTATCTACGCATGCCTAGTTAGTTAGAAACCCACGTTTATAATCTTTACAGAAAGAATGTGCGGAACTCTTAGAGATGATTGGCGACCGGATAAATTCTCGTAATCCTGAATTTGTATCGCATCTCTTGTTGTCCATTTTCAAGATGGCGGAAGTAGAAATCGTTCCTATTGAAGCTAATTCTGCATCTGTCGTACTACCAACTAAATTGTATTTAGTAATCGTTGCTTCGACTCTGTCACTCTCATTTAAAGACGTATATTTTACGATACCATCGTGACATTGAAGACTGCAACTTTGTAATATGCACAACTGAATAAATACATATCGTTTTACAATGAAATAAATGAGAAATACACAAAAAATATTATTTACAAAGATTTTGGTGCATAATTTCAGCTTTAGTAGTAGTAGTACTGTAAAATGAATGTTTTATAGAATTAAATGTGATGTAATTCATAAGTAATACGATTATTCGAGGGTCGTACTTGAAATAAACGCGTGCAATCTAGCCCTGAAGAAGATACTCCTAATTTATTTTTGTACAAGTTTTTGACCAATGTTATTGACTTGAAAGAAAACATTTTACAATTCTATAAAAGTTCTTTGAGCTGTTATTATTATATGAAAACATTTAGAGCAATCAGGGTACTTATAAGATTGTTTATCGTTGTATCACCTTTTACTAACTGTTTCAACAATTTAAATGCTCAAAATACGTAAAAGTAGGTTTAAGAGTGTAATTGGTGCGGTGTTTATTGTTTATAAAAAAAGTTATCGAAAAAGAAAAATGATTTTTAAAAGTTAATAATCTAAGTTGTAGTAAAATCTTGTGTATATCTCTTAGTAAATATGATAACAAAGCTGAAATTATGCAAACGGAATATACAAGAAAATGATTTAACTTGACGAAATACCGAATAATAAAAAAAAAAACTGTATATATACATATCATATGTGTTGACTGTTTGTTAATATACTAGTTAACATAGTTAGTAAATAAATATTAAAATACGAATCGCTAATCATTCCATATAATTGTATTCATTCGAAATGATGCTCAGAAAATTTGTCTGTCCAATTGAAATAAATTGAAAAAGAATTTGACAAAATTCGCGTACTTTATATTTGTTTTAAACCTACATCTCTTCGTATTGCTTTTCATTGAAATTTATTTTCACCAAAAACTTTAAATATATTAAAAAATATGTATTATCATGTACAATCTAAAAATGTCTTCCCATATAAGATATTCAAAATATATAAGCTTCGTATGCCAAGGCATGACGTGAAATTTTATTTTTTAAGGGAGTTTTTTCAATAACAAAAACAGAATGTTCGTCTCTCTATTTTAAAGACCGACATTATTCAAAAAGAAAAAACATGATCAGAAAAATGTCGTGGCATACTCAAAAAATTCATGCATATCATGCAATAGCTTTAAAAGAAAGAGATCCAATTATTTTAGTGATGTATGTTTTTTAAGTTAATCGAACATCGTAGGTTATATTATACGTACCTATTTAGTTCTTTTTTTTGTGATTCATCTTAAGTTTAAAAATGACTGACTTCATAAACATATCGTTCACATATATATATATACAAATTAATATATATAATATATCTATATATGTATTTAAAAAAAATACGATTTAGAATATTAGAAGATGAAGAATATGTGTATTGTTTTGTTAGATTTAAGAATGTGAGTTAAAGCACATATATGACGCACCAGCAGTATATACAAGCATTGTATAACAAAAAGAAAACACACTGTTATATAAACGCAATGATATGATGCTTAATGTTAAACTCAAAAGTATCAATGACTTTGAGTGTTTAGATTCAAAAATCTCGTCCAATTTTTCGTTAATTCTGAATTATTTTTTAAAATTTACCCCATGGTTATATCTATATTCCATTAATTTGTTCTTGTTTTAAATTTAAATCCAACATAATGTAACATATTGTATATTTTAGAACATAAGTAAATAGACATAATTAGCAAGCTATTACGTAGATATACATGGATAAATATAGATGGAAAAAGGATGTTTCTTGGCGTATAACCCTTAATCTCCCCCCAAAAATAGTAGCAAATTTGTAGTGAAGGTCCCATCGACGTAAATATTAACAGACCAAGACGATACAATAGGAATGCTTTACAGAATAATACTACTAATAATAATACAAAAAAGAAAACTAATGCTTTTTAATTGCTGTAAAAAACAATAAATTAACATGTAAGGAAATTGTGCTTCATACGATCTAGATTAATAAATTAAATAATATTGATATGGTATTCGTTTAGTGTAATAGGGACAACTGTACTTAAAAATAAGTTATTATTTTGAAATTAATGTAATTCGAATATTTGAGTTTCGTATAATTGCATAGATATGTGAAATAAAGTTGTTATAAAATATAATTGAATTAGTTGCATTATTTGAACCCTTTAATACCTTATTAATTTTAAATTAAAAACAAAAAAAGAATACCTGCGCCATCTAGCAACGAGTATCCTAGCTTAGTGGCAAGGACAACTAACAGTTACCTGCAACCTAACAACTGAGTCCTACATACAAAAAACTATGAACATTTATATGATAATAAACTTATTTAATTAGCGTTATATGCATTACGTCAATAAAATAATAATTATGCAATATTCCATACAAGACCCTTCCAATTTTAGACAATAATTCTTAATTAAATTAACAAAAGTTATTGATTAGTGACTTCGATGCGTGGGTTGGCTACGCTAGTCATCAGCTGTTTAGAAAATGGTTGTGTTTTAGGTGAACGTATGTGACTTAAATATGTAATTTTTCACCTTTTTTAAAGTTTAGTATAAAGTGCTCGTGAGGATTTTGGGAATAACACGCAATTTAGATTTATTTGAAGTAAGTATTCTAGCTGCTTCACTTCGATTTTCGATATTTAATAAAAATTATTGGGGGTTGTGACATAAACCCTTCTGTGTTATTGTGTCTTGCATACGAGCCCTGGGGGTAATTCTTTTCGAAAGTAAAGTATAATTTGTTCTTTTACTGATGGAATTACATGATAATCACTTTAGGTACGAATAATTTTCTTAATTATTCAACAGATCATTAAGAGTTTAATTTAATAATCGAACAAAAATAAACAACTGTCTAGCTTAAATACCATACACCAGGACATATTCCCTTAATGTATTGTTGACGCACATTCTACTAATTACAAACCACATCATTTCATTAAAACCATCAACGAATTGGGTGTATTGTATGAATGAATCATATCTTCCATTTAACTCATTTAAAACTGCGTCTGTTTGGGTGATACTTCTTAAATCTTACTCAATTAGATAATCCACAATTTTCTTAAGATATTTATAATTTAATCAACGTGCAGTATACGCTATTTAAGTGATTTTAAATGCCCCGGTATAATAAACCAATAGTGCACTAGTTTCATAGAACTACAACCGGCTTGTTTATATTATTATCAACATATTGAAGTCATTTTTTTTATCAAAGCGGAAAATATAACGTCATCATGTATGTATATGTGTTTAAATGGTATTATCTAGTAAAATATATAGCAAAGAACGCGGTTTGTGCTTCGTGCATTGATAAAAAAACAAGTTGAATTGTTAATTATGGATTTTAAAGGAAGGTGAGTTGAAATTATAACTTCAAAAAGGTTTTTTTTTACTTGCTATATAATTTTTTATATAAATTAAAGGTCAAATGTTATATAGTTATTGTTGTATATTCAAGCCTTATGTATAATACCATTCCCCATTTTATTTTTAATTAATAAAATCATAAATATTGGAGATATTCTTTTTTTCAATAAAATTGAGATAACAAAAACGTAGATAAATAAGATTAATGATTTATTTAATCCTAAATCCTTACTACCATTTGACAAAAAATATTTTTATTTCCAGAGATTATAAAACTAGCGAACTAGCAATTATGGAACTATCACATAGCTTAACATTAAACGAAGAAGCTCTAGCTCAAATACCACCGCCTAAAAGACCTGTATTCATCTTCGAATGGCTTAGATTTTTAGATAAAGTATTGGTAGCTGCTCAAAAGGTATTTTTCAAAGGCTTATAGATCTTATTGTTAAATTAAAATGTTACTTCTTATTTAGAACGATATAAAGGGATGCCAAAAGAAATTAGTTGAACAACTTATGAACCACATCCAAGAATCTCCTGGTCCCCCTACTCGAAAATTGATTGCAAGGTGTTTGGCAACCTTATTCTCTGTTGGTGATACTTTCCTGCTCTTCGATACCGTTAATAAATGTAATGATATTTTAAAAAATAAAGATGATTCTCCTAGTTTCTTACCTACAAGATTGTAAGTTAGATTTTCTCTTTATCCATGTTTCTGTTCAAAAATGTTAATTCAAATTCTTATAGGGCAGCAATATGTTGCGTTGGTACAATGTATGAGAAACTTGGAAGAATGATGGGAAGATCCTACGAGGAGACCGTTCAAATACTAATACGTTCCTTAAAGAATGCCGAGTCCCAAACTCGTATCGAAATAATGCTTACTTTGGAGAAAGTTTGTGCTGGAATGGGTACGGCCATATCCAACGCTCATAAAGAGATCTACAAAGCTGCTAGGTCGTGCTTGATAGATCGTGTGATGGCCGTAAGATGTGCTGCCACCAGATGCTTGCTTGAAATGCTAAGCCATGCTCCATTCCTTTACACAACAGAACTAGAAAGCTTGGCAACGCTATGCTTCAGAGCATTTGACGGATCAAATTATGAAGTTAGATGCTCTGTTGCTAAGCTTCTCGGGGCCCTAATGGCGATGACGCAGCAAAATCAGAAAGCAAATCAAACTGGTAATTAAAAAATTTGATCCCTCTAACTCTATTCTTACGTTTGTTTTGTTTTTTTAGCTCCCCAATTAAAGGGATTGAAATTAGTATCTTTAGATGAAGCTTTAGGGATCTTAATGTCTGGATTCTTACGTGGAGGAGTTGGCTTCCTGAAAGGTACCGGAGAGATTATTAAAGGTAGCTCTGGTGTAAACAGAGAGGTTCGCGTTGGAGTTACTCACGTAAGTTATTGGAAAATGATTAAAATCTAACATGACCGTATTATTTTGTCTTCTAGGCTTACGTCACATTCGTCGCGATTTTAGGAAGCGTCTGGTTAGAAAGAAACATGAACACCTTCCTAACACATACTTTATATTTAGTTGCTAATCCCAAAGCGGCTTCTTCCCATGTAGATGCGGTATATTCCAGAAAATGTATTAATTTCATCCTTCGAAGCGTCCTAGGAAAAATGCTTGGGGAGAAAGCCCAGACGTCAGCTTGTAAGGAAATTGCCCAAATTGTCGTGAAGGAGATGAATACCATCGATTTCAATCCAGAAAATGCTAAGGATTTGAATCAGGAGACTCTCTTCAGTCAACACCTTCTAGTTTGTGCTTTGCAAGAAATCGGTAGTTTGATTTTGAGCTTGGGAACAACAGCGCATGATTTAATCACGGATCAATCATTGAGTAAGTCATATAAACTCCTTTGATATCAATCTATCATTTAATTTTTAGAATTAATCGACGGAGTTGTCAGTGTTTTAATTCACCCTTGCCAAGCAGCTAGGTTAGCTGCAGCTTGGTGTCTACGTTGTATCTGTGTAGCAGTGCCAAGTCAGAACACTCCGCTCATTGATAGATTTGTCAATGGCATTGAAGACCTAAGAACTTCTCCAGAAGCTATCGCTGGGTACAGTGGAGCTTTAGCTGCTGTTTTGGGTGGAGTTAGATTATCACCATTAGGTGTTCCACATACAAAAGGGAAAATCATCTTCAATACTGCTGAAGAACTATTAAGAAGTGCTAGTCAAAATAGTAGACTATCGTTGAATAGGACCCAGGCTGGTTGGTTGCTGATTGGAGCAATTATGACTTTGGGTGAACAACGTTATTCTTTTGCTACAACAAAATTAAAATAATCAAACGTATTATTTTAGGAGTTCCAGTTGTTCGTGGCCTTTTACCAAGGATGCTTCTATTGTGGAGAAATTCATTTCCCAGGTCCACGAAGGAATTGGATTCTGAAAAGGCAAGAGGTGATGCTTTTACCTGGCAAGTTACCCTTGAAGGGAGAGCTGGGGCTCTATCGGCTATGCATTCCTTCTTACAAAATTGTCCTGAACTAGTAAACGAGGATATTATCAGAAGACTCCTTACACCGATAGAATCAGCATTGGTAATGCTCGCAAAGTAAGTTGGAAAAACCTTTTTAGTTCTACAGATTAATTTGATATTGTGTTCTTGTAGCATATCAACGATATTAAAAAGTTATGGCCAACAATTGAAAGCACCAGCAGCTATGGTCAGGCTTCGTCTTTATGAGACCCTTATGCTTTTACCTCCACAATCATTTGAAGGTCCTCCCGTCAGTCAATGGGGAGAAATTGAAGACTAACTTTGTGTTTTTATAGGATCATATACACATCTACTAAGGATGCTTGTTGCAGAATTTACTCTAACGGAAAATCCAGCGAATACAACAACCTCTCAATTGAGAACTATGTGTCACGCAGATGATTCCGTCATACTAGGAACTTGGTTGCAAGAAACCGATCATAGAACCATCGAAGATCAAGTAAGTATATGAGTTTAACTAGTTTCAATTTTTTTACTAATATTCCTAAATCTAACCACTTTTCTAATTGCATTTTACTAATCTGTAGGTTACGAGTGAAATGCAATAATTTTCCTATTTACGCTATTTCATTTTACAACATATTAAAGGAATTATTGTATTTCCGTACCAGGATCGAAATTAGTTAGCATATGTATGTTTGATTGCTTCACTTTTTATATTCACCTCTATCTCTTCCTCGAGAAAAAATAAATATGCTTTTTGTTAGATGGAACCTAACCGCAGGGCAGATGGTGAATATGTGAGTAACATATGTTTAAAGGGTTGCCTTTACCAAATAGAATAGATTTGTTTCCATTGTACATTCTTTGTAGTCTTTGCGTTACTTCCTATTTTCGCAGTGCATCTACCATTTAATTAGCGTTTTATGCCGTTGCTTTGGGAATTGCTTCAAATCCATAAACGTTCGAAAAATTGGATTGGGAGCATTTCTGAACGGTTTGGTGGTATCTGTTTTCCTGGAATAAGAGTGTTAGATGGAATACAACGTTTTATATTAGTTCCTAATAAGCTAAATAATCGTAGTTGCTATTCTAGGCTACTATACGTCTTCTAACCTTTACCTCGTTTCCATTTATACTTCTGCCAGACCCCGCTTCACTCGTAGCAGCTTTTAGACGTTATTAGGAACACAAAAAGGCGTTGTATTCCATGACATATGTATATAAATTTCCTCCGGTACACATACCAGATTTTGTTAATTTCTTGCTAATTTTAGTTACAACCCAATAGTGCGGCTGGCTCTGGAGCTTTAGAACACGACCCTTGTTGTTTATACAGGAATTTACCCTCGGTAATATTAATATCTCCTCTATCTTTAACATTTTAAACTAAAAAGTAACCTCCTTTTCCAGGGAGAAATAGCGCCTGGACCTCTCCCATTGGGAGTGGGAGTTATAGACATGTCCGTACTATTATTTGGACAAATCTTCCCTAGGGTCGCTAACAAGCATCGTCTCCAAATGCTAGATCATTTTGCAGAATGTATTAAGCATGCTAAGAGCTCAAGACAAGAAGCGGTACAAATGAACGTCTTCACAGCTTTACTAAGCGGCCTCAAAGGACTTACAGAAGCTAAAATGAATTTCGGGCAAGAAGACGTCAAAAAAGCTGCTGCAAATTTGATAATAGGAGCGTTAACATCAAGCAACCCAATTTTGAGGTGCGCCTCCGGAGAAGCAGTTGGAAGAATGGCTCAAGTTGTGTCAGATTCCCGTTTCACAGCGGAACTAGCTCAAACTAGCTTTGATCGGTTAAAATCCGCAAGGGATGTCGCTAGCCGTACAGGCCATTCCTTAGCCTTAGGTTGCCTACATCGTTATGTCGGAGGAATGGGATCTAGCCAGCATTTAAATACAAGCGTATCAATTCTATTAGCTCTTGCTCAAGATCAAACATCTCCGGTTGTACAAGTATGGTCTTTACATGCTTTGGCATTGATAGCAGATTCCGGTGGACCTATGTTCAGGGGATATGTCGAACCGACTCTATCTTTAGCTCTAAAATTACTACTGAATGTTCCTCAATCGTACATCGATGTTCATCAATGCATAGGGAAGGTATTATCTGCTCTCATCACAACGATTGGACCTGAATTACAAGGAAATACGGCGAGTATTTCAATGGCCAGGTCTTCTTTCCTCTGCGCTTGCGCTATAATGCAAGATCATCAAGATGCGTTGGTCCAAGCTGAAGCCACTGGATGTCTCCAACAATTACACCTGTTTGCTCCTAGGCACGTTAATTTATCATCGCTAGTACCTACGTTGTGTGTAAGTACTTTCACTTATAAGTTTATTACAAAATATTTGCATAAACACAAATTTTTATTACTTAGAGAACTTTATCAAGCAATCATTTACTGTTAAGAAAAGCAGCCATATCTTGCCTAAGACAATTGGCTCAGCGTGAAGCTAAAGAAGTTTGTGAACATGCTATGACATTAGCCAGTGAAAGTCGAGATTCCAATACCGTTGAAGGATTACTTATCACAGAAACGGGATTACCTGGTGTGCTATTCAGTATGCTGGATACAGAAACAGATTCAGCGTTAATCAAAGATATCCATGACACATTAACGAGTATGCTTCAAATGTTAGCTGGTGATAATTTGTCCCAATGGCTAGGTTTATGTAAAGACGTCTTAACAGTTGCCTCGGACACAAACAATTCTGAAGATCAGCTAAGCTTAACAACGACAGAAGCTGAAGAGAATGATGAAAATGAGGCAGATGATGATCAAGCTGAATTCCACGCTGAAGACGACAGCACAACGCATCCTGCTGTCCAACCGAGATGGCCAACAAGAGTATTTGCTGCAGCATGCGTTAGGAAAATCATAGTCGCTTGTGAAAGTAATAAAAGCATACATTTAGACCTTGCACAGGCTAAGGAAATGCAACAGAATAAAGGAAAAGGAGATTATCTTGTCCTACATCTATCCGATCTAATTAGAATGGCGTTCATAGCGGCAACTAGCGATTCTGACCCTCTCAGGTTGGAAGGACTAAAAACCTTGCAAGAAGTAATCGAGAAATTCGCTAAAGTTCCAGAACCAGAATTTCCTGGACACTTAATCCTGGAGCAATACCAAGCTCAAGTAGGTGCAGCATTAAGACCAGCATTTTCACCCGAAACATCGTCGCATGTCACTGCTGCTGCTTGTGAGGTATGCTCAACTTGGATAGGATCTAGCGTTGCTAGAGATTTAAATGATTTAAGGAGAGTTCATCAGCTATTAGTCTCGTCTCTAGCTAAATTACTAGTAAAAACGAATACAACTCAGCTCTACAACGAAAGTTTAGCTACCCTAGAGAAGTTAGCTATTTTAAAAGCATGGGCTGAAGTTTACATTGTAGCTATGAATGAGAATGGTTCAGATCCCTCATCGTTAGATCTGGTGAAATCTAATCATGTCAATACCGACGATGAATTTGGGGATTTTGAGTATCGGGGTGAGAGTTTACTGACTTTAGTGCAGCCGGAACTTGTCAGTTTATCCCAGCATTGGTTAGCTGCCTTACGAGACCATGCTTTATTATCTTTACCCTCAGAATTCGCTAGTCAATTACCTCATGATGGCGGTGCATTTTATACTAATGACACTATGGAATCATC
Source organism: Oryctes rhinoceros (assembly GCA_020654165.1). Taxonomy (NCBI): domain Eukaryota; kingdom Metazoa; phylum Arthropoda; class Insecta; order Coleoptera; family Scarabaeidae; genus Oryctes; species Oryctes rhinoceros. The sequence goes on along the minus strand of JAIOKQ010001013.1, from coordinate 10,500,315 downwards.
AAGACCACATTATGCCTCCTCATGGCCTCCTATTTTACACGCTGCAACCTTGTGGATTAACGCTGGAAGTTTTCAAGATAACAATCAGACTGCCACTGAAGTTAACAACGATAACGTTGTTAACAACAATAATCCCGTCGAATCCGCGAATGAGAAATTCCATTTATTATTCGGTAATTAGATTGAAATCTCGGGATGTGCATCGGCTGTTCACTAATTACACATTTTGTATTCTAGGCATATGCATGGAAGCACTATGCAGTCCTCGTTCCACTGAACCTCTCGAAAGCGTTATAACGTGCCTAAGGGCGTTGTACACTTTGACAGATTCCGTTTGGTCCAGAGAATTGTTGATGGTGAATAAATCCTTAGGAATCGAGCTTTGTAACGTTCTACATAGATTGATTCTGACACGCGATAATCACACAGCTCAATTGTTATGTATGAAAGCCTTAAAACAGGTTATAAAAGCTGCGCAGGAACAATTAGATGCGATAAAAAAGAAGAAATTGCGTGAAATAGCTCCTGTCAACCAGGAACCTTCAAATATGATCGAAATCGATTTGCTGGGCGAAGGTGGAGATTCTGGCGAGATAACTGCTGGAAAATCATTGGTATTTGCTGTATTAGAAGTATGTCTCTGCTTAATCGTAAGACAATTACCTGCATTAAGTCCAACCCCAAACTCGACAATAATTAGTTCTTTGAGGATCAGTCAAAATCAAGAGGATTCTAGCAGGTTAATATCTCTTGCTGTATCTAGCATGGAAAATCTTCATAAATTATGCTCGCCAAAAGGTGCAATTTCTATTTTACCGACCGTGTTGTATTTGACAACCGGGATTATCAAGGAAATGGCAACGAAGAATATCAATGACGCTACTATCTTAGCGCATAATCCAGCAGTACAATCAGCTTTGCATTGCCTAAAGGTATTTTCCACAGATAGATATTGCAAAGATGAAATTGTTGGTGAAGAATGGCAAAAATTGCTTCAAAGTGCTCTAGCGAAAATTATAGACTTAGCAAAAACTGGAAGTGAAGACACTAAATTGGATGAAGTCACCATGATGTTGGCCATTGCAGTGTTCGTACTAAATTCACCCTCAAAGGTTGTTGCAGCTCCAAATCTTCAATATCCATGCATCAATCATTTCAGACAATGCCTACAAAGTGCTAACACTACCGTAAGTCTAATTGAATATACAGCCAACGATAAAATGAGAGTAATTGGTTTCAGGTTCGATTAAAATGTATCCAAACTCTGAAATCGATCTTCTCACACAACGATCGCACCTTAGCCACGCCGTATATACATGCTTTAGCACCACGATTGGTTGAATTTTTATATTCCGACAACGCCCGGAAAATATTTTCGGATGGCGAGCTGTCCGTCACATTAGAGACAATAATTACCGTTGAATCACTGATTTCATTAGCTGAGCCACAGAATAGTAAGTATTCATGGTTTTATCACAAAAATTCGTTAAAAGGCAAATATTTCACTCCTAAAATGCGTAACAGGAGATATATTGCAAGGTGAGTAAGTTACACGTAGTATTCTGCAAGGTACATGTTTCAGGGACCCTTTTATTTATTTTTTATCAAATTTAATCTTTATTTTTTTTATGGTAAATCATTCGTTTTCAGGAATACAAATGCTGATGTTGCTAGTTCCGATCTTGATTAGCTATTTGTTGGAAGGACAGGCTACGCGATCAGCTAACAAGTATTCTTTGATGTTACACGATGCCAGTTTGCAATGGTTAATGAGGATTGGACCTAAATACCCTGAGGTATGTGTTTTATATGTTCCAAATTCGAAATAATCCTCTAACGAGTAATTTTAGGAATTCAAGAAGATGATGAGTCAATCGGTTGATTTAAAAATTCGTTTGGAAAATGCTATCCGATATAATCAACAAGTTTCCCAGAAAACGAAGCCAGAAGCGAATACAAACAAACCATTACTAGCTCAGACCCCATCGATTAAATTGAAAACCGATTTTAGTAATTTTTCGTAATCTTTAAAACCCCTCAAATTGAAATCAGTGCTTCTCTTGTTTCCTTTTTTAATTACGTTCGGAATCCGTGAATAATGCGATAAAATGTGAATTTTTTTAAAGTATAACATACTCCTAAGTTTTTATTTAATTTATTTATAAAGCTTGCACCTTTTAAAAAGATCGCATAAAGATTCTTATATCAAAAAGAAAATAATTTCGATATCTAGTGTGCTGTGATAAAAGAATATTTATGCCTAATGGAAAAGAATTATTCCCTAAAGTTAACGTTGTAAGATTTAAAACGTAGATATCTTCTAGTAATGTTTTGTATATAATTATTAATAAAAAAATGTGAAAATTATTAATTTAAAGATGAAAAAAAAAAAAACACTTGACTGATTTTTACCAATATTTATATTCAACAAATTTTGTAGTTGCTAGGCATTCGATTTATTTGTTCATTTTTAGAGTGAAAACAATTTAGCGTTGTATCTATTTTTAGATCATAAATATGGACCTAGTATGTCGTTTTTTTTTTTTTTTTTACATATTATATTTCTTAATGTAACTATTCCGTAGATTAAAAAAATAAACTAAAATATTGTTGTGTAATTAAATTTCTGTAATCTGTAAATGTGTAACAGTAATGATAGACAACGCAATAAAAAATAAGTAGAATATCTTAGTATCATTTTTTTTCATCCCTTCAATAATTACAGTAAATGTGAAAATATGTTGCATATATTCACGAGGCGCATGGTGTAGCATCCAATTAGATATCGCATCATCTAAGAAATTTGGAACGGTGCGGCTCCAATGAGTACTTCAAAAACAGCCTCATTTAAAAAATTGCAAATTCTTCATAAAAAAGCGTTCTACACTTAATAAAATGGAAACAAAATCACCTGCCTAACGTTCAAAACTGCTGATAATAATAATGTTATTAAGGACTGGGGTAGTACGACAAACACCAAAGTATCGCAAATAACACACAAATATCGGCAACTTTCGCACCGCACAAGTTTAATTTATTATATAGTAATATAATAATTAATCCGGGGCGAATGATCATTCTTAATTAATTCGATTCTTCCGTAGCTGTAATGAGCTATATACTCTTTGAATCCGACGCGACAATCCGCTGTCACCTTTTTAAGTTAATCTTATATGATGCTTCAGTGCAACGTGTAGAAGAAGTTGTATAAATTCAGGCTCAAATTTTCAATAAAATCCGAGAAAAGAAATATTCCAAAAATAAATAATTATTTATTTAAAAATAAGATTATTACACATACTATTTGAATTCTTTATTTAATACATGTTAGATAAATATTTAAAAGTAAATATTCATAAGTTAAATATAAATTTGTATGGGTAATTAAATATATTGGACGTCATTTGTAATTAATATCAATTTATCAACATTAACTATTGCTGCTATTAAAAAAAATATTTGTTGATATTAAGAACTATGCAAAGTTTGACTACACCTCTCGATATCCAAATCTATCAAAATTGCATAATCATGCGCAAAAGGGTAGTATTCAAAGTTATGTGAATTTTAACGACCAATTCGTGCTAAATTGATGTGATAAATTGAATTTTGGAATTTCTCCAGATTTCTCGTCGTGGTAAATGTAAAGCTTTCCCCCAAAAATTTCTTCCAAGTGTTTCCAATATGAATCAGCTGCCGATTCCAATCTGTAAGTGCTTATTGAGATTTGCATGCTTCTTTTTTGTATGTTTCAAATGTAATTTGTGTCACTCACTTTACGGCAAGAGGATGATAGTAACAAGGCTACGTAACAGCTTGTCTTCGGACGTTAAAAAAGCCGTTTCAAAATTAACCTTGGATTGTTCCCAACAGTAAGTTCATGTGAACTACCCCTGTATTAAAATTATATTCGTTTATGTTTAAACATAATATGCATGTAGCATTGTACTTTTACAAGCTACACAGACGCGATAATATCTAGAATTGGGGTCTAATTAATGTTAATGTAAGGTAGAAATAAAATGCTACTGTTATACACTCAATAACTTTCACGATAAATACTATTTAGCATATTTTTAATAACGAAGTACAGCTATAGTGTTGCACGACATGCGATCTGTTTATAACCTGTATTTAGGAATATTTCATATACGTAGATTACAGGGTACTTCATCTGGGATTCCCCTTGGGATGAATTTCCAATTCCCATCAATTATAACTTCATGTTTTCTTCTTGGGAAAAATTCCCCGTTATTTATGTTTAAACTTACCAATATTAATGACTCATAAAGCAAAAAAAAATGTCATTGTTTTAACGAGTTCACAGGTAGGCAAGCTTCCGGTGTCAATTAGTACCGTTGATAAACATACCTTGAAACCAGATATAACGTAAAATGATTCTTTACATTACTTCACTTGTTTTTGCGGAATTTCCTGTTCAATTTTATTATATTTCCGGAAAACTCCTTTTTAGAAATTTAGAAGGGGGTGATTAATATAAGCAATCAAAAGCCATTGAATTGACAACAGATTTATTTTATTTAAGTTAAGAAATTTGAAAAGAAAACGTTTTACACAACAGTGAGACATTAAAACACTTGATATGTATTTAATATTTAATATGTTATTAGTAAAACCAGCCTTTCAAATCTGAAATAGACTACAATACAATAGATAATAAAATTGAGGTAATATTTAATAATAAATATATTATGTATTTTCATGTATAGCGTTGTATTGTTTATAATAATATATAATTTGTTTTTGTGGGCCACCGATGCGTATGCCTAAAGAGAGCGTGAAAGGTATACGCACCCGTGGTTTTTCTTCTCAACAAAACAAAAATGCACGCTAGGTACAAAGATATGTTTGTATCTGGTTTCTACATTTATTACGATTTCAAAAAAATATATGTATTTGTATATTTATTATTGACTTAGATTGTTAGGTGTGATATTTCCATATGCAATGTGATTGTTTTCATTGTATCTTGTTCGTTAGTGTTTGTGTTATGTGTGTAAATATATTTAAGAGGGGAACATATTTCCTCGCGATGTTTTGATCTATCCTCTGCTAAATTATTAAGTGTCAGGTCGTTATCATTAGCTAGAAGATATACCAGACCATCGCCTTATAAAATAATACACTTTGAATGATATGTACATTTAAAAATCACAATGATAATATTTTGTGGTCATCGGTGCGACTTTTTTCTATTCTACAATGCCTACGTTTCAATTAGGTGTAGAGAGGGTTGTTAGTGTGTGGAAAAGGTCATAGGATTAAGGGAAATGATGGCGAAAGGAATATACGCGAGGCCCTACTTACGCGTTAGCTCCTATTCGTCCTTTACTTCATATTTTTAGCTTTTTGTTTCGAAAAACAAACGAAAATTAATTTTTTCCATTTTCCATCATCTTGATCTTCGATTCAATCCTTTCCTTTACTTTGTCTTTAATCATCGTCAATTCCTGTGTATTGTTTTTAGTGTCTTGGTTTGTGTAGTTGATGCGTCATTGTCTTTTTGAGCGACTTTATTTAGTGCCACAATAATTGTCTTGGGAGTCCATTTTTGGTTATTTTTTTGTTTCATAGTCTACTTATAATATAATTAATATATAGTAATAATAGTGATCACAAATATGTATATATTTATATCATAATTAATTATTAAATTACCTACTATAATATCATATCTATAGAACTATTAATTAGTTAATATATGTATATTAATTATTTATATCTTAAATATCACTAAATGCTAGCTTCGTTCTGGCATTCCTTATTAATACGGCAAAAGTGAAAAACATCGAGAATTTTTTAAAAAACTTCTGAGGGAATACTTTATAAAACTTTTTAATTTCTTAATATCAATGTTACCGTTTAATGAATTAATTAATTATTAATAAATGCCGTTGTGCCAAAAAACACTAGTGACAATTTTTTTTTACTTTAAAAATCACCACTTTAAATATTCGTTTGAAATTGTAATTAGGTAATTATTTTATCATCTGATTTAAAAGTTAAAAACTATACTAGATAACACACTTAAATGATATGTTTACGTGTTTTATCCAAAGTATACCTTGGTGCTTGATATGTATTCATAAGTCTGGTTTAAATATTTTTTTTGGCCTTTTTTTATATTTGTTATATTTGGGGAAAGATGCTAAAATGGGACTAAATCGAGACAATAAAATCCCATCAGAAACAGCTAAATATAAACCATAAACCGTGGATGTTAGGCCGGGAATTGAAATTCATATTTTGGAATTTTAAAGAGGGACGGGGGATGAAGAGAGGGTGAGAGGAGGGAGCGGGGGGAGGGGCACGTTAAGGAGTATGTAAAGGAAGGGACGGATAATTACGGACTCTGCTGCTGGAGGGGGTCTAATACGGTAGGTACGAGTAGAATTCTTTGTTGAGGGGCGCGTGTGGTTGGGGATGGGCAAAAAATACAGCAGCAGGGTCAATAATGGTTCAGTCCAAAAATCCGGTATTTACTAGTTTTTCAAGGAAGAACTTAACATCACCAAGTTCCGAGTCCTTGATGCCTAAGGACTTCAACATTCCTAGGTCGCCATTCTCGACGGCCATGAAAACTGAACGTAAATGCTCAAGATCTGAACGCATCAAATGCAATGCTGCACCGAAATCTTCGATAGTTTGGGATTCTGTATTGTGATATAGAAAACTTATTGTCACGAGGAAAAATTCGGATTATTTAGGTATATACCTGAAAGGGCAATGGCTACCTTGTCGACACCTCCTAGCGGTTTAAGAGCATCCCTTGCTTTGCTACCAAACAACTTCTCTAGATAATTGGGCCCATGACTAGCAAGTAAAGACTTTAAGAAGCTGCCAGTCTCCTCCACCGGTGGTCGTTTGGCAGCGGTGCAAAGTCGCGAATCTTCGTCGTAACCGTCTGGACAATCTGGTGCGCCATCGCAAAGGTACTGGATCGAGATGCAATTGCCGTCTCCGGGACATTTGAAGGGTTCGTAGGGATGACAAGCGTCTCCTGAAATCAGAGAAATCGATCCGATAATTAAGAAGGAATCAACAGTTCGAGCGGCTTAGAACCCATCTGTTGCTTTCGCTAGGCAAACCGCGCCCAAATTCAAGGTTAAGCAGCTGTAAATCGCGTAATAAAGTTTCGCTTTTGTTTCTTCCCGGATTTCTTCTGCCTGCTTTGTTGTCTCACGAAATCTAAATGAGATATCGATCGTATATACCGTGTATGGAAATCAATTATCACACGAGCTGTCAAATGAAAAGAAAAAATGGGGGGAAAATTTTTCCCATCTTGAATTACTTACCGTTGCGTTTCGAACTCATATGGCCGTAAAGTCTGCTAAGATCTATTGCCATGACAACGTGAGGTATGGCAGCACACACAGCTACCACCACAATTACAAGCAGTAGCGAATGCGGCGCCATGGCCACACGTACCATGGCTTTTAGAAGAACACAACTCGAAGGGACGGAGAATCACTTGCAACAAGCACCCAGCCCGTTTCCGATTACTATATAAATTGGCATCCAGAGCCTGCGTGCGAATCCACATCGTCTTGCATTTGCGCAAACCACCCACCAGCTGTTGATTTAATCAATAAACTAGAGATTAACATGAAAATGGGTAGCATACATGAACTTTATTCCGGTTTAACCGGCTATAATCTTACCTTTCATTATCATGATTACCCCTTACGGAAAACTCTATCGCTTCATTTTACATTTCTAACAATCCAAGGCGGCTCCTACTAATCCCAGGCACCTCCACATTTTTTCGCTTTATCCATACTGCACGCAGAAGCAACAGATGCCGCCCACGAATACATACACCCTAACACAAATTCCAATAACAGAGGGTCATATTTCTAATTTACTGTACACGGAAAAAAATATCACGAAGATTATGCTTGGTGATTAAAAAAACGATTTTTCGGGTATTTCTCATTTTATGCTCTTGAAGTAATCTTTTTTAAAGCATTAATAATAACAATAATTATACATTCTAAAATTAAAATAAGACGTACATTACATTCCATTATAAAAATTAGCGAAAATAACAGATCTTAACAAAGAACATTGCCATTCTCCATGTCTTATACTACGATTTGGCTATTAGATATATTAGATGTACATTTTATCAATAATAACGTATGTATATTAATGAATAGTGAACATAACATTTCATAATCATAAGCGTTTGCGATGCGTAAGGATATGCTCTACCTAACAAACGAATAAGCGAAGCCTTCAAGATGTCCACTGCCTTTTCACTGATGTCACCCAGAATGATAAAAAAATTAATTTGGTAATATTTTAAAAATAAAGAAAAAATATTAAATAAACATCTAAAGGAAGGGTACAAACAACGGGAATTCGAATCGCTCCGGAGAACACAAAATTCATTCTCAATTAACAGATTTCTCAAATTGTTTTGGAATAAAAGTAGATGCAATAAAAACGGATATTTATAAAAAGAATGCTATTAAGAACGGTTGCCGCAGATATTGACTTTAAGAAGAAACCCGCGATAAAAGAAAACTGAAATTTCTTTTTCATAAAATATCAAAAAATAGAAACATTTTTAGGGAGCAACATAGAAACATAGTTGGAAACCTCTGAGGCAATCAAGAAATAAGACAGAGAATACGAGGGCCAAAAACATCAAACGCTGAGGTTGAATTAAGAAAACGAGTAATGATAAAAAAAGTAAATATTTTTGGATATTTATATCAATATTAATCAAAGGATTTCAAATCGAGCAATTTAAGAGATGCAAAAAGTTTTTGATGTATTTTGGTGCAAAACAAATTTCTTCTTTGTTCAGGAATCTTAGAAAACATGGTTAAGCTATTGTCTTAAATCCGTTCAATCAAGCATATTTGTTTATCGGAACCAGTCAATTTATCTGGTGATGTTAAGATATTTTCCTATTAACATTTTAGTATTTTTATTCGGTTCTTTGTTTTCCAGCTATACCTTTTTCACTAAAAAAATGTACTTAGTTTACAAGCAGTACGCTTGAATACACCAATGTCTCGCGGCACGCCCTTTAGAGAATACTGCATTGAATATTGTTTTACTGGAAATTTTCTTCCTATTTATATAAAAAACTTAATACATTATTTTATAGTTAAATTTATATTAGTTTATTCGAGAATTCATTTGAAAGAATTTAGTTTCTAAGTAATAGCCTTTCACATCGAAGGTAAAATTGCCAACGCGGGGATTTCTATCATTTTTACGATGTCTTGTGTCTGACGTCACGATTATCACCCACAATTATAATATTCCACAAATTAAAAAAGGACAATAAATTTCTCGCATGCTAAAACCAGTTAGCGAGTGATTGTTAACTTGTACAATCGTGATTTCAAGTTTACGAACACCGTCATTCAAATAAAAATAAAATTCAATTCGTATATAAGCGATATTTGATCTTCAGCGTACATATGTTTTGATGCTTAGTTAAACATTAATTCTTCATGCACGATTGTAATTGATAGTTGTTTTACATCTGTAAATGAAATAAAAGAAAAAAATCATAGAAATCTATTTTCCTATCAATGTATCTATATTTATAACATATATCTATATTTATAGCATATATCTACCAATTAGGCCCTATTATCTACCAATATTGATATAATAGTTACATTTAGCTATTGTATGTATTCGAGAGAAACGAAATGCCAGATGTTAAAATCAATATAAACACAATCCATATAATTGTACATTTTTAATCTACTCGTTTATAAATTTTACGGATATATTATTCGCCTTCACAGGTTCTATTCAACAACATTTTGTCACCACGGGTTTTCCACAAACGTGAGCAAGGCCAGACTCGTGCGTTACCAGGTTTAATCTCATGATGAGAATAACAGTAACAAATGCTACAGAATTGATTGTAACTGATGTATTATCATCGGTAAAGAAGGATAATTACAATTCCCATAACGAGAACTCCAGAAATTATCTCTCTATGTACAATGCTGAAGAAAAATATCTTAACAAAACAATCAGATCATTTTTTCTCATTATTCTCCATTTCAATTACTATTACAGTTCCAGACGTAAGTTCTTTAACAATTTTCTCTTTATAATAGCTTTTTACTTTTCCATTAAAGAACGCAGTTTACGAAACGGAAAGAGACGTAGTTTAGAAGATTTCATATTTCGTGATATAATTCGTGAAGTTAATAAATTGTATCCTAGCTCCTGTCAGAAAGAAATAAAACTTCCTCGTCATTTCCTCCGAGGCTCTGCCGTGCTCGCAATTTGAATTAAACAACAGACGGAGATTAATTGGATTTGGCAAGGGGACGGTAAATTTGGAATATTGAAATAAATGGAAGGATGTTATATCTAAAGCTATTTCATTTTCCGAGGAGCTACGATTGTTTAAAAAAATATATTTGTTACTTGAAGACTAAATAGTTTGTGACAGTTACTAATTAAAAGAAATTTTCTAATTTTCAAAACAATTTTTTAATATTTTACTAAAGAGACATTTACTAAAGAAACTTGAAAGAAATCTTGGGAATAGAACCTTCTTACACCTAAATGTACATGTAAAATAGAATGCACTGCAATCCTCGATATACTTAAAGATACCTCTATCTCGCGATGTTTTTCGGAGCAATCGATTTTTGTGAATCTTCACGAAATTTGTCGCTGATTGAAGAACGATCGCAGTGAAATTTTGCAATCGTCTTTCTTAATGGTACTTCATCACGAAAGGTGTTAGATCTTTGCTAAAATCGTAAAATAAGTGTCGAACTTTACAAAAATGGCAATACCAATGTCAACGGTGTTATTTAGTAGTCGTTTGTCGTCGTTAAAAGCTTAAGACGCCGCCCTTGTTGTCCCAGTTATTCGTACAAAAACGTTGATGAACTTGAAAGGGACACAAATTTGATTTTATTTAAAACTACTGTACAAGATTAAAATCAGAATTAGACTCTATCGTACTTGTGCGTTTAGCAGATTGCGAGACATGGTGGATGATCATATTAGAATAATTTACCTTCTTTCTGGCACTTACCTATAAAACTACAGGTAGGCTCTGAGAAATGAGATCAAGAAGAAACCTTGATCTCATTCCTCAATTTTTGCCTTTAAAGTATTATATAAACTTGTTATTGTTATTCGTTCTCTGAAAAAAGAGAAAAAAAGCAGGTAATCCTATAAATTTTGTCGGTTCTCGGTAGAGTTAAAAAAATAATGACAATGTTACAAACATCTCCGCTTAAAATATACATTCTTTTTATAATGTTTATTGATTTGAACACACCTAACTTATTATAAATAAAGCATATGCATGGGCTACATATTTACTGTCATATCGTGTGAGATATATATTTATGTAGGTATACATATATGTTACAATCAATATGCAACCACTAGAAACGTAAATTTGTATCTTGCGTGTAGATATGTAGAGTAGAATTTATATAACTTTGATCAATTAATACAAGCTGAAGTCCTTAGATTTCTATCTATTTTTGGTACTTATAAATATAATAGGACACAAGAAAATACGTACGTCTCCATTATACATAATAATCATGAAGTCATTTTAGTCACCTTCAAATAAGTAATGTAGTATTAAAGCTATATACTACGCAATTAGTAAACAAATGTTAATGAAATCATTACAAAATTATAGTACGTTTTGTAATCGAAGAAGTTCGTGACTATTGCTACTGTAAACTAAGAAATTTTGTTTGGGAAGCAGGCATATTTAATAATAATTTAAAAGCAAATAAAATCTTCCATGTCCAAGGTTAAGCAATACATCATAAATTTACAAGTATAAATCCCACGGATATTCTATACAGATGTGTTTAACCATTCTCAATACACAATAAATAGAAATGAAATACAGAGAATCTCGAAGCAAGCATATTGAAAAGAACCGGTCATTTAATTTACATGTAAAAATAATATTGATGTGCTGCTAATTAACTCTACTCGCTGTACAGGTATTTGCAGATTACTGGTGGGGATTTTTACAAAAAAATGCCTCTTGTTTGGAACAACATATAAATAATGATCGCTACCTCCGTTGCATCATTAATCTTTCAAAGTAGTATTAGTGAACCACTACAGAAGAACAATAACAAAAAAAAACAATGAAGAGCCTTTTTTTATTATCCGTATTCGCATTTGTTTTGGTGTGTGTTAGTGCTGCCACCTATGAACGTAAGTAGCGAAATGTACTATGTGATTTAAGTGTTGAGGAAACTAATTGTTTAATTTAAAAATTCATACAAGGATTGTACTAAATGTAAAAATCTTTTCTACTCAGTTATCCCGATTTATTATGAGAGCCCTGACGAAGCTGCACTTTCGAGAGTAGCAAGAGCTCCACGTAGGGGCCATGAGCATCATCGAGGTGGTGCTGGTGCTGGTGCTGGTGCTGGTGCTAATGCCAATGCCAACGCTAACAGCCAAGCTGGCGCTGAAGGTTTAGGAGGATTTGGTGGTGGTCACGCCGGAGCCAATGCAAATGCAAATGCTCAAGCTGGCGCTGGAGGTTTTGGTAGTGGAAAAGCTGATGCTACAGCAAGCTCCGAATCAAAAACGTGGACAAATGCCGGAGGTTCTGGATCATCTTCGAGTTCCTCATCGAGTGCATCATCCAGCAGCAGCTTTGGAAGTGGCAAAGGATATCCTGGTGGATTCGGTGGTGGTGCTGGCGGAGCTCAAGCCAAAGCTGATGCCCAAGCTAACGCTGCTGCAGGTGCTGCATAATTTGCTCACGAGTGCTGTGTTATGTTTTATTTGAATTTATACTTGACATAAATTGTAAGTTTTTTTTATAATTAAACAATTTTGGCATTTAAAACATTAACTGGTCAAGTGCCATTTATTCTATACTTTCGAAAATCTACTGCCACCATATTAAACAACATGCCACCTTGATATCTTGTGTTGTTTGTTTTTCCGATGTGATAATTACCTTGCTTCGTGGAATTCCCAAAATACAATATTGAAATATTCTTTTTTATAAGTACTTAAGTAAATAAATTTTAACTAAGAGACCATGTTCTTATTGATATCCCTAAAAAGTATATTTTTCATTACATTTGTTAACAACTTCACAGTAAATTTATATAACACGTTTGTTATTTATTCATTAAACCAAGGTCCAACTGGTTCCAGAAAACTATATCCAATTGTTCCGTATTAAATTCTCATAATTATTGATTTCATAACCAAGACAAAATTCTAAAGTTCATAATAATATAAATGCAAATTTTCACATTTACATATGACATAATATTAATTAAAAAAGAATAATACGTTTTAAATGATCTATTTAACAAAATATTACATTAACATTAGCATATTGGATTCATAAAAGCGTTTATTTTAAAAACGTAGCGAAGGAAGGGTTATACAGATGCAAGCCATTAAAAAATTTTGTTTTGCTTGAGTCTCCAAGTCTATTTATACTTCCTGTCTTTCCTAAATTAACGGTATCGATCTTCAAGTTCGAAGACGTATATCTATCGATTATACCCAAGCTGAATTTAGGATTTTGACTTGCAGGTTTCTGTATGGTTGGTCTTGGTGAAGTTGTAAGTGGTGGTCTTGATGTACGTTGGAATGAATTAGCGGGAACTGTATTCTTCGTCACAGATACTAGATTAAAACCTCCCAAGCTCTGAAGATTAAAGAAAGATCCTTTTTTGGGTTTCGAATTTGTCGAGTTGTCAAAACTAATTTGCCCAGAAAATATAGCTTGCACCAGTCCTTCTGTTGTTGACTCTAATCTTCCTTCTAAAAAGAAATTCTTAAACTGATATCGTTACTCTTGATCTCACTTACCTTTTGGTGGTAAAATTACATCTGGAAGAGTTGCTTTACCTCTATCCATGGTTGTTGGTAGGCGAGATTCTTGATCACCAAACTTGCTAAATAACTCTAAGCTAGGATGTGGTGGCGTAATGGCACCAGGTGTCACAGCAACATTTCCCCTCATTGGGGAAAATGTAGTTGAACTAATTTCTGATGGAGGAGTTTTCTGTACACCAGTAAATGATCCTAAAGGAGCATTCTGATTACCAAACTTATTAAATAATCCTAAATTAGGTTGAGGTGGTGGAATGATTCCAGCGACATTTCCCCTTATTGGTGAGAACGTAGTTGAAGTAATCTCTGGTGGAAGAATTCTATTGAATTGACCTAGACTAGGTTGAAATGCTGTAGCAAGGTTTCCATTAACTGGAGCTGAAGTGGTTGCAGCAATTTCAGATGGAGGAGTTGTCTGTATATTAGCAAGTAATCCTGAACTATAATTTTGGTCACCGAACTTGTTAAATGACCCTACATTAGATTGAGGCGGTGTAATAACTCCGGCAACATTTCCCCTTATTGGCGAGAACGTAGTGGAAGTAATTTCTAGTGGAGATGTTGTTTGAATTCCATCGAATTGTCCAAAACTAGCTTGAGATTCTACAGCAACATTCCCTCTTATCGGAGCAAAAGTAGTGGTCGAAGTAATTTCTGATGGAAAAGTTGTTTGGATTCCAGCAAATAAATCATATTGGTTATTTATACTTGTATCAAGTGTAGTTTGAGTGCTCGTACTAAAAGGCGGCGCTATTGTACTGGCTTCGTTCAAAATAACAACGCTAGTCCTCTGACTTGAAGTTATAAACGGGCTCGTATTAGTAGTTACTTCTACATCTTGTTGTAAGTTGGAAACTGGAATATCTGTATAGCTTTGAGTTGGAGTAAAATTAAAGCCGCCTAAAGTAGAACTTGAAACGTCACTTCCTAACGTAGTAGTTCCTGAAGCTGGTTGGTTAAAAGTGAAGCCATTAAATCTGGTTCCAAATCCAAACCTGTGCAGATGCGGTTGGTCTTCAAAAATCGTTGTTCCAAAATTACTTTGAAATTTTGTAGTACTAGGTGCATCCGTTACTGTTTCCACTTTCCCTTGATAGAAATCATTTCCGAATAAATTTTGCTGGTTTTCATTAACAGAAAATTTACCAAAATCCTCCTGGTACTTTAAAACTGGTGTAGTACTAGGAAAGATTACAGTTTCTGTAGTGGGAACAGTACTCAAATTATTAAAAGTATTGGTAGTAAAGATAGGAACGCCATCTGTACTAAAACCAGCGGGAATTATCTTTTTAATTTCCTGACTGGGAGTGGTTTGATCCTCATATTTCGTAGTAGTAGTACTTGTGACGTCAGTACCAACTGTTTGATCTTGTACATTCTGGGTTGATGTAGGAAGGTTACTTACGGGAATGGTTTGGTCTAAAGCATCTGAAATCTCTGGCGCGTTTTCATAATTTTCTAGAGCATTATCAGGGCCTGAACTGCCATTATCAACAAGATTTGATTGGAAGGTACCAAGGTATGGTTGATTGAGGATGTTGTTTTGGATTTTTCTATTAGTGTCTTCCTCGGCTGCATTAGAAATCTCAGTAAGAAAATGGGCGTCCTCTGTAGAAGTACTAATTTGACTTTCTTGATTTGTACCAACCTCGCTGAAAAAATCAGGGTACCTTGACTGGGCAATATTATCATCGGTTGCGCTATTTGAAGGTCCTTCGTTAGTAATTAAAGCGTCTCCTGCTTCTGTAGTCCTAGAACTGCTTGTATCAGCTTCATCAAATGTTATATCATCAGTAACTGGATATTCTTCATTTTGAACAGTAGATATTAAGATATTTTCATTTTCCACATCGCTAATTCTTGTCAAAGTTTGTTGATTTGATTGAATAGGAATATCGCTGGCTATATATTTGTTTTCTTCAGTAAAATCATCACATATATCACCGTCATAACTGATAGTGCTAGCTTTGGGATGTTTGGTGTTTGTTTCTACGACTAAATTTGCACCAGCACGATTACTAAGCTGTCCAATAGAGGTAGTACTTATAGCTTGGTTATCATTAAATGTTTGCTGTAGTTT
Source organism: Oryctes rhinoceros (assembly GCA_020654165.1). Lineage (NCBI taxonomy): Eukaryota > Metazoa > Arthropoda > Insecta > Coleoptera > Scarabaeidae > Oryctes > Oryctes rhinoceros. The sequence continues at coordinate 10,484,360 of JAIOKQ010001013.1, read as the reverse complement.
TCCATTTATTTCACCGACAGTACCGTCTTTGATACGAGTTTCATTATCAGATTGCACTAAATTTTCACTGATATCGATTACTTCTGTTGTAGCAACTTCAGCAGTGGTATCCTCTTCGTTAATTTTGAAGAGATTTCCTACTTCTAATCTTTGTTCGTTTGCCAACGTTTCATTGTGTTCGATCGCAGCTTCAGTTTCTATAGTTACTTCTTCATTCGTAGTGTATTCGTTAATATTCGTTGTTTGGGCTTGATATAATTCGGTGTGATCTTCTAAAATATTTTGGAATCTTTCACTTTTAACATTATCTTCTGTATATTCTGTTCGATAAAAAATTTAATGATATTTACGTTTTCTAATTACATAATCCACTCACCGATTCTAAATCCAAATATTGTCAATGCACTTAAACAAAGCACTAGAACAAATAGAGACTTCATTTTCGCCAATCTTTTCTTGTGTAGATCACATTTAAAAATGTTCCAAAAGAAAAAAGAAGGTGCTTTATATGACGACAAAGATAGAACTAGAATTTCTCTCTACTTCTACTTTGATCAAAATCCTCTATGTTAAAAAAAAGTTGATTTATTTATATCAGGAAGTATATGAAAGGTTGCAATTGTTTTTATGCTCCTTTTTAGTAATCATTATTCTCTGTGAAGTACACGTCTCATCAGAAATTAAAAATTATGTGTAATTAACATTTTACACTATGCGTAAAAAACAATCAAGCTATAAATAAATAAATAAATACAAAATCTCTGGTTTCTAAACCTCGCGTTTTAAAATTAAATGTATTTGGATAAACTGCAATTTGCATAAATTAAACATTTAGACTCCTATTTGGAACATGAAATCAGTGTGAATCAGCTAGAATATAATATTATATAACTCCCAGTCGATTTTAGGCGAAAAATTTCGAACAGCATATGTTTGACATTTCGTTTCTGCATATTTAACGAGTTAAATCGAATGTGGGTTCAGGTATATGGAACACCTAAAGCACTCAAAGATGATTTGTTATGTAATATTTAAGGCATGTAATACGATGACAAGGTTATATTTTCACCGCAACGACGTAAAATCAAAAGAGAGAACCCTGAATTATTTATTGTTCTTAAGTAGAAAACCGCCTCTTAAAAACGATAAAAAACAATAAGTAATTTTCCTTTCCAGAAATTCTTTTAATTGCATTGAATATCCGTCACCAAATCGGAGTCGCCTTATTTTACTATAAGCAAAGTTTATTTCAAACGCTTTACTTTTACACTTACGTTTAAAGATGTTAAAGAAAAACGGATGAAAACCTATAACCTCTTAAATTATCTCCCCTTTCTCCTAGAGGTCCCTATTTTCCTTATCGGTATCTAACCATAATTTTCCACTTTAACAAATTTCGATTAGTTATAGTGTACATCCTGAAGGACAGGTGCTTCATAAAGAAATACAAGTGAAATCTACCAGAGAAGATGGAAAAATTATTCGGTAAACTGTAGATTACGTACATTTCAACAATATCAGATTAAGAGTAGATCTGTGTATGTCGATCCTAATTCTAACGTCTTTGTATATTTAACAAGAAAATTGAGCTTTCAAACATAAGACAAAAATGTTGATCCGATATGATATAGATTCGAAGGGTGAAAACCTACAATTTCTTAAATCATCTCCCCTGCATCCTAGAGGTCCCTGTTCCTTATCTACATCGAATCATAATTTTTCATTTTGCGAAACTTTCAATCTCCCATTTTTCGCATGTTTCCTAAAAAATACAAATGAAATCCGCCCGAAATAAGCTGGAAAAATAATTCAACAAGCTGTACATTTCGTATATTTCAAGAATATCAGCTCAAGTATTTCCCTCGAGATTTACGTATGTTGATTCTAAGTCTAATATCTTTGAATATTTAACACGTATGTATGAGGGAAGATGTTATCTCCGAATATCTTGATCTAATCTGATATTTGTAAGCTTTTTGAAACGAGAGTAAAAATGTTGTAATATTAGCCACATAATTCTTAGAATGGATGAAACAGTGAAGTAAAAAAATGTAAAAAGTGAGTAACTTGCTATAGAATAAAAAAAGATTCTCTGATAAATAAAATAGAACAACCGCTTTCGTAATACCGTTCCAGTCCTGCAAATAGGTACCCTGATCTGATGTAATATTTACGAACTCTTTGAAAGAACAACAGGAAAGCTGTAATATTAGCGACATCACTCTTAACATGGATGAAACAGTAAAATAACTAATTAATTTGCCATAGAAAAAAAGAGTCTCTGATAAATAAAACAGGAAACCAACTTTCGTAGTATCCTTCCTACTGCAAATAGGTACCCTAATCTGATGTAATATGAGCTTTTTGAAATAACAATAAGGAAGCTGTAATATTAGCGACATCATTCTTAACATGGATGAAACAGTAAAATAACTAATTAATTTGCCATAGAAAAAAAAAAGAGTCTCTGATAAATAAAACAGGAAAACAACTTTCGTAGTATTCTTCCTACTGCAAATAGGTACCCTAATCTGATGTAATATGAGCTTTTTGAAATAACAATAAGAAAGCTGTAATATTAGCGACACCATTCTTAACATGGATGAAACAGTAAAATAACTAATTAATTTGCCATAGAAAAAAAAAGAGTCTCGGATAAATAAAACAGGAAACCAACTTTCGTAGTATCCTTCCTACTGCAAATAGGTACCCTAATCTGATGTAATATGAGCTTTTTGAAATAACAATAAGAAAGCTGTAATATTAGCGACATCATTCTTAACGTGGATGAAACAGTAAAATAACTAATTAATTTGCCATAGAAAAAAAAGAGTCTCTGATAAATAAAACAGGAAAACAACTTTCGTAGTATCCTTCCTACTGCAAATAGGTACCCTAATCTGATGTAATATGAGCTTTTTGAAATAACAATAAGAAAGCTGTAATATTAGCGACATCATTCTTAGAGTAGATACAACATTTAAAAAGGATAAATAACTTAACACAGAAAACAGAAGAATCTCTGATAAATAAAACAGGAAACGGTGTTCGTAGTATCCTTCCGGTCCTGCAAAGAGGTACCTTGATCTAATGCAATATTTGTAAGGTTTTTTTGAAACAACAACAAAAAAATAGTAATATTTGGGACATCATTCCTAAAATAGATAAAAGTACTGGAAAGGTACTGCGAAAGTCATTTTCCTTTTTTTTTTCTTATTTTTCTTATTTTTTTTTATTTTTCCAGCTTATTTATCAAAAATTCATTTTTCTTTTATAGCAAGTTAGTCGCTTGCTATAAAAGTAGGTGCATATAATGCTTACGAGCTTTTTGAAACAACAATAAGAAAGCTGTAATATTAGCGACACCGTCCTTACAATGGATGAAATAATGAAAAGGATAAATAACTTGCTGTAGAAAAATCTCTGATAAATAAAGGGAAAGTGAATTTCATAGTATCCTTCTCCTTATACAAGTAGATACCTTGATGTAATCTAATATTTACGAGCTTTCTGAAACAACAACGAGAAAGCTGTAATATTAGCGACATCACTCTTAGATTGGATGAAAAATTGAAATAAATGAATAACTGGCTATTATCTGTTTGTTGCTGTAGAAAAAAATTCTGAAAATCTGCTTTCCTGCCTTACAAATAGGTACCTTGAATTGATCCAATATTTACGAGTTCTTCGAAACTACAAGAATGCAGTAAGCTTGGGGACATGACTCTGAGAATGGATAAAACCATGAAAAGAATAAATAACTTGCTACAGAAGAAAAGAGAATCTCTGATAAATAAAACAGGAAAGCTACTTTCGTAGTGTCCTGCAAATCCTTGATGTAATGGAGTATTTCCGAGCTTTTCGAAACAATAAAAAAAGCTGTAATATCAGCGACACCGTTCTTAGAATAGATGTAACAATGTAATAAATGAACGACTTGCATTAAAAGAAAAAAGAATCTAACGAGTAAAACAAGAAATCGGCTTTGGTAATATACTCCCGGTCCTGCAGCTTTTAGCGCTTTTGACATTTCCTAAAAGTTGGCGTTTTTTAATCGTGGAATTTGGGTTTGGTATTTTATATTTCAAAAGTTATTTTAATAGATCAATTAAATCGTTTATTTAAATTTTACACCTGTCCTGGCATTTTATACTACATATTTTAATTTTAATTTCCCGATTGATGTGTTAACATATTTCGCAAGGTCTTCTTGATAGTCACCTCGTAATTTTACTTGCAACTGTAGTTCAAATCGATTAAATTTACATTGTATCTTCAAAAAAATTTAAATTGATTTATTTTTATGAAATACAGATCTATTAATCTCATGCAATCCAAATTTTTTTAATGGTTAATTTAATTTGTCTATTTGAGTGGGCAGCACAAGTACACAGGACTGAAATAAGAAACTCTTTGTTTTATTTTTTTTATTATTTAAAACACATGTATTTGGGTTTTCTTTGGTACTACTCTAGGTTACAAAGTTACAAGTTCAATTTTCACTAAAATGAATCATAATAATCCTTAGGTGGTGTATAATTGTAATTTATAATGATAGTAGTAACAGTAATTTAATAGTAATAAAACTTATTTCATCTTGAAAACATGCAAATATAATATAAAATTCCTGTAATAGTAATAATAATGATAATAATAATTATTATTATCTTAACATCGGCAAACTTTTTTTTATATAAGATCCACTTTTATGTTCTTATATTAAGAAATATGTACAAAATAAATTGATATAAAAGTTTTAGTCTGTACATTAAGAGTATCCCCATAGGAGATCTCTGTATAACCGGATTTGTTACTGATGATCTTTTTTAACCAAGAATCACTATAAATGCATATAAATGAATTTAATCACTATACAAAATTTTGATGTAGCAAATGGTAATTTACAAGACATTTCTTTGTATTATCCTTGAGATACTTGTATTCATGTGTACAATATTTCAGCGTTTTTTCTTCATCTTACATTGATTCGTATTGGCACGTATGTATATATATATATATATATACTCAAGAAGTTGAAATTTTTCCTTTCGATACCTCAAAATTTAAATTTCCTTAGCTTTAGCCTAACGATCTTCCAGTAACAAGACTCGATTATGATTTTATAAAGCACTGGTACATCAAAATTCAATTCAAATAAACGTAAAATTCCTAAATAGTTCAAAAACGGGATCAGTATTTAAGGCAAATGATTATAAAAATATCTAAAATTCTATTAAAAAACATTTTTTTTTTCTCCCTCGATCTCAAGGGAAATTTCATTTTTTTTTTTTTTTTTGGTGCACAGTATTGATGTATATTTAGTTATATTTTGCGTAATTTTGTCATCTTATATTTTTGGAGTTATCTTGGTGATACTACAACTATTTATTTAATGATATTTTACAACAATTACCCTAGGATATCAATCTAACACCTCATGGTGTTTATAAAACGTATTAAAAATTGAGGGTAGGTGATAGTCCTAGGAATTTTCCTTCTACGAAAACCGTTTCATTCCTTTTTTTTTTATCGCCCTGTTTGTTTTAATCTATAACCATTCTGTATAAGCGTTTTTTGCGCAATACATTTAATACAACTATTATTAGGGCTTCCTTAGAATGTCAAGGTAAGCAAAGAACCCCCCTTGCATTCTAGAAAATAATTTATCACTACAAATTAAGCTTATATTATAATTTTAATGTGAAAGGAGTTTTCTTTTCTTTGTTTTTTTCTCATGAGCAAAAGATCTCTTAAACTTTAGGTATACAGGAAATATATTGCGATGTCTTTAGAAATCCGTTGAATCTATTTTATATAAAACAGAGGCGATTCGTGAAGGCGTTATAATTGATTGGAAAATAAATTTAAATTTAAATTAATCAGACCACCTCTGTTTTAAGTGATCACTCTAATTGTTTTTTCTTTTTTCTTAATTAAATCATACCAAAATGATAATTATTGAATATATACTAATAAACCTAATAGAAGTGCAACATTAATAATAATAATGACTGAAAAATAATAATAAAATCTCTAGTCCCACGTGAAATTTATTAAAAATGTTTGTTGTATAATTTCACTAAAGTCTTTAATTAAATCCTTAGATTTATAACACAGCCATTTTACGATTCTTCACCATCCTCACGGAAAAGGTACGTTGACCAGTATATTATGTTAAACAAGGCAAATACCAGCGGAAACGTAATCCGGGATATTACGTCGATACGTTTAGACCGTGTCGGGAACTTCGCCAACCACGATCGACAGCAATTGGGCCTTGCGGGTTGCATGTGAATCTCACATGCACGCAACTTATCCATACTGATCGGCTCTCCAGGATGGCGTACAAGAGGTTTCTGAAATCATAAGACAAAACTAAATTGTAAAAGAAGGTAGACTGAAAAAAATGCTTTAATGACAAATTAAATTAAATCGTATTGAATTTGGGAAAAGGGGTCCACTTTTTTATTTCCAACATTATGAAAAAATAACACACACAGTCACTGTTTCACCAAAAACAGCTGTACGATTCAAGTGATCCAAGGCACGCATTTCTGACATTGATGTCGAAGAAGATTTAATACGTAGGCTTCATATTATCTCACAAACTTTAGCCTGTGGTAAAATGATCAATCCTCAGAAATTTGAAGAATTTGCGTTTAAAACTGTGAAACTTAAATATATCAGAATATTTTTGTTATAGTTTAAATCTTATATTTTCCCTGTTTTTTTTTTTCATGTCTCATCTCATAATGCCACAAATTAAGGCCACTCTAAGCAAAACAGTTAACAACAGGAGTAAATATAGGACGAATCTTTGCAAGTTTCCTTAAACCAAAAAACTTTAGTAAACCGATCAATTTTAACTTTCTTATAAAAGCATATTCAGGAGAAACCTTCCATTTTTGTTTGCATTTGGTAATAAATATAAACGTACTACATTAAATCTTCTAAATATTAACACACAGCAAACCTCATTTTTTTCGCTCGGTGATCAGGGTGTTCAACCATGCGGCTAAGGCTATTGGAGAATCTCACTCAATATCCCACAAAATCTGTTTCTCCGGGATAATTAATTTTAAACAATCCTTCAATTTTTGCTTTATCGTTGACTTCTTTATTTAGAATAAACGCATTATAGAAATGTAAGTGATACATGTTCAATTTAATATTCATGTTTTTTTATTATTTAGTTTGCTTATCATTAGAGAGGACAAAGACAGATGAAATTATTACTTTTCTGCGGAGACTAGACAGATTCGTGTTTTGTAGACTCTCTAGGACAACACCATACACGAGTCTATCTAGTTGCTGCAAAAAAGGAATAATTCCACCTGCTCTACTCTCTCTACTTATCATTAAAGAGGACAAATCCGGAATGAAACCACATGCGTGACGATTGGACTCCCGCACCCTGCATCACACACACGAAAAGTTATTCAGTATGTTGTTCACGGCCACCGTGTGTGCGTAAATTAATTAATTGAACATAGAAGAGAAGTCAGGTGTTTTTTTCACTTGCAAACAAGCACACAAGCAAACACTTGAAACAAACAAAAACTTAAAACACTTGAAGGGAAATCGGTGATATACAAGTCACAATGGCTGCCATTTAATTCCGGTGTAATCTAAGTTTCCATTTTCAGTCCAACGTTTAATTTAACGTCTACACAAATGATGTAGCCCTCTTTTTAACAGGTGTGTATTTATGCTGATGATCTGTCAATATTAAGTACTGCGGAACTGACTAGAAAAGGAACACATGGTTCTTCTGACCACTTTGTGACTGGTTTGCATCTAACAAATTATACTTAAGCTTGGAAAAAACTAAATGTATGCTACTTGCTCGACCTATGGTTCTTTACTTGAAAACTGTAATACAGCCAATATTTTAGGAATAAAAATCGACAATTACCCTACAATGGAAGGTACTAAAAGTAATATTTTATTTTGTACTTTAAAATATTATCAAGTTTAGTTAAAAGTACGGACACGGCGACTTTATTCATTTTAGAAAATTGTGTTCAATATAAAAATTCGTTTTTTTTTTTTTAATTTGAGACCACTTGAATTTTTTCTTCCATTGATTTTGAGTTAACGTCGTAAATGGTCATTGGAACAAATCTTCTTAATTTTTAGAGCACCATAGCAGTGTCCCCAACAAGTTAACAGTCCAACAAGTGAATATCCTATCAGTCACTTTTTCATCAACATCAATTTAACCTCGGTTCTGTACTTGCAATTATTTCGTCATTGTCAAATTAACAATAGAGGACAATTTAAACAATTACTTTAATTTACTAAGTAGTTAGTTTGTTTTTAATGATAAGGTTGAGACAAATAGCACAGATATACCTAACGTTTTTAATAATTGAATCGGCGTTTTCTTGCAAGAATGCTAAAAAAAAAATAATCGGCTAATAATAATTATTATAGCACCTACTATAAACACAGCACGTGCACTTTACGCATATTATGTATGACTAGTTTTAAATAATAAAATAAAATTTCCCATTACAATTCATCTGCCTGTCTTATAAACTGTTGTTTGTCCGCATTCCTTATTACCAGCAGAAAGAATATTGAAAAATAATTGAACATGAATATTTTTTTAGACAGATACATATTTGAAAATCTTATTACCACTAAAGAGGAAAAAGACAAAAATAATTCAAAATGAGAATACAATAAAAAAAATGAAGACATCATTCCGAAAACTAAGGAAAAGAGATCGCTTCGATTTCTATTATTTGACTCAAACGTATCAGGATAAATGCTAATCCTTGGTCGACAAACGAAACGATATTCATTTGGTCTCGCCGATTATTAAACGCGTGCGTCTGAGAATGATAGATTCTTTGCGTTCTTAAGTTGTTTTATCAATACTAAATGTCACATCGTACAAAATAGTAATTTAGCAACTAATTTTACCTGCAGTCACTACACCGCAACATTTTACGGCCAATTTTTGCCGCGTATAATACGCATAATCCAACGGGTATAATTAATTCACTTTATTCTTTTCTGGTTGATCAAGCAGCTTACTTCTCTGAATGTAAAAGTATCGTAAAACTTGAATTAACACCCCTTTTGTTTCGTTAAACACTTTCAATGAATATTGGATCCGATCCATTAATAAAGCAACTTCTTCTGAAAGTTACTTCATTAAATATTCAAAGGCTACGGCGAAAAAAAAACCTTCTCACCTAAAAACCAACACGACGTACTGCCTTATAAAATATTCACTACTAGGCGTAAATGCGTTAGCAAAGTAATTTATATTAGCAAATTCCTAATGGAAAAGTATTTATAAGACAATTTAATTTAAGCAATTGAATTACCAGACAGACCCGAAGGCATTAATAGTATTAAATATGAAAGATTAAAGTCGAACTTTGTGATAATTCCTTCTGACAAATTTTAAAAGCTTTACCATTAGGGTTGTAAAATGTCGTTACTTTCAGAGCTTATATCCGTTATTTTATATTCGGCACCGAATATTCGTTTCGTCGGAACGCTGCAGAATAGGCAATAATTAAATTAGGCCCATCTTTTTTTGTAATTTTATTGTCACGCAATTTAGATATCAAAGAAATCGAAAAAAAAAAATTATGCACATCATAAAATATTTTAGAAAAATTTGATAGATTCAAAAAAGGTAAAAAAGAAAGTTGGAAAGGTAGTCATTTTACTGCAAGATATAAGGTGGAAAACATTAGTTACGATGCTATAAAAACATGAAGAAGCCTCAAACTGATTTTTCGAAGAACATATTAAGAAAATAATATGCGCAAACATTGATTATCGGTTTGTCGCCTATAATATTGGATCCAACGGAAAGTAAAACTTCCTTAGATGACATAAATTGCCATCTAAAGCAGAAGAAGAAATAGCTTAAATAATAAATAAAGAAAATATGTATGGCTAAGTAAGATTGTTACCTTATATGATAAAGTTACATTAGTTAAAGGTATACAAAAAAATTAAAAAATATTAGTTTCAGTGAGGAGGTTCTATCAAATATCGCTACATTATTTACTTCAATCAAAATTCATATTTACAATGAATGACACGAAATATATTAACTTGTTCTCGATATCTAAAGAGAAGCCCTTCAACAAACCACCAGGCCCCTTTCGTAACAGATGGTAATCACAAATGAAACACGACAAGCGTATGCAAGAACGGATTCTCAAGCACCAACCAATATTACTTAAATAAAAAGGATCTGACTTGAATATCCGATATTGCAATTTTCTAAAAATATTTCAACGAGTACTTTAGATCTCCGAAAATAACGAATATCGAACAATAAATATTATTATATTTACATCATTACTTACCATAGCAAAGGTTGCATTACTATCCGTATCCATGAGATCCGACGTGGCATCCATGGACGCAGCATGCTCCAATTCACACTGCCTTCGTTGTTTTTTCATATTCTCTCTATGCATGTCAGATCTTGATGCATAATTGACCAGGGCAAACTCCAATAATGCACCGAATACAAATGTTAAGCATACACCAGTCCAAACGTCTATAGCTTTCGTGTAGGAGACTGGTGGTAGCGATGCATTTATTCCCGAAGTTTGCGTCGCCATTGTTAAGAGAGTGGTGACACCTAAATAAGAACAAAAGGAAACGTTTTAAGTAATTTTCGATAGGGTGAACCTATTCGAGATTACCTAAAGATACCCTGGCAGGTACAGCTCCTTGATCTAACCAAAACGAAACCCAAGAGACGATGACTAACATACAACAGGGGATGTATATTTGAATTAAGTAATAACTGAACTCCCTTTTGAATAATAAATCTACTTTCAGACAGCTGTATTCCCCTAAAAAGAAGACAGGAATTTAGTCGGTTTAGTGTGAGATTTTTTATAAAGGTAAAGACTGAGATATCTAGATTTAACATTAACTCCTTCAGACCTAATCAAATCTAATGTAAATTAGCATAAGAAGGATATATCTGTTGTCAAGACCCAATATCCTGAAATTTCAGGATAATTTCAGAATGAACCTAAAAACAATGTATATAGATGTGCACTACAGAATTCAAATGAGATTTGATCCCACTTTGTCGTACGTGGTAAGAATTCTTATGCACATGTATATACATGTTCACAAGAGGTACGAAGGAATTAATTAATACTAAAAACAAAATGTTATAAAAAAACCTATAGCAACTGGAAAATATTCAAGGTTTCATTCATATTTCGGACTAGAAGTAATTGATTAAATTAAAAAAAAAGGTAAATAAAACTTTCCAGCGGATCTTGATGTTATTCAACCAACCTGTGTTCGTTTTACTATTGCAATAATCCGTTAGGAACTTTTCCAAAGTAAAACGCGGTAAATGTAGGTTTTTTACTACTTGCACTGGATCTCCCTCCTTCCAAAGAAATACCAAATCCGCAGTAGTCCAACCATCTTAAAAAAAATCAATTCTAATTTACTTACCTCGTATAAAATTAAAGATAAAGTGAATATAAAAAGAAAGAAAATGAATTACTCGCTGTTTTTAACACCCTGTCACATTTTCTTTTATTCAGTTTTGAGATCAAAAGAATACTATCAAAATATTCCAACAGGTTGTAAATCTGTGACGCGGTGCGTTGTGTGCGAGAGTGCGTTTGTCAATAATTCCCGTCTTCCTCTCGGCATATTTTACGCATTCAGAATTTCAAAACGGAATAGAGCTAAATTCACGAGAGCAAAAATTATCAATTTTAAAAGTAATCCTACTTAATTTATTGATCGCAATTAAATCGTTGAATAAAATCAAAAGCTAACAGAAGGCTTCCCCCGAGCACTTTCACTCATTAAACGAAATCTTTTTAAGCTTCTGACAATGTTTACATTGGGGCAAAAAATTCAGTTTTTATTGGAAAGTTTTCCCTTCGGGAAAATGCAGATGGCTAATTATCTACCGGACGGAATTTTAAACAACACGTTTCGAAATTTAGCAATCGCTTTTACTTAAGCTGCGAATTTAAAATTAAAATTTGAGCTACATCATTAAAATAACAAAAGAAAAATGTTTAAGTACTTACAACTGGCCATTCTAAGAGAACACGTCTGTCTATCGAGAGGATATAATTTTAAATTCATGGGGCATGAGAGTGTAAGAGATATTCTAAAACAGAAAAATATTAAAACAGAAATACTACAAGAGGAATTAAGTATATGTAATCTTCTAAATCTATTAAAAATGTATTTCGTTTTCCTACTCAAATATCACAGGGTGTAACTTATCTGTACACTAATGTGTATAATAAATAGGCATTTATGTTTTTTCCTGTAGAACATTTTTTTACAATAAAAAATATTACTAAAACTTGAGGTATTTTCGCTTTATACAAGAATCATTAAAATTATTCAAAGAAATCTGGATTATGAGACTACGTAGCTGTGGAAAAATCCACTCCTAAAACGGGATAATAAAGCAACAAAATTATCGAGAAGTTTTGTAAATCAACAAGGTTAAATTTCAAACATTCCGAGATGTGCCGTCTCAACCGGGCTAAAATCGATCAAACAGCTGTTTTCTATTTACGGCAGCATAGTCGACTGACGAACAAACGTAACCTCGGTAAGAACTAAAGAATAACATTTGTACAACATTTGTACAAATTTTATTCTTTGTAATAAAACATTGTAATAAAAATGTTAAGACAACAATTATTTTTGTTTATATATGTTAAAAAAATATATACTAAGGTGCCCCATTATTATGCACAGTAGTGAATATTGATTTAAATGCCAAATCCTAGAATATCTAGATGTAGATATAAAAAATCTGCACATTTAATGTTAAACATGTTTTAAACCTTTTTAATCCTATCCGCAAGAAATTAAAATTTACCCTAACCTCTCAATTTTTTAATTATCAATAATAATAATCAAAAATAAAAACGTAGGTTTCCACGGCCAGAGTGAGTTGAAACTAAACGTATTCCGCGTTTAAACCGTGTCATGTCGTTCGGTTAAGATAAAAACTGGACGTTTCGCCCACAATCGTATGGGGCTTCTTCGGTTGGTTTTCGCCTGTCATGGTTCACATGCCGAGTTACCGTGATCAACTGCTTCCCGCTCAGTTAGTTTCGCCTCTGGCGTGGTTTGCACGTTGTGTTACCGTGCTAACTGTTCCCTATCACTCTCCTGAAGAAGCCCCATACGGCTGTGGACGAAACGTCGAATTTTTATTTAACCAAACGACATGACACTTCAAACTGGGAACACGTTTAGTTTCAATAATAATCAAGTAACCGAACATTTTTAAATCTTAAGAGAAAATTCCAAATTGAGGAATGTTTTCTACAAGCTTATAAATTGAGTGCAATAGATAATTTTTCAAAATATTAATAAATCAATAAAGCGAGCACAAAGAAGTTTTTATAAAATATGTGTAAGAAGCGTACAGAATCCTAATAAACCACACTTAAAATCCCTTTGAATTATCACACAAATTTTCGGTAATTCGAGGAGTACTAATAAAGGTAAATTTTTCCAATTATGTTCTGGGAAATAATGCAACGTTGTCACTCCAAGCAGTCTTGAAAGAAGGCTAACTGAAATTAGAGACATAGTAAAGAAAAAGAATTGTTGTCCGCGTATCATTAACAGGTAGCAAAACTCATTCCAATATCCGGTGAGAGAACAAATAACCGGAAAAAACAATTTTGGAACGTATTCTGGATAGCTAGAGAAATTCATAAAATAAAAGGGTGTTAGGCAATTGTTAATCGTTAGCGAAAAATGGATTTAACACTTCACCAGGTTTGCGATGTTGACTGGAGTTGACTGTTCTGGGAGGTCTTTAATGGTTCACACTGTTCGAAAGCGTCGTTTATTAAAACTAAACGTGTTACGGATTTGGTGCCATGTCGTTTTTCGTTAAACGAAAACTCGACGTTACGCCCGCAATTATATGAGGCTTCTGTAGGAGAGGGAAAGGTGGTAGGCAACAGTTAGCACGGTACCTCAACATATAAACCAGGCCAGAGGCGAAACTAACTGAGCGGGAAGCAGTTGATTACGGTAACGCATTGTTTGTTTTAAATAATGCCCGTGGATATTTCGATATAAAAGAACCATCTACTGAAGATCAAAGCAGCAATGTTTCCATCACCAAATTGCACCCCCCTTATCCAGTCAATAGACTAACATATAATGTCACGTCTGAAAATATGCAAGCTATACATATTTATTGGTATGGCTGTATTGTACTTAAAAAAAATGTTACTAATAATATTTTACGAGACAAACTGTGCAGATTTTTCATGCTCATATTTTTAATTATTTCTAGTGTTAATAATAGTAAAAACGAAGAAGTAAAAGAAAAACAAACGATCCAAGTTTCAACCCCTATTATAGGCTGCTAATTTCGTTATTCCTTGATGTATGACATGTTTTGCTTCGTTTGTTCGTGATTAATGCAATTACTATGGCAAAGCAACAATTTTAACTTCTAATGATGTCAAATTAGTAACCCTATATCGAAACTAACAACCTATTTACGCTGAAACTGCAAAGACTGAGTTAACACTTTGGGGAATCGTATAACTTTCGATTATCTTTATTTCTATATCTTCTCTTCGTATTTTGTTATTATTTTTGGCCGCACGCAATTCTTTGATTTTGTTACAGCTTTTATTGTATATCCTGCGATTATTGAGTACGTGCTAGTTTACTGATATTAACAATGCTTTGTTACATTGTTAAATCTTACATAAAAAGGATACGAGACATTAAAGTATAAATTATCTTATTTGCACCTCTTTATACTTCGATTAATCTGAATATGTTATCCAAATAAGCGGTTTCAAACAGACTCATCGGGTAATTTTCAACAATCTTCCCTTTAACTCGTGAACAAATAGTAGGACGGAGAAAACAGAAGTTAGTTTACTTTATGCTAAGCAGTAACGTAAATGTATTTAGGCAAGAAATACTTTGGAAGATTACCTTCTATTTGAGAAGTCTCGCGAATCAAAAAATGTAGGGTAGAATGTAAGACGGGATAATATGGGAGAACCCGCGAGGAAGGTCAATGACACGGTTTCATCAAATGCAAGATCACGTTCCGAAAGACGTTTGTATACACTCACCCGTAGTATTGATTGAATACCTCGACTCTATTAATATTGTCGACAAATAAAAGGAATTATGGGCTAAATGGAAGATTACAAAGTTGAATTTAACAATTTGCCTGTACTTTGAGACTAAATAAAGATAATTGTTGCTGATGTTTTCAGCTTAAAATTTCGCGAAAAAGCAGAAATAAAGATTTTTTCGATGTTTTCATTTTTAATGTATATGCGTGAGATGGATTATTTAAAACCATTTCCATTTTTAACAGAAAACAGAAATATTCCGTCGAAATGTTTCACGAATAATAAATTTACGTACATACAACATAATATACAGAAAGTTAGATGTCTATTATCATTTTGAAATTATTCTTACAAAGTAAAATTATTACCCTATCTATCAATAATAATAATAATAGCTGTTATATCGTTTTAAATTAAATTAATTTATTATTCCAATAAACTACTCATATAGATATTTCATTTTATACGATTTATTCAAAAGTAGACTGAACATAATTGTCAATGCTCTCAGTGTTTGAAAGTCCGAATATAAATTAAAATTTTCAATTTGGGAATACAGTACATGATTTCAAAGATGTACAAAGGTATAGCATACTTTCTTAAGATCCCAAACTGAACAATTAGAGGAAGATTATCGAACTTTCAAAATATACAG
Organism: Oryctes rhinoceros; assembly: GCA_020654165.1. Taxonomy (NCBI): domain Eukaryota; kingdom Metazoa; phylum Arthropoda; class Insecta; order Coleoptera; family Scarabaeidae; genus Oryctes; species Oryctes rhinoceros. Next base: position 10,468,583 of record JAIOKQ010001013.1, on the reverse strand, counting down.
AAGCAAATCCCTAGAAAGGACAAGCGAGTGAAATCATACCTGTTTTTCAGCGACTAGACAGACTCGTGTTTTGTCGACTCTCAGGGAAACCAATAGGCAACACGACCCTTTTCTTATGAGACGAATAGAGACGAGTCTGTCTAGTCGCTGCAAAAAAGATGAGATTTCACTCGCTTTTGTCCTCTCTACAAATCACACAAACTCTTGCATATTTATATTGGTTAAATACAATGAAATCGATAATTTCGTATGGCGTTTAAGGAGGTAGATTTCATTGGGAAGTCAAAAAATATTAAAGTTTCAAAATGATAATATACACGAAACCCTTCCTGTATATCAAATAGTCCCGTTTATTATATTCACCGAATGTGTGGTAACATTTTTGGATGTTCCCGAACGCTTGCACATCACTGCATATGTGCGTGTATTTCATTTTGTCTTCTAATTACAAAGGGATATACGACATAGGATTCCGAAATAAAGTTATAAGCTCGGAGAAAGCTTTTCAATGTAAGTTTAAGCACCTCACGAACTTAATCTCGTAACGTAATATATTGCGATGGTTTTATTTTCGAGTTTACCTTTTCATTTGAGCTATTTTTGTCATAATATATATTGTAAAAATATCACGTAGGCTTCGTTACATATTATCTACGTTTTGTTTGATACTATTAAGCAAATTATTTTCCCCGCATTCCCCGGATTTATTAGAAAGTTGGTCGATATTTTTCGTTCACCTCTTCGTTTACAAATGTAACACCTATGTACATAATAGTTTACGTATTAGGTACCTTATGCTGTAGAGGACTGAACCATAAGGAAATATGCGAATGTACACGTTTGGCATGATTATGTTATGCGTGTGTCCTTCTTTCTCGTTTGCGAAGAATAGATCAGGCATCCAAACTCGGTTTGCTTCCGTTAACGTGAGATATTTCAGTCTTCCCCCGAAATCATTAAATTTTAATCTCTCATCCAGCCATTGTTCACGAAATGTCAATTGAACACTGTATTCCTACAACGTTCCATTTTGGTTGCAACAAAATCACACCGTCGGAACAAGATCAGACTCAAAACAAGATATCCCCCGCGTATAACGGGTGGAATCTGTATATAAAAAAAATTTCGTGTTGACCTGGTTGAATTAAATATAGTGTGTACCACCCAGTATACACAAGGGAAAAACGATTACATGCAAATCACAATAACAACAACAAACACAGCCAATCCAATCCAATCTAATCCATGCAATATAAATAATAAAATGAAATTCGTTGTCCATTCTCAAGGGATAATGCATTCAAGGACTATAAAAAAAAGAAAAAAAAACATCACATGCACGCGCGCTTGTATTAGTGCGGGTGCCCCCATTGATATAAGAAAACACCACAAGAGCTCTTTTCATCCTTTCTTTCTAAGGTTTAATGGAATAAAAAAGGGTATGTCGCTGTATTTTTCGTATGTACATATATGTGTGTTCTCAACACATCCATCCAATGCTTTTTGATGATATCATCGCGACCTCTCAACTCACCATTTTATAATCATCTATTTTGCTGATAGAGCGTAGGTACATGTTGTTTCGTACAACGGTGACACCTCCTAAATTATGAGAAAGGAGAAACAAAAAACAGTATTACTTATCAAATAATAAACAAAAGAGAGATACTTATTTTTTTGGATTTTCAAAACTTAAGGGATATCGTACAAATAAAAATAGAAATTCTCATATATATTCGATTAAAATTGGATTTATTTAAACTCTAAATCTAACAATTAGATTTATACAAATAATAGACATTTATTATTGTAAATAATTCAAGAACGTCGCATCCATTTCCTTCTGGGCTTTAGAAGAAGATCGTTATTTTCTTTCTTATACAATACTGCCGACGTTTCGTCCATCACTATATCAGCATCAGTAGCGTCGGCGACAACAGATCCTGAAGATGCCATCTCGGAGCCTGGACGAAACATCAGCAGCGAAGAAAACGACGGCCTTCCAACCCCGGAAAAATAAAATCTCATTAAAAATCCAATTTAATATTACGTTTAATAGTAATCACTTAAAATTATTTTTTTTTCTTTTTTACATATCCTTAAAAAAAAATGCTTTAAATTAATCTTACGCATTTTAATAAATCAGACAAATTAAAGAAAAATACCTGACATCTAAATTAACCAACAGGAGTTTTGTTTTTAAAAGTTTAAAAAGAAAAAAAAAATGAAAACAATTGAGGCACCGGCACCTACGATACCATGACATTGAAATAAAATAGATTAACTACGTAAAATGTGTTATTAGTATAATAATAATAATATAATAGTAAATCGAAAAATCAGCATTCAGCATTCTAAGTTCCTACGAAGCTTTAAAAAGATTCTGTCGAGCGGTTTACGAGCAGCGGACTTACGGTCACGATGGTTTGGTTGCGAGTCCATCACGTGTACCTTGATTGCTGCTTACTTGTTTGCCTGCTTTGCTTGCTTGCATGAAAGTGCTAGATTGGTGTGCGTCCAAAAAACAAAAATAAGAGGAAAAAGACAAGAGACCAATGCTGAATGACAAGACCATGGAAAAAGAGAAGTTGTGTGATGATTAACAGGCAGAAGGATTCAAAATAGTTAGTAAACATCCAGAAGTAATTAAAAAAGGAAAAGAGGTGTCCGCTACTCGTTACCGCCCCATGCTGGCTTGTGTAGCACCTCTACACTATCCTAATGTATGGTATGGCCAGCACATAACTTACCATTTTTATGTCGGATATGGTTGCAATGCTGCGTACAAACAGGTTTACTCGGACAATGGCTGGCCCATCTGGAGTGATGGACAACAAGTTACATTTAAAATTATGTACACCAAGCAAAAACAACACATGGATAGAGCTTCAGAATGTGCTCTGTCACTGGCCGACCTAAACGTATAGCAGCACTATGTATAAGAAAATAAACAAACCTCACCTGTTCCGTTGACACCGGACGGCCTGATCCTGGCATCGTATCGTCCTGGTCCTAAAATCTGGTCCAAAACTTCTTTTTCCTTCTCCCTGAAGTTGATTTTCGTGTTGGAACATCTAAAAATAAACAACACAAAAATGGTTAAAAATCGAAAAAATCTAACCAAAATATTTTTTCCAACTCACACGGCCACGTGGATGAGTTGCAGGATTGCGATGAAAAGGCAGCGGACTAACATTATGATGCACGATGTTCTTTCAGCGATGTGTTTACAAGTACATGTGGACCCAAGTGTCAGTCGCACGTTGTATCTTTACGTCTTCAACGTGTTGTACGTCCTGTCGCCAGCGGGTGCAAACCGCTACTGATCAGAGTTGGAAACGAACTGCCTCTCATGTTGCTCTCTGTGAACTTAGTCACTGTTTTCTAACCCAACAACTGACCTGTATTGATCCAAATTTTGGATTTCGCGCACTAAATACCTCTATATTTGCAAAAGCGTGCCACCGACTGAGAATATATGCGCTACTGCTATCTGGGCCCCGGGATATGACTATGCTGTTCTTATGTAGAAAGAAACCATTTGAAATAGACTAGCGCGAATGTCACTAGCCTTTAAGCGATCTCTGTTGCCATCAATTAAGTCCGCCACCACGACTACTTTGCGAACGCGGTATAACCATCAACTATTTATTTTGTTAAGTAATTTCGAAACGAAGACGTCCTAAATATAGCCGGGTCGAAAGAAGTGCCAATATCCATTACGTCCTGCGCTACATGTCTGACGTCACACTCGCTGACGTCACCATTCGCCGATTTATTGCGTACTTCAGTACGTCACCAATGATCGGTTAATAGACTGAATTAAATAATATTTTTTTTAACTCTACTAAATTATGTATATAATAATCAATCACGTACCTTAAGTATTTTTTAATTTGTAATTATTGTAGGTAATTATTTAGTTAAAAACTCATATGGATTCCCTTGTAAAACGGGCTATTTTAGGCTTCAATAAATTAAGAAAGGTAGGACGTTATAATAAATTGACTCTTATCACATTAAGGAGTCTGAAAACGATTTCGCTATTAATTTTACGCTCAACTGAAATTAGTCGTTATCCTTCATTGTTAATTTAAGTGGATATGTCCATATCAAAATGAATTACCAGGAATATTTGAATGTTGATATTTACGAACTTATTTAATTGCGATCAGTAGCTTAATTAATTTTACCAAGGAGATTAATTAATTCGTCAATGATGGCGATCCATGCGTCCTAATTGAAGATTAGTTCTCGTTCGGATTCCTCGTTTAGATGTTAATAATTAAATTGTTAACAAAAATATTATGAATAAATGTTTTTTAATTTAAAAAGAATTTTTCCAGTAAATTCCCAAATACTTCGACATATTTTACCCCACGAAAAGAATGATCAGAAATATTTCAAATGGAATGTCATTTAAGCATTCTGTATTACATAACCCCCTCCCCACACCCCAGTCTCCTAGTCTATAGCAGCGCAATCTTCGACAAACATTTCTCTCATCCTTGTTTCCCAAAGGATTCGATCACTGCGTCTCTCCTTTTTTTTTCGCGTACACACGTTAAATCCCCCAATTCTTATTCGATACGTCAAATTCATTTGTAAATATTTTCGATTGCTAAAAATAGACTTACGTAAGCCTTGCGTAACTTTCTTCGCGAGTTTCTTCGCTTTTTACGCGAAGTTAAAAAAATATACGTCTTCTCTCATTCGCGACTTTTTAAACCTCTGTTACTACTAAATAAACTCGCGTAACGTAGATTTCTAAAAATACGTTTACACATTTTGCACAGACGCCAATGCGTATTTTTGCAAGTTAAAGAATTGGGGTAAAACTTTTTCAGTTCGTCGACCTTATGAAATTAGAAACTTGAAAATTTGAATATTTAAATTTGTGTTCGTTTAATGTAGTTCACCATTGTACCAGTGTGATAGTGGAATATCTCTCAGAGACATTTTCGAAATTTTTCATATAAATAAATTTATCGCATCACATCACCAATAACAAGATACCTACGTTACCTTTCAAAAAAGAACATGACAATTTCCAGGAATCTTGTTTGTTATATCTTGTAGGAACGTTTTCGAAGCAATAAAAAAGCATGAAAATAGACAACAAATATTGCGATATGAAAAATCAGAGTAGTGTGAAATATTGATTTTTTTTCTTTTCCTAAGGATATACACTACCGACCATACATTAAAGATCACGTGTACTAATACCATGTTCATTACAATTATAATTTAAATTACCAAAATATCCGGTTGTTTTATTATCAGTATTTCTAAAAGCAAAAATTATTTTATACGCACAAGTAATTTTTGCTTTTATCAACGCTGATAATAAGATAACCCGGATATTTTAGTGTATTTTCTAGAAATAAGACGGAAAAGATGTTATTGGGATAGGAAGTGACATTTCTTGATATAGCATCTCTTATTTATTTTTCTATACACCTTGAAATAACGTGATGTAAAGGAGACGAAATGACCTACGTCAATTTTTTTCCCATTACTGTTCCGAGGAAATGACCTATCACACCTCAGGAAATGTGATTTCTAAATTTTATGTATTCTTTCATGTCTCTTCTTCGCGTAGGTACGTCTCAAACGAATGAACTTGTATCCGAATAAACGTATTTACATTTATATTTGACTTCGTTCAGGTGAAAATATAAGACGAAAATCTGGAAATTCAAGGTTATATCGTATTTTCCACCTTGATTTTTCGTAGAGCGTGTTTAATATTTGAACCTTTTCTCGCTTGATTAAATACGTATTTTGAAACCTTATAAATTTTATATTAAATAAAACGATTTTATTTATGCAAAAGTTATTTTTCTTACGTTCTAGATTTAGCAACATCAAAAAATTATTTTCATATTTTCCGTATTCACTAATTTATAATAATAATGAGGCGTTTATAGCATTTGTAACACATTAAAAAACATTCTTCATTCATAGCACATGCGCATTAAGTCTAATTAATTAAGTAGCTACTCCTTTGGAATTAAGTACGTTCATATTTTCAAGGTCTATTAGCCTTTAATTCAATAGCAAGTTTGTAGCCAAGCTCTGGTCTTCTATCGCGACCTTCTGCCATTGCTTTAACTTGATTGGAATTCACGATCACGCCGTTGTTTTTCATGACGGAGTTTTTGGTTTTCTCGATATCTAGAAGGTCTACACCTCGACTACAATCATCTAGAAGGATTGTCCTATAACCAATGGCTAAGGCATCGACCGCAGTGGCACCTTAAAATTCGAATCTATATCAAATTATTGTGCAGAAATTAATTCAAATATATTTTGTGTTTGTCTTTACACCAAATTCCGTTTTAAGGGATTTCAAGGAACCTACCTACGCAAACATCATACGCCAAGCCGCAAATGTAAATGTCGCTAGCATTTTTCTGCCGTAGCTGGGCACTAAGGGTGGTGTCAGTCATCTTTTTATTGTCCCAAAATACCGAATAAGAATCAACCTCAGGATTAGTACCCTTATATATCTTGATAGCATTGTCTACAATCTAAAATATAAAATGATTCAAACTATCTACAGGGTTTTCCTAAGAATTACCTATAGATATAATAAAGAATTACAAAAATAAAGACGTTAGTACATTTAACTCTAAGATAATGGATTCGTGAGCAAAACTTCAATAAGAAAACATCTTCCTTAAGTAATTTTCTACCATCCTTAAGAATCTGACAATAACTTTCAGATGGGTCCTGTATATTCATCTTACTTCCTATGTATATATATACTTTAAAAGCAAATTTTTCCTTTCTATATTACGAAAGTCATATTACTTCCTATGGGGATACCGAAATGGGCTTTTTATTTTATATGAACAGGTAAGGTAGATAAGATAATGGAAGAAATATGGAAACTAATGGTTCGCAAATTTGATATTTTAGAAAGGAGAAAAAATCGATTGAAAATTCTATTGTACGTTCAATAAAAACAGTACAATAATATTTTAATTGGCCGTCAATCAATACTCGCCGTTAGGTTCAACGTCTATTAATTACCTATTTTGATTTATAACTTATCAAGACGAAAATGCAAATCCTTGATTTATTATATAATAATATATTAAAATACATCATTATCACTACACAATTCAAACATAAAATATGTGACAAGCACCTTGGGAATAATCAGAAACAATATTTTTTTATACCCACAATATTTGGCATCAAAGCCAACTGCACGACAACAAGACGCTATTTTCACTAGGAATGTATAAACATTGCCAAAAAGAAAAAAAAAATGTAGCTAAAATGCAAAACAATTAGACAAAATTCCTTGAAAATTATCAATCAGTGAGTTTGCTTTACGAAATGAGTACGTTTCGGGATTGAAAATGGAACAAATTACTTTGGTGGGAGATCCTGTTTATCCAGGAACATCGAAGACAATCACGTTTTATTTGTAATTCCCACAATTCATTAATTGCCCTCTCGTTTATTCCTTGGCCTATCAAGCCGTCCTCTTAAAATCGTGATTTTTTTTACTGCGGGTAGAATCAATATTTACTACTTAATATACCAGATTTCTGCAAAAAAAATTAATGGTGTCTGTCAAATATTTACGGCTTCTCTAATTTATCTTCTCGTTTCTTTGGGGACAGTTTTTTATTCTTGTTTTTTCATTTTACATCCAATTTAGACAAATAAGCGATACTGCTAGGTACAAATACTTTCCGAGAAATATACGACAGCAAAAAATAACATTATTTGCTCCAGGTACATGGATATTTTTTTGTTTGTTTATCGTTAGACTGCTCATGTTGTTTATTATTTATTTTATATACAAATACAAAATATTGACGACGTTATTTCCATGGTAACCGGCTCTTGGCATTATATTCGAAATATTAATATAGAACTGAAAAATGAAAAATATGAAATGGAAATATGAGAATTTCAACTTGTTAGTGACATACACTGTCAAACACAAATATTTGAACAATACAAAAATATAATACATTCGTTGAACGAATTTAAAGGAAACTCCCATTGCATCGATGGAACCAGATTTCTTATTCTAATTTTCGAATCTGTTCCACTTGACAAGACTTCATTTAATATTGCGCCCGTTATAATATAGGTAAATAATCTTACCTTTAAATCCTTATGCAGTTCCGAACCCCACGTATCTTGAACACAATGCCTCGGCCATAATCTTTGCTTCATTGGTGGAGGTCCTTGGAAGATAACTGTATCGTACGTTTGGGCATTTTCTGCTGTCAACGGGCTGGAAGGATCTAGTTCTCTTAGATGTATATTGTCTATAAAGGATACATGATCGCTTGGATGCCAATCCAGAGAATAAAATACTGCATCGAATTCTACACTCTCTAGGAGTCTGTTGATTGGATCTATGACTTCAATTCCATTCTGTTGTGCTGAGCAGTTGCTTATGTTTAATGTTCCGGTGATGAAATCGTTTTGAACATCAACTATCAAGAATGCCGAAATTGGACGAACGATCTGAAAAAAAAATATAGTTTAATCTTTTCAAATTTAAGTTTTTCACATTTCCTGAAATTTTAACGATAATTTTTGTTCACGTTGCATGGCAATTATCATTATGTATTTTTAACCCTGTCCAAATCTATAGAGTACATTTTCCTGCCCCAACGTGACAGAGATTGCGTTAACATAGAAGTAACATCACCTGAATCCACAAGACATATTTTCACGGTTTCACGGTCACCAGAATGAAATTTTTCAACATATCTAGTTTTAAACATTATGGATAAACAAGACCTGACAACGCCTGTTCCACGTGTTAACTTAAATCAGTGCACTGACTCAGAAAATGACAAGGTGTTGGACATGACCTTGACGTCTACGTCTCAGCGAGAAAACGTGTAGGTGTACCCTTGATCTTCAGGGGAAAGGGATGGAAACGAGAAACTGTCGAAGTCTAACCTTGATATTCGTTTTATCCCCTGCAGTATAATGCTTGTTTATTTTCGATAAAAGCAGAAGGTAACAACGTCGCCGATTTTCTCGGAAAATCCATCGATATTTTGCCTGAAAGGTCTTCTTAATTGAAAGTGTAACAGAAGCCATTTCAACAAATAATATTTGCCTCAGAACAATGCCTTATCCGACAGGATATCAGTTACAGCTCGTTGTTGTGGTAACCTCAAACCTCTTCTCATTTTATTCCGTTCGTTCTAGCATCTCGTTCGACAATTTTAATTATTTGAAAATGCTGTTCGTGACATATTAAGAAAATTTCAATAACATCCCCCAACCATTAGGTAACCTTAGAGGTGAGCTCTGCTGGAGTCTTATTGGAAAATACTTGAGAAGGTCGCGGATAATATTGAGGAGAGAAAAATTCAAAGATGTATTTGCACACATAATTCTAAATACAAAACGATTTTTTTTACATAGCGACAACGCAGAATACACAAAGAAGGTTAACAATCTGTGTCGAATTTGCTTAATCTGGGAACACTCAAACAATAGATTGTCGTTCCGTGTTTCCGGCACGTAATATATTCAGATTTGTTGTATACGGACCGAGTTTTTCTGTGAAATGTTTTGAATGTTTCCGTACGCCAATTAACACGCGCCCTTTTTTGTACTTGGATTAAATTATGCAGAATCCATCGGGAATAGATCTTTTTCACACTTAAATGTTCATGTAAAATCTTCTGTACACAGTAGTCTGCGATACTCGCCAATGCCGATCTTCTTCATGTTGGTTACAACATCGATGTGTTTTAGAACAACAATCGATTTTGACCGAATCATGAAATTCACCATTGACGAAAGCGCGACCTCGATGTAAATTTTTGCATTCTGATTCTGCAAACCAGTTGAAAATAGTCTTTTTTGATAACGTTTCATTACCAAAATGTTAACACGATTGTTGTGTTAGGCCTTTACTAAAATCGTATAAAAATTTTTTTTCACAAAATTACTGTTTTAAACGCTTACTATGAACAAATTATTTGGTCGATTTCAGAATTGTCATTGGATTTATAGCAACCAGTAACATGGCTATTTTTTGAATCGTTATAAAGCGAAAATGCAAATTTTGTGTAAAAACCCACATGATCTAATTAAAACCTTTATTTAATTTTTTTTGCCTGTAGGATGTTGTTTACATCCCCAAGTCTTAATTGGAAATTATCGTCTTTTCACTTCCAAAGTTTGACGAGGAGAAAAACAAGTTCTAATAAAATAAAAAAATGCCCTGAAAAATATTCAAGTCCCCTACTGTGCCATGAAGTGACTGGAAGGGGGAGAGAATAAAAAGGCGAAGGCAGATGTTCATATTGATTTTTTTTATCAACTAAATTAATCAAAGGTCAGTGAAATATTTTTTCGCGTTGAAGATGTTTTGAAATTCTTTTAACCATCCCCTCTAGCTCGTTACGATTAAATCTAAAGGCGACGCAAGTCGAAGATGACGCAAAATATAAAGGTCAAGTCCAATTTAAAGAACATCTGTTTAAACTTACAATTTTAATCCAGTGATTCCAGCAGAACACAAACTCGTCTTTATCAATAAATTGATCTCCATTTTGATCGAATACCTCGAAGACTTCTTTCAGCTTCTCCTCCTCCATTGTATAGATTTTTCCTTTGTCATTTCGAAACAACGCTCTGCATATAAGACGAAATTCATCAAGATCTAATTTTCCATCTCTGCAAAAAAAATGAACTAGAAAAAAAAAGAACAAAGAGAAATATTATCCCAAGAAGTACGACAGGACATTTTGAAAGGACGTATTCTATGGAAAGCAAGTTAATTTGTCGACGTATACCGACTGAACAACTTAATATTGGCCAAGAGAAAATGCCGTTTGTATTTATAAACCTATTCTTAAGTACATTTTTTTTTCTGAACATTGATATATACATACTTGTTGATAATTAATGTTTGGGTGACATCACAGAGCTAACAATCTTGTCGGACTACCCCTAACAATCTCGTAGTTTTGTGGTACAACTTCGAAGATCTGTTGTTATTTGATTGTCCATCATTGCACGTAGCTAAAGAAGACGGCAGCTCAATTACCTTCTAGACGTCAACATTTTTTCCTACAGAATCCTTAGAACCTACCGACATGTAATATGCTAGCGAGAATTTTAGCAGTGCTATACAGGTCGATTCATTTCGACTAATCTTAGTATTTCTTTGATGTTTTGCTAGTTTCTGAATTTAATATGCTCCACGCAGTCTTATTTTTACTTGCAACTTTGGAGATTTTGCTATTATAGAGGGACTTACAAGAATTTGCAAGCAATGGATTGAATTGTTTTTTCTTCAATAGACCCAATCGAAAAAGTTCTGGACTGTTTAAATCTTTAAACAATCGCGTAAATTCTCTTGATGTCTCTATAGTAACTATATTGGTATTTACGTTATTTTTTCCTGGTATCGTACTTAACAAGAGAAAAATGTCCGTTAAAGTAAGGCAAAAGATTCTCCGGAATTCGCTATACTTTGTATGAACAGCATCGATAATAAACGATAACTGAAATGATTTGATCGTTTGAAATTTCGTGATTACCTTATATCTTAAAATGTATCTGCTGAAATCAGAAAAAAAGACTTTCTGACGGCGAAGACAATTACGAGCAATTACATTCTTATGGTGGGAATCAAAAATTAATTAACCTATGTAGATGGAGCAATAACCTGAGAACCTTCAATAGTACCTTTACTATTGGTAATAGGGAAAAACTAGTATTACAAAATTATTACGATGTATACATAGTGAACCAAAATAATAATAATAATAAAGTTCAAAGTATATAATAGTATTAAAGTTAGATTCAAAGAAATCTTGCCTTATCTCTTTAATTAGGTAACACACATATTTTTGAGACCATTGATAATTTAATGAACTAAAAAACTCAAAAAAGACAGATATTTATAATTTTTGTAACAAACAAAATAATTTAAAAATAATGAAAAACATTATTAGATTAATAAGGCAAATTTAAATTTGGTTTATTGATACAATAAAATTCCATATGGCAACATTGACCTGGAAATGCTGTTGTACGCATTTGTAAAAAAAAAAAAAACGTAAATAAGAATAAGATTAGGAATTTTTTATCACCAAAGCAGGGTGAAAGAACTTGAAAAACAAACTTTTCTAAAGGTAATTCCCGCTAAAGGTAACTCATCCCAGGGAATAAAATTGAATGAAACACGATGTATCGGCCAATTAGCGAAGAGAAAAAAAAGCAAATAAACAACGTTTATTTCTATTATCGTTCAGGGAATTTACGGAATTGTAGAGTTAGTAGTTAATGAACTTATTTATTTAGGGAAGTTCTACCGTTCAGGGGATGTAGTTTCACGGTAAAGGCGTTTGACCGCATTTCGCTAAACGTTTCCGATGTGAAAAAAGAATTCTTCGGAAGAAGGCCAAGCGTTAAAAGCTAAATAAATAAATAAATACACTTCCCTTAACTTCCATTTATGTTGTGGGAGCGTATATTTACTCTGTATGTCAGGGATAGGTTTTATATTTACATTTAACACGTTTTAAGAATAATAAAATCATTAAATTTGAAAGTAACTATACGGTGCTTTATATAGCAATAATAATAATAGATTTTATTAAGAATATTTCGCTACGTAAAAAAAATACGTAAAAGCAAAAAGAACATAGAAATGTCTTTTAGAAAATTTATTAAAGTTCCCTAACAGCTCACAGACCCTAACCCTAACAAGCAGTGGTATTCTATATATTAGATTGCCCTACGCCCTGAAAATGTGAATTTAGGCAACAAAAACATAAAAGAGAGAAAATTCAACCATCGAAGCCATAAAGATTTTCCTCAGAAATTGTCTTCGTTATATTTTATTATTCCGTGATTACAAAACATAACCTTGCACAGAATATCTTATTTCGATTCATTGGAATTGTTAGAACCTCTCACCTTACATTATCACATTTAGATTCTCGACTTCAAAACACAATATCCCCGAAGCTGTATATATTAAATGTCCGTGATTGAATCCTGTATTTTTGTTTTTCGCCCTTGAATTCGAACCTTGAGGAAAATAACGGCATGCGTTTTGTTTAAGGTTTCCCATTCGATGCGGAGAATGACTTTTGGTAAAGGGTGGAAAACTTTCAAATACTGAGAAATTCAATCGTACGAATCTAACTTTTCTTTTGTCGAGTTTAATTATTTTAAATCGGGTATTTATCCGAACATCCTGGGCCAATAAAACAGTCTTAATTAGTTTCAGGAGCTTCCATTCCTTGGAGCATTTCGAACCGATTTCCTTTGCAGGCCTAATCTAAAACAGATCATGCCTTGTGGGCATATTGGTAAATATTCGCTTTTCCAGGCTTTGGGATTTCTCCTTGTATATTTACACGACCTTCACCTTGAATATACATGTCGAGAGCCAAAACTGTTTGCCGAAGAGAATTTGCAATAATAAATTTGCGAGGATCCATCCTAATTTTAATGTAGTATACACTTGAAACACTGTTCAAACACAAAATAGATTATCTTCCTCTTAGATTAATGGAAAATGATTAATTCCTGCCTTCACTCTTGTTGTTTATGTATAACGTTTGGGTAAAGCTAAAACTAAGATTATCAATTATTTATGCGAAGGCAATTTAATCCTAAATAATCTTAAACTAATCGATGTGCCAGGAATGAAGATTATTTTAGTCCCCAGCCATAGCTACACATTACCATTTGTGTAGTTAAATGAAATTGTTGTTTAAATAATCAATGATGACTATGTGGGAGTTGGTTAAATTAAAGGCAAGAAATTAGGCTCAATTTTCTCACAAAATTCTAATCACACGAGCAATGTATCGTCAAGCAAGCTAAACATTATTATAACTTCATTTAGCGAAAAGGTTACAATTGCTTTACAAAACAACAAACACGTTTTGCAAATTACTAAATATACAGCGATTGTTTCAACACACAGTGACATCTTCAAATTTAAAGGTACAAATGTAAAACTACCTTCTCTTATATTTTATTCACCAATCTTAATTACCTAATTATGACCAATCTTCAACTACAGATTTCTAAGGATTCTAACAAATCTAATTTTATTCTTTTATTTTTCCGTATGAAGAATTTTAAGATCTTCCAGATTGCCCTTCGTTAGCCCGTACCATTCTCTTATTTGAAATTACCATTTTATGCATAAATAATTAAATTTAATGTTTAATGCCGATAAATAAGAGAAAATACACATTGTTGATCGAAATATTTGCATCAGGTTGATAAGAAAAATGGCAAAAAAACTGAACAAAGTAACATATACTGAACTTTATATGGTACTCCCGAGTTAAATACTGATGGCAAGGATTGTGGCGTAGTATGGAAAACAACATAAAAGTATCGGCACACTCCGCATCGCACAAGTTTAATAAATTTATTAATCCGGTACGGCCAATTCGAGGACGTATAGGACCCTCGTTTTCAATCGGTGACCGAACGATAAGAGAAACCTCTAGGAGATCACCCCTTGAGAATGAGAATCCCTGGCATTAATTAATTAATTGGACGTGTGTGTAGCGTAAAAAATATTCATACGTTGTTAACGTTATTAAAAAAATACATTCTGGAAGTAATAACGCTGATCATATATGTATTTGTTGGAACTCATACTTGTATATAAATGTTGGTGCCCGACATTCAGGAAGCATTTGATAATGTGTTTTAATCTTATTACAAGACTTAAACATACAATGTTGTTAAGAATGAAAACGTACATTTTCAAAATGCAGGACAAAATAGTTAATAATTAATTAACGGATTTAGTATTGCATCCGTAATTACTTTAAAATGTAAAAAAAAGGTGACTTTTTACTTTTATCATTTTTGCGGCTATTATTTATGCTTTTTGGTATATGTATAAACTACTATATACAGAACTTAAAAAGGAGGATCTTGGATACATTTTACGCGCCGAGAACATCGGAAGTGCACAGTCCGCATTGTAAGATCTAACATTTCACATGTTCTTTTGTATATTACTTTCGTACGCTTTCCAATCGCGTTTAGTAACACTATCTAATCTATTTAACAATATAAATATTATTAAATGATCCCGTGCGTCTATACTTTCCCTTAGACTACTTAAACATCTTAAATGTTTCGTTATAATATCAGAAAGCTTTCACAATTCAACGTATGATCATTTTGTTACAGAAGGGTGCCATTAAACTGTTATTCTTATATCTATCAGTAAACATTTGCCAGGCATTTTCATAGTTCGACGCGTTAACGTCTTATCTTTGATCCCTAATGACGAGCACAAATAATAAAGCTTCTGTATTTTCATTAATAATTGCGTTAAACATGCTCTTAAATTGTAACCAATTATGGTGACTGTCAAAAGTAGATAATTTGATCGTTCACAGTTTCACAAATGTATTACGCCGCGATCGATTAGAATTATCACCCACATCATTTTCTAATGACGTGAATGATAATTACTTGTTCCTTCCTTTCTATTACGACCATAACGTGAAATAACATGTTTCACTTGACTCATCAAATTAAAGAACAATTTTTTGAATTGTTCCCGATCTATGATGTCAATTCCAGAAGAGGCTACAATTATTATTTGAGACTGCATTTCCCCAACTACCTTAAAATTTTTGTAACCTCAAATTTAATCGATTAATAACACGTGTTCTTATCAATAGACTTAGATAGACGCTTTTACTTGACGTTTAACGTATCCGCCATTTCGATATATTTCGATAGCCAACTGTACTAACGTAATTCTCTAATTTTTAAGTATTAAAACAAACGGAAAACTTAACTAATGGGCCTAGATTACGTTATGTTAGGAAACCGTGAATACTAGACTTTTGTCTCCTCGTTCCTTTTTTCATGACACGTATCACACGTATGCTCTACCGCAAACCCTCAAAACAATCCGCCCAAATTTATGTTTAAACATATTGCTTTTATAATAAATAAAAAGCTTTTTCTAAAGAGGATTCTTTTATTTGCGGTAGCCCAGTAGCTACTGTAATGGCGTCGCCACTACTTTTTTACTTGTACTACTTTCCTATGTACATAAAGGCGGCAAAATTTAAAATAAATGCTGTCGTTAACACAAGTTATAATTTTTATCTTATCCGAGATCGCGCTCGGACCTTTCATTTCTTGACTTTAATATTATTTGCTTAATTCTTTATTACCACTGTCAAGTGCTTACACTTCAAGTTCTCATTATATTCTTATGCTTCCTCCTTATAACCAAAGAAATATATTAGTTACAACTACACCTGACAATTAAAGGTTACATAAATCGTATCAAGCAATAAATGTGATGAATGAGTTTGTTTTCTAAAATATTTCGTGACTATTTTTATAATAATAATAATAATAATTAATAATAATAATAATAATAATTAATAATAATAATAATAATAATTAATAATAATAATAATAATAAAACATATTTATTTCGAATAGTAACATAACAGATGCTAACGAAACACGTCAAAGATGCCAAGAATCAACAAAGAAGAACATTACGTATGTATACATACCAATAAGCATATAAGCCATGACATAGTTACCTTAAACTAATCATCAATGGAATAACAATTGATACTGTTGACTCTGTGCTGGCGATCAGTTAGATATGATTTAAATCACCTTTGCCGTATTGATACATTGCTGTTCCATTGATACCATACATTTCTAACATAGCAAAATGAAACCATTAATACAGTCGAAAGCTTTCGACAGATCAACGAGTATTGCCACACAAGGCGTCTCAGAATCAAGCGATTTATGAATGCTGCTAATTGAATTAAATAGAGCAATTTTTTGATAGTAACTTAAACTTATGTAAGTAAGTCTATTCAAATTTTACCAATTACCTCGCATCTTCTGAGTACACCACGTAATTCTATAACATTCAAATAAACGTCCTTAGTAGCGATGGACAATTCGAATCTTTTTAAAAAATTCGAGTCCGGCCCATCGTTAGTCCGTGAAAATTTCCTTTAAATAAATGTCCAAGTTCAATTACGCCGCCTATCATATTGCCACCCCATGTTTAATAATTTAGAACCATGCAGTTCTTTAGATCCTGTATTTATGGAGAAAAAATAAAGAAACAAAAAAATATACATCCAGCGCCATCTTCTAGACGACCGCTAAAACATTCTCCTCTGCCGGTTAAGATCTACATTAAAAAATGGAAAATCAAACCTTTACATTGAGAGAAGTTCCTCGCCTTGGAATCTAATACATCTCTTACATTTCGCTTACATCACTTAAGATAATGGAAAATGTTATTCAATTAGATCCGTCACTTCGGTAATAATTGTTAAAGGAATGTTTAATTAAGGATCTCGAATGGGATCAAATATTGGAACTCTAAGTACCTAGTCATCTTTTGTTGCCACCTTCAAGGAGACAGGCAATAAGTTTAATCGAACCTCTTTGACATTGCCGAAGTTACAAGAATGGGAAAATTGTTTTGAAACTTCTGAACGAACGAACCAGAGAATATTAGATTTACACATCGCTGATTCTATTAATAAACTTTCCACGTTTATTTCCAGTAAAAGATTTATCTGATAAAATAGGTATTATGAAACTCAAAATACCTTACCGAAAAAAGTTTGTTTGAAAGCAACAATACAGGTATTAAGTCGTAATTCTTCCCAAGTAGATCGAAAAGCTCCCGTACACAAAAGCATAATTCTTTTAAAGGATGTTTTCGAGATATTGTGACGATCCTCAGGAATAAGTTGTCATAGTTACCCAGGTTATAAGTCCATTGTGACGAAAATTTTCGACGAAAAAAACGTTGTACTTGAAATTCGTTTTGCTATATTTAAAACCAATAAATTTGAACGCCTCAATGAATCATTTGAAATAAGAATATCCCGAAAACCGTTAGAGTTACGAGTAAACAAGTAAATTCCTCGTGATTAGTACGTCTAAATCATTCAGTTTTAACCCATTAACTGCCGTAAGTCGATAAGATGAAATATTTGAATTATTTTTATGTAATTTCAATTAATACAACCCAATTAGTACCTTAATCAATTTTAAATAAGTACATATATTTTAAAAGTTAAAAAGTAGCATTCCATTTGCAGAACATTGGTGCGGAAAATGACGGTGCTGTACGCAAATAGGACTGTAAGTGTGTTAAAGCAGGTATTCATGCTTCTGTCTACTACAACAAAAGTCTTCTCAAAAAATGATTTAAAATATTTCTTTCTGAAGATATAGAAGAATAAGGAAGAAAAAATAAATAGCGCTCTAATTAAAATTTTAAAATAAAAATAGCTAAACTAGGTACCAAATTATTTTTGATTTTCGGGGGTCCATCGGGGATCCATAGGTCAAAACATATCATTCCCACTCGTATTTTTACAGCTGCTTAATAATTCACGAGCATAAACATATTTTTATTGGTCGAACAGTAATGAAATAATGGAATTACCGATCGTGTGTGCGTATGAACGAAATATAATGCATCAGTATTAATCCAGTCATCCGCCACAATGGACAGAAAGGGTACGGAAACATCGATCGAAATTCGAAAATTAATTATTTCTCGTTACGAGCAAGATAAAAGTTTAAGCGAAATTCGTGAACTTGTCAATAGAAGCCGCTCCGCAATTCAATATACAATAAAAAAGGTTTAAAACCGAAGATAGAATTCATAGCAAACCAAGTAATCTAAACAGAAAGATTTTAACGCAACGCGAGGAGCGTCAAGTTTTAAGAAAAGTAACACTAAATCCAAAAATTTCCGCTCCTGGATTAGAAGCACAAATAGAAAATTAAATAGGAAAGATATTAGAGACCGATAAGGAACCATGGATACAAAGGCTGTGTAGCCCGAATGAAACCCTTTATCAGTGAAGTTAACAGACTCAAATGATTAATCCTCGCCCGAAAATATACAGATGGCAGGAACCCAATACTAGCCTGCAGAAGGAACATCTACAGGCATCTGTAAAATATGGTGGCGGATCGGTAATGTTGTGAGTGTGTTTTCCTGTGGCTGGGGTTGGGTTTATTGATGGAATTATGAACAAAATGATGTACATCAATATCTTAAAAAAAGAGTTTGAAGGAAAGTGCGGCATGTTTGTCCTAAGGTCATGGGTACACCTCCACAATCACCGGATATTAATCCAGTTGAGAATTTGTGGGCAGATTTAGAGAATCGGATTCGCAAACACCATATAACCAACATAGCCGATCTTAAAAATAAAATAGAACAATAATGCCACCGTATTCCGTCGGACGTCACTAGAATATTAGTAAAATCAAAGCGTAATAGACTAAATGATGTTATTAGAAATAAAGGGGATCGCACGAAATATTAGAATTTATCTCGCATTAGCACTAATGTTAGTTCATAATACTGTACGAATACGAGTGTGACACATATTTTTGAACTTGTTTTATATTAATTAACAATAAGAGGTTAGGAGTTGTACATTAATTCTAAGAATACTACAATATCATTTCGTTTTATTTCTAACAAGAATTAATAAATGTGAAAAATAATGTATTTGTTTACGTTTCTCTGTAGCAAGTGGTAGTGTACGAATACGAGTGGGACTGAGTATATAACATATAAGGCGTGTGGAAATTAGAACGAGTTATCTTTGGTATAAGTGGCACTTTGATTACACTGATAAGTCGTCTTACATAAAATAAATAAAGCTAGAATAAATATATGTTTAATATTGCCGTGTGTATTAAGGAGGTTATTGCGGGTTGTTCCTTAAAAATAACATACATATATACGTACTGCATTGCGTGAAACCAGGGGATTTCCCGTTGTCTTGATATGAACCGATCATTTAATGCTTATAATATAACAAAGTATAACATTATGCATCAAAATAACAATCCACAAGCAATACCGAAAATATAAAGCAAATAATGGCGGGAAATTTCAGGTGTAGTCAAATTTTAACCTTAACAGGTAATTTTCCACTCTGAGTCATATCTATGAGATATATTTATTCTTATCAAAGATCGTAAATATATCCATGAAATTTTTGAACGGTTATTTAAAACATGCTTACCCATTCTTGTCGAACGCAGTGAAGCAGGCATCCATGCTGTACTGGAAGTTAAATTCTTGCGAATCGATGTTTTCTGGAGGTAGTTATGGCACCCAAATTCTAAATAGTCCGCGTCGCTGGGTGATACGGATTATTCTCGATGTAAAACCGATTGGAGGTTTTATCCGCACATAGGTTACGGCGGTAGCACGTCATAGGCGTCTCTTTAAAAAGTTTTCGCGCTATAGCAGACGTTACCGATCCTAGACAATATCGCCAGATCTACCGCATTGCCTGATTAAATACACGCTTTTCAAACAACCCGGGAAATCATGTTATGGTAATTGATGTCGCCTTTGGTGGAATCGATCGCTCTTCTGTAATAAGTACTACAATAATATTCAAGGTCAATTGTGAATTAATCTTATTTAAATTAAACATGCATACAGGGGTGTTCAGAAATATTTTACTTCCAAACGGTCGGCATTAAATTTAAATAATAATTTTGAAATAATTATTTTATTTCACATTGAAAAAGAGAATTAGGCAAACAATTTGGAAATTTTAAATTTTTAACATATTAATTTCTGCATTAATAATGACTAATGTAATGATGTGATGTAATGAATAATGTAAGGAATTTACGTATTTGATTGGTAACGGAAAAAATCTCTTGAGTAATATTAAAATGCATTACAAAACAAAATTCACTTAATATATAATTGTTGTAAAATGTAAGAATTTTTAAGTTTCCGTATCGTATTGTCGATTCAGAATTAAGCACGGTTTATTATTCTAACCAAGAGAAAAATAGTATGGCGGGGACGCTTTAATTGCGTAAAAGATCCAATTTCATTGAATTGAATAGTGAATCCTGAAATATAGAATTCTTAAATTCTATATTACTCGGCTATGCAAACTTTAAACATTAATTTCGGTGTACCCTACGTAAACGTAATTTGGCCGATGGTGTATGTTGGTAATTTCAAAGCCAATCTAAAAATGCAAATAAGATGAAACGATAATTGCACTTGGAATATTATCCTGAATACCTAGAATGAGACATTGTTACCTTGAACTTGGTAAAGATGAATGACAGTGAACCGAGGGATTTACTATGTTATAAATAAAATATATATATAATATATAAAATATATAAAGAACATCCAGTGTTTTATTATATTTTTACTTTCTTCAGTTAGAAATAAACCAGCCCAATGTGGCTGTTATATGTCTGTTACTAACAGGATAAGAACAAATACGGAATAAACATATATTTTGGCTCTGTTTAGACATAATTTTCAAATTTTGCTAAATTGAAGCATCAGAAATATAATCTTTTTAACACCAACCTTCTGTATCCATCACGCCACATTGAGCGTTGATATGGGACTACGGTCTTTATTGCCGGAATTGCCAATATAAATCAAGAACAATCTAAATTTTTGAACAAAACAATAATAATAAAAACAAAAATATTCTTTGCAATATATTAAACTAATATCTATTTAATTCATCATTCGTCTCTTCATACCAGACCTGTATTGTATGCATTAACTATTTATAGCATAAAGCCTGTTTTCTCTCGAAAAGCCATCACCGAAAGCCCCGCCCTATTATTGTAACAGCTTTCCGAATCGGGGATTGGGAAATTTAAATGACATTATTTATTCAAGCTAAAATGTCCGTCAATTATTCACAACGATCTATTCTAGTCACTCAGAATATGTAAATAGACAGTTAGGTTATATTTTAAATTTGAATTAATCATGAATAAATGGTATTTTAGCTCTCGATTATATCAAGGATCATAAGATAGTTGTTTTTGGTGAGGTTATTGATACGTGTATTCATTCTTAAAAATTTAAATAACAGCAATGAGGAACAACTCAATTTGATAATTGTAGTAATGTTCGCTTTAATATTCTAAACCTTTAAATTATCAAACTTTTTCATTATTATTTCGGATGCAAAGTGCGATAATGTATAAACGTAACAGTTTAAATGTCAAGGGTCAGGCGTTACCTCATTTTCATAAATACGGTTTGACTAAATTCTATATATGTACATAACTTGCTGAAGCCTAATTAAATTACAACTTTGGTAAACAAGAACAATAAAACTATGATTTTGCTCTACACTGTATAGTCTATTTAATTTAACTCAAGCTCCTGTAAATATTCAACGAACTTCTGCACAACTAGTAACCTTGATAATCCAACCCAAAACCTATAAAATTCGTGACTATTGTAAATTAAACGGATATATCCCATTTCCTATTTCCTTCCTAGCATCGAGTATTTTATTAATGAGCTGTGCACAGGGTATCACGCAAAACTATTAAAATAGTCTGACCTAGAACCAACTTTAAATGCACGTTACCCACGATATTTTAACTAAACTTATCTGAATAAATTTTCAAAGGCTTACAAGACACGTTTCTATAGCAACTACTTTTACTGCGGGCGTCTGAAAAAAACTTTTAGACATCCTCGTATATTACGAAATTTTATCATAAACCCATTTTCTACGTTAATTTATCAACGAATTTAATGTTATTTAGAGTTACATGATAAATACCTGTTTTATTGTTGAAAGTAATCTCAAAACCGGGTGATTTTTTTATTATCCAACCGACACGTTGAAATAAACAAACCGACATTAAATTTGGTGCCATCTTACAGTGAGAGAATGTAAAGGATGGTATTGTATAGGGGTCTTTCTGCGATTACAGAAAACTTTTTTTTTTACATTGTTCGCTGTAAAATTTGTTAACGTCCTTTTCAGTTAGTTTATATTTGTTATTACCTCATTATTAAAGTTTGCCACCTTCGAAATTAGTAGAGACTAGTGGACAGACTGGTGTATTTATTCGTCTCATTAGAATGTGCTTGTATTACCTGTTGATTTCCCAAAGAGTAGGCAAAATACGAGTTTGTCTAGTCGCTACTTATTTCGTGAAGCGCACGGAACTTTACTTATAACAAGAAGGCCGTCAAATTTTGCGCTATTTTGGAGCAGTTCTAACGCGTGAGTTTGCTGGTGCGATTAGCGTAATTTTTAATGACGATAAAAACTATAGGGCCCGAAAAGCCCATATCCTTCCATGCGCCGTATAAGGAATGAGTGATTTCAATAATGCCATCCAGAAAAAGTCGCAATAAATATATCTTACATTTCAATTTGAAAAGGATAAATAACCACGCTTTCTAATAGATGAAAAATATATTTAACATAAATTTTGATAAACAAAATTTTATTAATTTCATTAAGCAAGGTATAACAAGCATTTTTATACAAGTATAGAATAGGATATTGTTAATTATTGTGAAATGATTTGCAACTGTTCTTAGCTTAACAATAAAGAAAACTATAATAATGTAATATAGCTTGCCGTATAGTAATATATTCAATAGTAAGTCGTAGGTAAATAAGGCTTCAAATACCTTAGCTGAAAAGTCTTCAGTTTTCTATATAACTAAAAACAGTGCATTCTTTAAATATGTTAATAATAAAAAGGGTAAATTTTTCGATAGAGAAAAAAAAAGAATATACAAAGAAATAAAAATTGTATATACGATGACATCAAATATTTTCTTCCTCGTTTATGTATAATAATATAATATAAATAGAACCTTAGAATTAGTTCAACATTAATAATATGCCTATTATACGATGATAAAGGCCATACTACTCGAAAAATTTTGCCTAGATGCTATATCATATATAAAAAAACACACAATAAATAATATTTTTTACATATCCATTTTTTTTATTTTTATATAATTATTATTATTTTTAAAAGTGGAGGATACTTGTAAATATTAGAAATAGAAGAGGGAGTGATATATGTATATATACATATAATTTCACAAATATGTTGAAATAAATAACAGAAAAATTGGGTTACGTATTCGATATCCCATTCGCTAGCTTCCAGGAGGTAAAATAAATTATATGTATATATATAAAATAAAAACTACAGAATAAAAAGACGTAGAATAATACCATAACTCATCCGATACATCCCCGTGTTCATTTATTCGCGAAAAATAACCGTTATTGTTCAATTAATATTATATATGTAGACAACTTTAAATTATATTGTGAAGGCATATTATATATAAATCAGACATACCCTGACAAAATGCATTACCTACAGTTTTTTTTTTTAATTAATATTATTAAAAACTAACTGTGCTATTATTTGTTTTATTAATTAATTATATGACATAAAGAGGCTGATTTATTATTATTTTTTTGAAAATATTGCAGTAGTACCACAAAGATCAGCTTATTTCCTAGATAATGAATAAAAATTACACAAAAAAAAAACAATTTAATATAGAATCAAGATGACTAGTAAAGATCAAGTTCTGTTATGAAAAAAAAAATGTCAAGAATCCTGATCAAAACACAACCTTGATTTGCCGGCTAAAGTCACATCAAATAATAAAAAGTTCCTGACCAAATTTCATTGGAATATTGTCGATTATTCGAGCTATGCTTGTGTATTTTGGATGTCATTATTATTTTTATTTATGTTGTATTTATTATTTGATGCAAGGTGATGAGTACGAATAATAAAAAAACATAGGACATATTCTAGACCTAAAAGTTCATTTTCCTTTTTTTTTAATTTTTATTTTATTTTTTTTTTAATATAACAATATATCGTAATATAATACTGTGTTATTAAAAGAAAACACTCAAATAATATATTTATATATATATATATATATAAAATACAGACTTGACAATAGACGATACGAAAAGGAAGTCTCCACGCTTAATCGAAAATAAGAGTTAATAACAGAAGGATTTGATCAGGATTTTTTTTGCTAATGCTTATTTATTATTTAGTGAATATGTTGTCCTTTCTTTCAGTCAATACAGGTTTGAATTACACGAGAATTGCCGTCTACGAGATGAAACAATTATTGCACTCTTTAAAAGGATTAAAATTGCAGAATATTTATTCTTTGTTTTTTTTTTTCTTCTGATTCGATTTGATATGCCTTATATATAAACTATATACGAAAATTATAGAAAAGAAATGGAAAAAGGGGGTGACAACGGCAATCCTAGTTCAGAAATCATTTTTATTCTCTTCCATTAAAAAATCTAAAGAATTAAGTTCATATACACAAAGCACCTATCTTTAAAAATGACGGCCTACATCGTGAGACCTGCAAAAACAGAAACGGTATTCACTTATTTATTGCCAGGTTTCACTCGAATCGGACGCTCGAAACTTACGTATTATGTTGCCAGGCGTTATTTGAATTTAACGTATCATCAGTACTTAAATTATTATCTACATTATTAACCGTGTTAGCATTCTTCAATGTCTCCACTGGTATGCTGCAATGATAGGCATCTTGATTGTTATATAAAAAATAATTCCTTATTCGATACTTACATGTTGTCGACATTATCGACGTCTTTACCGTTTTTATGGCCATTTTCAGGAGCGTCCACCTTGGATCCGTTAATTTTCTCAGACTTATTCTCGTCATTCTTTTCATCAGTCTACAAATGATTGTGGTATCATGGAATCGTTAAGAAAAATGGGATTTGCCTTTACCTGTGGTGTTGTAGTAACACTATTCTTTCCCCTGGTCCTCAACATAATAGCTTCAACTCTCTTACGTCTTGCCTCCCTTTCCTTCTCTTCGTTCTTAAGCCTTTCCTGTAACTCAGCTTTCTGTCTCTCAGCTTCCTCGCGCTGCCTACGTTCAGCTTCTTCTTTCAATAGTCTCATTCTGTTCTCCTCTTCCTTTCGTAATCTTTGCTCTTCTTCACGTTTTTGGGTTTCTTTGATAGCCTAAGGTGATCAAATTATAAGACATCAAGTGTTATGCTTCAAAATATTTACCTCCTCAAGTCTTTGCTGTTCTTCGGCTCGTAATTTTTCGATTAGAATCCTTTGTTGTTCTTCTTCACGTTGCTGCCTTTCAAATTCAAGTCTCTGCTCCTCTTCGATTCTACGTCGTTCCATTTCAGCTTGCCGTTCTGCTTCTTCACGAGCTAAGCGTCTACGCTCAGCCAGAGCAGCCTTAGCTTCTTCTTCGGTGTTTATACGAACTTTTATCATCGATGCAGTCATATCCACTGAATCGTTCAAATCTCCGATGTTAGTACTGCTAGTCTCTACCTTTTTTCTATTTCTGTTTTTTCTTGAGGCTCTGAAGGTTTCTTGGATTCCGGAACTTGTACAGACTCGGGTTCAGTACTAACTTGTGGAGGTTCTTCTTTGATTTCTTTAATTTCCTCTTTGATTTCTTTAATTTCTTCTTTGATTTCTTCTGTTTTTTCACTGGGTTGGATTTCTTCCGGTTCGGAGATGACTGGTGGTTGTAGATCATCTTGTTTGGGGACTTCTATTTCGTGGTTTTTGTCGTCACTAACATCGTCTTCTGGTTGCATGGAAGCTACGTCTTCTTTTTGCCTAAAAGTATCAAAGGTGAAATTGGAAAATTTGGATAAAATTTGCTTACTCTGATATAATTATCTCTGCTTGGTTAGTTTCCCGATCGCCGCTTATTTCGACTTGTTGTTCGTGATGTTCAATAGTTACAGTTTCTTGTACGGTATCATCGCTAGTTTTAACTTCCTTGGTTACGATTGTTTTTGGGATGGGGCTGTGCGTCACTGGTACTGTATTTGTCGGTGAGACTAGTAGTTTTGGGGATCCTTCCGTTGGTGAAGCAACAGATTTTTTCTTCAATTTCTCTGTTGACTTAACTAAACTTGACTTGCGCGTTTTGGGCAATGGCGGTTTGGTCTCGGATTTTTTAGTATCAGTCGTTCCATTTTTAAGGTCATTCGATATGCCTGTCACCGCTATACTGACAGGCCTCGGTCTCCTAGGCGCTGCTATTGGCCTTGTCCTTATATTAATCGAGCTTGTTACGCTGCTGGTACTTTGCTGACTCAAAGAACTGCTAGGTCTGGATGGCGCTGTTGATATATAAAGAAGAAAAAGTTAAATATTAGTTACCATAGGTAAACTTGTAATTTCATTAATTCATGTTAGTGTTGAAATGTACACATGTATCAATATGTTACAATAACCTTGTCCGTGGCTAGGGAAAACGGGTCATTTTGTATATATTTGGATAAATGGAGTATGTATATAGATGTAAAAAAAATGAGCCACCACCATTATATTATAGTTCTATTATTTCTAACTATATACGGTAAATAAAAACTAAACATAACAAAACAAAAACATACATAAAAAAATTAATCAAAATAAACTAAAAGGTTAGTAATAGCAAGCACATTGCGTAATGTTGTGAAAACACTTGTAAGTAACAATAATAAATTATTTACCTGTAACAACCTGGATGTCCAATGAAACGGATATACAATGTTTTATGTATATATATAAATAATATAAAATTTAGAAAGCTTACAAGCAAGAGACTTACTCGTACCTAACACCTTGGCTGTGTATTAGTGGGTGCGGGTTTGTGTGCGGTCAAAAAACCTTCTACCATAATATAAAAATACACTATGATTTTTATATATGCACCTACATCTAAATATAAGAATTATAATGAAAAGGATATAATACAGCAAAGCAAATTCTATTTCTAGGGTATTGAACAAACCCTCACATCTTCTTCCTTTTCATTTAAAAATATTCATAAATAAATTCAACATACCAATATCATGCAACTTACCTTCCTGACTTGCGGAAGCAAGTTTCTGATGCCTGAGTTGAGTAGCACGTGTAGTGCGTGGTGGTGGTAACGGGGCAGCTGCGTACAGTTGGTGCATACTGCGACTATCAGATTTCTGCAATGGTCGCTGGGTCTGAGGCCCGGCTTTGCTAACGGCTAGGTGGCTCATGCTACGACTAACAGAGGATTGTTGTGGACGGTTTAGGGGTCTAAAAGAGGATGGACTTGTGGTTTCTGCCAGGGACGGCAGATCGGGCCTCTTACGGGGCTTGGCCAGTTGATCTAAGCGGGACATCGAGTAAGCCCTACCTGGTGAGCGAGTGAACGATTTTCTTGGGGGCGCGGACGGTGAATCTCTCGAGGGTATTGTCGGCATCAAATCGGTACGGCGGCGACCCACATAACCACTAGCACAACCGGCGGGAGCTTGAGAGGGTGGTGCTAAAATTAAAGAAAGCGGAGTCAAGATAAACATCGGATTTGGCCAAAGGATTCTATTTGTTTTGAGTAAGAAGACTAATGCAGATGAAATGGACCACTTAACACATTTCCCCACATAGAAATTGGTTTATACAGTGTGTACCAGAAGATGGAATCATCAGATCTTCATAGATATCAATTTTCTACAGTCCTTAGCTATTAACTTTGGGATGTAGAGGAATAAAGAAGAACCTCCGTAATCAAGTAGAGAAGATGAAGTAAAGAAACCCTGACCTAAAGGATATTTATTTGGTCAACAATCTAGGAACATAGGATTATGTGGATTGAACAACCAAGGACTATAACATCAAATCAAGCACACAATATAAACTAACTTCTTTACTAACATAAATCACGAAACGACAACAGATTTCTTCTTCTTTCTTTTTTTGAAATTACTGCACTGCAACAATATTTACACGACGTCCGCTTCTAAATGATCTACATTTTATTCTACATTATATCCCATGCAATAAAACGCTTAATATGTACAATACTTCCACAAAATGGTAAATATTGTTGCCATATCTTTTGGTTTAACTTCATCTGCATCTTCCATGTTGTAAAAATTAATGCTTTGGTTATGAAACACACAGAAATTGCTAGTAATCTTTCTTAGCGAAGCCTATCATTGAAAATGCATCATTCCTTCAAACCGGACCCATTTCGATAAAACCTGGTAAGTATTACGTATTTTATTGCTGAACTATTGGTGTAGTGTTAAAATAATTTATCTGTTTCGCCAATTAACAATCTACCGTGGAAACGGGAAAAGCAAGTTGAGAAGATGGATTTATACTATAAAGGTTTCCTAGCTAGAATGTTCGAATCAATTGCTGCAGCAACATATTCATACCCTGTAGCAAAACTAATGTTTCTTGCGGATTCCTGGTAATTTAAAAATAATTTGTGCCAGTCGTAAACTTCAGTTTTTAAAAGGGTTTTGTCGGTAAACTGTGTAGTTAATCAACACAAAATTTCAATCTCGCTTACGCGAGAACAATTTGATGATAATCAACGGACGTGTATAACACTTATTCCTAACATATGATGCTACTGACGGCTAAATAGCTCTAAAACGCAAAATTTCTAAGGCGAAGCATTGCGTTTACATGCCACATTACGCTCATGGTATGGGGGTCTTTTGCACTGAAAATCGATCCCTCTTAGTTTTTATACAGGGCATATTAATTCCAATTGCCATATTTCCAAGAAGATAACGCTCGTTCACATGTTCATCGTCAGTTGAAGAATCGATAATTTACCACACCCTTCACAGGAAACCTAAGTTAACAAAGGATGCAATAACACAAGAGACATGTTACTCACAAAGATCCTCACATGTGTACCAATTTGCATTGAAATTTGATGCATTTTCAATAATAAACAGTATGTAATGTGAATTTTTAGTTATGAGTTACAAAAATAGCAGATCTGTGCGTAATTATCGCAAAGCAAAATTCATTATGGACATTTTTTTTAACTTAATTAACGAGACAAAATCCGTTGATTCTTTACATGCTACTAGAAATGAAGATCATAAATAAGTTGGTGTGTGTATGCCCTTACAAATTACTGGTGAGCTCTAGAATAAAAACCAAAACCAGCTAACAGCACAGAAACGCCTGTAAATAGGCTAAATAAACGAAAAATGATTACGAATAACAAGGGATTTTCTCCACCAACTACGTACGTACAAAACAAAGGCAAAAAATGTAGAAGCAAGTTACACATGCTTGTCTTATCTCTAGATTTGCTCGGTACAGATATTTTGATGCAATTTCGAGGAACTCCAATTTAAATTTCATCTTCCCAAGCAAATCTAATAGATAAACTATTTAAACAGAAAAAAATCGCAGACAACAATTATTAAAATGAGAAGGATATGGCATCTCTATACCAATATTAGCTGTGACACCTGATGGATCTGTATTTGTGGAAAAACTAGAAATTGAGTTGTCAGGGGTGGTAGATCCATGTCCCCAATTCATTATTTCATACATAGACGTTGACATTCTCATATCTGTAAAAATAAATACATCTACCAAAAAAACTGCTAATGATACACAGAACTAAAGACAAAATTAAACAAATAAAAATCATATTAAATTAAAATTAAAAAAAAAAAAAAAAAAACGAACCGGTTTATACATGCAAATTAACTGTAAAAACTAAAAAAATCGCAATACTTGTATAAAAATATAAAAAGAAGGTGTTGCATGCTGAAAGTGGTTAAAATACTGACTATACCTTCTATAGAACGTTCCAAACCGCCAGCAGAAGTTGCCCTCTTCTTGATGCCGCTATCCAGTTCTCTTTCCGATTGTCTTCTGGTTAACGGGGCTGCAGCCGTGGTGATGTTTTGCGTTGACGTAGCTCTCCTATGGCCCCAAAATGAACCGACTGAATCTGTTGGTTGAAGCATACGTGGGGTTGAAGAACCGAAGGCGAAGACTATAGAATGCCTTTCATTTCTCTTTTTAGCCTCTATCCTTGCTTCTCTCTCTTGATTACGTTTTAATATTGATTCAAGTCTATCCCTTTCTGCATCGTTTATAGCCTTCTTTCTGTCTTCTACCAATTGCCTCTTGACTTCCTCCTTCTGCTTCAATTCATCCATTCTCTGCCTCCTTTCCATCTCTTTCTTCTCTTTGAAACGCTGCAGCGCCATAGCCTGCTCCTGCATCTCTTCCAGTTTCTTCTTTCTTTCTTCATGTTGGCGATCTTTCACTGACTTTAATCTTGCTTTTGGATCGTCTAAAGAAGACAAAACTACATTTTTTGAGGTGCCATGTAGAATTTAGGAATTTAGGAGGTTAATACGTCTATACATACATTCTTTTTTTTTATTTTTGATTTTTAATTTAAAAAAATCAATACATCGTGGGTAATATCTCACCCTTTCAAGAGGAGTATTATTATTTTTTATGCCTACTGCAGGATTAGTAAAATTAGAAATTTCTTTAGGAGCATTCGTCTATAATATTCACGTATCTTCGGAGTCTAAAAATAGCTAAGACATTAGTCAAGCATCTCTTATTTTTAGTTCTAAAAGAAACTGACCTATGCATAACCCGAGTTGTATTGGCGCTTATTTTAGAACTATGTAAGTGAAGAGAACTTTTTTCCACATAGAAAGGGAAATTATTTTCAACAGGAGTAATTTTATTATCTAATTAATCTTAATTAACTCGGTAAGAATAGATATATGAGAACACATTGGCTTCTCATCTTTAACAAATATAAAACGACGGGGCAATATCTCTAAGCTTTACGGAAGTCGGGAAGAAGCAGCTAATTATTAGTATAGTAGGCCAAACAATTAGTATACAAGATGCAAAACATTTTCTTTGAACACCACGCTTTTACCTTCATAATCGGGGGGATCAGGTCCCACATATGCAAACCAATGCATAGTTTGTCCTAGAATGGTTTATATCACGTAACGAACAAAGGTGATTTGACGATTAAATTAAATCGATTATTTAAAAATAATAATAATAAATAGTAAAATTTCATAAAAATACTAACCTTTAGTTGCTGATGATGGTCGAGAGCCAGCTGAAATTAATTAAAAAATAACAGAATTAAAAATACTTCTCTTCGCATTAAAAGTTCGGATCAATAAAGTTTTTCAATGTAAACGCGAACGACCTCACTCGGTAATTTACTTTATAGCTTTCTGGAAATTGATTTTCTCAATTTTCAAAAATAATACAGGAAATTTGCTAGACAATATTTTGTATGTCACCATAATTCATTATCACCAGAAAGTGAAACGTCGAAGAAGAAAAATTTTGTCATCGTCTTAAAATTTCACTTTTCCTTGCTTCTTGGGTACATATTGTAAGTAGGCTTGTAAAAATTACCGTCTGCATAACCAAATAAGTCAGTTTTATTTATTAAAGAAACGAGCTGCTGGTTCATTACATCGTTTTCTAGAAGTCGCACTTTTGCCGACCTTGTAAACAAAATGTACTTTGTCACACCTTATACTAGTAACATCGTAGTCATATTAAATAAACACCATAACATCTCATTTACATCAGCACATAGGAATATTAAAAACAAACCTGTCTGTATTGCAGCTTTACAGGTCGTTTTAAACGCCATTGAACACACTTACGTTTAAAAGTAAAGAAAAAAATTCAGAAAAATTTAAAATTAACAAAAGACATCCATAAGAATTCATATTACTCAAATTAATAATAAATAAAAGGATCTGGTTCCACTTGTTCCCATTGTTACACGGGGACATACTCGATAAGATTTTAACAATCTGTATATATCATATACCTTTACGCTGCTTACGTTTTAGAAAAATTACACCGCGACCTTGAAGGTCGTTCAGACTTAATTTTTTTCACTATAAACATCTCCATGTTAGAGTTGAATGTATGTAAAAGGAAAAGAAATGGAGAAACTTGAAATATTTAATTAATTTATTGGTTTATAAATAAACTATCAGAGTTTTGCATGGTTAGGAGGTCAACATCCATAAAATAAGATAATTAAAATCTTAGTTTTAAGAAGAAATTATTTTAGGGTACCTCTCGAAAAATCATTTTTTATTTGCTTAATCAAAACCTATATTCCACCAGCCACAATTGAACATTTACAATGCTTTTCAAAAGATAACTCGAAAAATAAAAAAAGGAAATCGTAAATAGGAATAGGAGCATCTAAAACGCATCCACTGAAAAGTCGCAATAATCTCAATTTTCTTATATTTCTTCAATGAAACAGCTTACTTAATTAAAATATGAATCGTTGGTAGTTCTCGATGAACTAAATTTAATTCCAAAGACCTAGGTCCTTTCTTAAAATTTTGCATAATTTATGAGGACTCTTTTACTTCTTCGGTCCCCGAAGGCAAACCATAAACGAAACAAATAGAACAGTCTTCCGCTATACGCCCGATTTTACTTAAAAAAATCGCCTTTCAAAGAGTAAAAACGTCCTTAGAGAATCCTAAAATTATTCTTATTCTCTATATCTACAATTGCAGATTTTACCTTGACAACCTTGATTTTAACAATAAGAACGTGAGCATACGCACGCAGCAACGCATAAAATATCTACAAATTTTCTTTGGTTTTCTTATCAAAATATCCACGGAAAATAATACGGATATTTTCTGGAATTCTTCCTATGTATTCACGTATACCGTTTTTGTTTAAATCATTTGTACATGGATACGTTCTTAACTTTTTTGGTTACGGACAATTTAAGTGCAGTAATCTGAAACAGTTCTGATTAATTCGTTTTAAATTGCCATACGAAATGATTTTTGTAGTCACGAAATGTTTAGAAATTAATTTTCGAAAGTGTATAAGGTATACAACGGTCATAAAAAGTAAATAACACTTGATTTTGTTTAAAGTGGAGTGTAAGAAATACTTACTGTTGGGTAAATATATTGCAATTGAAGATAAAAAAAAAACATTAAATAAATAAAGAGTAGAGATAACAAGACCAGGCGCATTTTTTAAAAGATCACGTAGAAAGTATAAGGCTTTTGTACACCAACGCAAAAATTCTCTGCATATTGCTAATGACACTACCCGATATATATCTTTTAAAAGATGGAATTTTAAACGTTTCCTGTCATTAGATAAAATTTGTAAATCTCAATCAGATCGGATGCTGTTATCTATTATGAATGAATATTTCAAGAGAAGGTGATTAAAGGTCAAGAAAAAAACATCCAAGAAGAATTCCTTTACGATAGTCGTTTAATATCAAACAAAAACTGGCTTGCTGTTATTGTGATGCGTGCGTGACTCAAAATACTGATTTCAAAAGCGTTATAATAAATTCATTAGGAATAGTGTCATCGTTCCATTGTATATCTCAAAGATGGTAAAGAGTTTCGTTAAATAAACTCACTAAAAATTATGGTTTACCAGAATATGTCAATGTGATAAGGATATCTGCTGTTATCACTTATAAACGTAACGCATGAATATATTTAATTTATTGGTAAATATACAGTATAACCTCAATTTCTTAACGTTTATGTTATATTATTACTATTATTATATTAACTACGATACCTGAGTACTACTAAGTGTTAGTTTAAATTACAATCATGTGAAAGCTCTCACCTACTAGTTGATTAAATTTAACTTTTTTAAGATGTTCGCGGCGTTTCCGGTCTTGTAAACCGATGTTCTCTCGAGGCAGCGATGATATAAGTATACTTCTTAAGTGTTCTATGGAATTACTAGAAATACCACGACCATCGCTGATCTCGGGTCCCATTGACTTAAAATTTAAAAATTACCCGCGTTTCACCACCGTAAGTGTATCAAACACGCGCATATTCCAAACTTAACTAAACTATTGCCGAACAGAGTAATCGCAGCAACGTATGCGCGCGCTTGTAGCACTTGTCGTCCCTGGTTGTGAGTGTATTGTAATGTATCGACATTTGTACACTTATTACGATTCGCATATTAATAAGTTTCGAACATCGTCACATCATCCATGACTTTGAAGAAATTCAAACAGGGGATCCTTTAAAGATGGTCACAATTGTACAGAAATATTTTTCTTCTACGATCACGCTTAAAATCATAAAGCAAAACATTGAGATACACCACAATAACCTGAATTTATTAAATTAGAATTTCATGATTCAACCTTCTTATTGATATCGCATTGCATTCGTGTTGAATATATAATTTTTTCGTTGTACACAAAAACCTACTTCTAGTGCGATTTCTAACAATATGATCGTATGTTGTTTAATGTAAAATCTATTAAGACAGATAATAAATTAAAGGAATCAGGTTGTACAAATAAACTGTTTGATTTCCTTGTTACATTAGTGTACATGTGACCTGGATGTTTATCATTTTTTTTAATAATCTCAAATGAAAGAATACATGTGGACTATGTGTTAGTTAGTATTGAAATTACATTATTCCACTATGCTTTATTTATTCAAAGCAACAATCAATAG
This sequence comes from Oryctes rhinoceros, assembly GCA_020654165.1. NCBI lineage: Eukaryota > Metazoa > Arthropoda > Insecta > Coleoptera > Scarabaeidae > Oryctes > Oryctes rhinoceros. Next base: position 10,433,391 of record JAIOKQ010001013.1, on the reverse strand, counting down.
CATGGTGGAAACTCTCACTTTTATTTCGACTTTTTTTTTTTTTTTTCGTAACTAGTGAAACAAATAAAACATTAACCATAAACAACTAAAAGAAAAAGGTCTACTATTGGATAATAGTTTGAAATGAGAATGTCAATGAGCGCGTTAACTATTTGTTTAATTGAATAAAACTCCAGGTTTCTCCATTTTCGAAAGTACGAGACACGCTTTTTTTAAATATTAATTTTAAAGAGAAATAGACGATATACAGAACAAATATTTCCTCGATTATTGATAATGAACGAAAGTAAATGTAGATCCTTCTTATGCAAAGGTGTTAAGCGTGCGGAAATGACATTTTTTGCATTTTATAATTCGGGGAAAAGTTGGTCTGACAAGAGCTTCGAAGGACAGTCATTATTTCTGCTCTAAATATAATACGCACCAATCTAGCTATCTGTTAATTAATTGGTGTTGAATTACAGACATGCAATTAATACAAAAAAGGAAATCATAATACTTTGTGGCCTATATTTTAGATTTTATGTGTAAACTTAAACGAATACACTAAACTAATAAAATCGTCTATGCCAACTAATATTTTTATGTTTAATATAAATAAAAAAAAAATTAAAAATAAAACGAGTCATTAACTCGAGTTAATCGTTTGAATTTATGCTACAGGCTTTGGAAATCATTAAATTCATTGCTTTCTTATTCTTTCCTTTAATATTAATTGATAATTGACTATTTGTTCCCTTTTAAACAATGCATTTATTATCAATAATGATAACAAGAACTGTGGGGTAGTATAACAAACAATACTAAACTATCGACACATTCTGTACCACACAAGTTTAACTAATTCGTGACAGCCTTTCCGAGCATGCCCCGATCCTCATTTTATTTATCTATTTCTATTATATGTACAATGGAAGACATTTTTAACGAGATTTTTGCCGGCTTTACAACCGTAAATGCAGCCGGAATAATAATAATTATACATATAACAAAAAAAATAAATAAATAAAAATCCAAAAAGAAACACCGACAACCTGTTAATTCAAATCGTGCAGATTTTCGGAGGGGGCTGTTCCTCGAAATTAGATAATTGAGCTGTATATTTTATTGTGAGATCTTAAATAAAATTGAGTATTCATGGTTTCTTTTTTTTTAACTCAATTGCGGGTTCACTTATTTTTGCAAATTAAAAATTAATTAAGAAAATATTGAAATGTAAAATTAGGGATTGATTTAAAAAAGTTAATTTATGTTTATTTTGTTAATTTTCAGTACCTAAAATTCGAACTTGATCTCCTAATCTTGAAATTCCAATCCTGAACCCCTTCCCGCAATGATCTGAAACCTATGAGTGGCAAATTTTGTTGCTTATAAGGTCCAAATTGTATTATTAGGTGTTACCTTAAATTATTTACGATGAAGATTCCATAATAATATTTTAAACATTTTTCTCTGGAAATTTTGAAAACATTGTCGTTATCGAAAAGGTTGTTTATTTCTTTTCTAGTATTTTTCTAATCTCTATCCATATATTACTATATCGATTAAGGCAATTGACACCTTTGATGTATTAGAACATATTACTTTACATTATAAAAATCTGCTTATTGTGACACTCTGTATTAGGACCTTGAAAGAAGTAGTACATTTACGGCTCCAACATGGTCGTTAAATTCTCGTTTAAAATGTCTCGCACTGTACATAAACTTGCAGGTCAGAACAAATTTGCGGCGCGGAAATTTTAAATTGGTGGGGTACATTTTCATGTAACGTGGAATTTGTCAAATTAGTTAAAAATGAATTATAAAAGCTGGTTCTTGATTTAATTTTTGCCAAGTCATTTTGCGAATACAATACCCCTCTAATAAATAACATTATGGGCAAATTTAAACTAGGCAATCAATATCTAATATCCAGTAAAAATTTGCAAGTTATAATCTTTGTTTTAGTGATCTAATACAATTTTTATTCCTAGTCCCGGATAAAAAATATCTAGACCAAATTGTAGCACAATCACACAAAAAAACCAAGGTTATCAATTTTAATATTTTATGGATAGGTTTAAGAAACGTTAATATCATATTATATAAATTGCCCCGTGTTCCTTGACTCCAACCATATTCTATTTTCGAATCATAAATATAAATCCTCGGATTGCGTCATTTTTGTTTAGTTACGTACCTGAAGAGAAATACCTGAAAATTTATGCGACTCCATAACGTTCAAATATCGACGTACAGCTCTAACGCAGGCATGGCAAAAAAAGGAACGACATAGAATACTATTTTACGAAGTTTGATGTAATAAATTTTCTAGAAAATCTAGCACGTTTCCTATGTAAAGGTTAGGGTTGGGCTCTAGACATGAGGACCTACCCTTATAATTTATTTTTAATCCATGTGGAAAATATTGCTATATCTAGTTTTTTTTTTTTATACACCAAGTGGAAAATGTAATTAAATAATGCTAATTTCTTCATAATGGAAAAAATTTCTCTCAGCGCAAATTATGAAGATGTACACGCTTGGTTAGCCGTTATAACAATAACTCTAAGAAACTAGACGAAAAAAACAACTCAGAAGAACTGGCTTGTTGTTAGGTATGACCAGTAGAAATTGTTGCATTGTGCTCCTTATTAGCAGAGCGCTACTTATTATGATAGTTATTTCAACGTGATTTAAAACGTTTTATTTTGTTTAACGCATCTTTTCACCTTCTCCTCTAAGATTGTTTTCTATGCGTAATTATCCGATTTTAAATTTACAGTTTTCAGGCAAATTTATAAAAATCCCAAAAGAAAATTTGTAAGGTCATGATATGGGACTATGGGAGTAGCCTTGAATATTTTCGGGTCAGATGTTGCATCCGGTGTTCCATATTGAGGCCGTTATTGTTGGTCATTTTTACTAATAACCAAAAACGTGAAAATTATAAGGTTTTGTGATTTTACATGCCCACACAAACTTCTTGCTAATTTACTCAGCAATAAATATTGATAAAACCAATACATATAATCGTGTCTAGTACAGTGTGAATCAATGTTTATTTAATAGCGTCACCTTCATACTTCGTTTAAGGAAACCCAATGATGGCAACTGAAAATGTACCATAAGAAAAATCGGATTGTTCTAAGTTGTTGCACAGATGTAAGAAAATTTTCATTTAAACATCAATAGTCGAAATTATTACGAGTATGCAAGTCACATATCCAATCTCTAAAGAAAATATCATAAGGATAAGCTATTGATTAATTTCTGAAGAAGTATCCAAGAATGCAAGATCCGCCAATTAAAGATATTTAACAATTCTTCATCACCAAGCTTTTGTGTCACCCCACGTCGATTGCGTATGCCAAACGTGAGGCAGATGCGTGAATGTCGTACCTTTTCTAGCCGATTTCTTTTTTTAATTGAAATGAGGTGGTACTGTTGATTCGCAAAGCATGGATCTAGTCTTAAATCGAAGATAGAAGTCAATGTACATATCGTGATTGTTAATACAATCAGCCGGTGCTGGGTACTTAAATTTTACTTTTTTACTAATGTAAATGATCGCCTTTAATAAATTACGATGACTTTGACGATGAAGTTGGCATTTTGGGTACCATTAGTACGTTAATTATAGTTGCAATCATGCAGTTTAAAAACATTAGAGAGATATATGACGGGACCAGGAAGACTAAACCAGATGCATTGTTTTAGAACAACCGATATTTGCACAATTGGATAAAATTCTGAAGACTTGGAGTGAGAAGAGACGATTTCAAAGCTCTTTCATTATAAAAAAACTCACCCATGTTGTGATTTTCATCGTTATCTACCAATGGATCGCAACGCTATTTTTTCCACTGTTAGCGGATATGAATATTTTGTAATGCTATTAATTAAGAATAATCTAATTTCGAGTATCAACAATTTTGACGAAGAAGGTTTAAGTTTGTAGAAATATATGCTAATCCCTTCGTCATGTTAGAATTAAACAATATTATGAAGTAATAAAAAAATATTCATCATAAACAAAGCAGATGTTGAAGGAAGACATAACACATGCGCTGGTTATTAAAAACCACCTACGTATTCACGTAGTAAAATAAAATAATCAAGCATCCTCACCTGAGATGACTCAGAATAGATATGGGTGTGTTGCACTTTAATAGAAAACCATTGTTACAATCTCGTAAACGTATTATCGCTAAGATTATAGGAGAAGGGTATAGTGTTATAATTTATAATTTTCTTATCATGAAGAACGATGGCGACATGGAATTTATAATGACTAAATTAGAAATGCAAATATCAAGTGTTAAGCTGTTGAATTAAACATTATTTATTGTCGAGCCCTCTTTAAGGGCGTATCAAGTTGCTTCATAATTCTCAAAAGTGAATTTTATATTTAAATCCACGAGTTCCACGACAAACAGGAAATTGCATTCGTATATGATTAAAACATAACAATCTCGTTTCAACACCTAAGTTGACCTCAAGCTCTCGCATATTGTCCTGGATATTAAGAACAATTAAAATCAGGAAGTGTAACGGAGGACAATTTCACCAAGCTTTTACGGAGGAAAGTTCTTAAAACGGTGACATTTTTAAAATGAGAAGATCACTATCTTCTCTCGCGAGACAATACCTTGTAATTAAGAGGGGAAAATTATGCTTCAATATTTAGAATGCTAAGAATCTGTATTCAAACAAGGTCAGTGATTGTTTTATTGAAGGTTAGATCTCGATTATAAACAATATAACATATATACAATTTCAAACAATATATTTTCGTATTATGATGTTTCCTTCAACGAGCATATAAATGTCAAAATTGAAAAGAAAGCCAATTGAAAGGTACGCCATGTATTCACGCTGTATGGCGCAAGAGTAATCGATGATTATTAAAATGTTTGGCAAGAAATAATTATCTTTGGTTTGCAATAATTACACAAGAAAATATTTGTGGTATTATTCACAAGTTGCAATGTGAATTAATTTACAAAAAAAATCTTTGAAACATGTCTATATAATAGAAACATATTTTAAAGACCGTTAGATATCGATAAGTCTATAATTTGCTATTGTTGTGACTTATGGCAACGTGACTTTGAAGTTTCAGTTATTATAGCCTTACCATATCTAGGTTAAAAACGTTTTGGAATGTGACAGCAATATGTGACCAGAACCTATCAGACAATTGGAGTTTGAGTCATCCTGATATACATATTTTTTTTTGTTCTTAAGTAATTATCCCACAGGTGTTAATAGTTTGAAAACAATGTTAACATTCCTTTTACATTAAGTAGTGCTGCAGTATAATTTATACAATCACATGAGTCAGTGATATTATTTATCGGCGTCTTTAAATAGTGTAATATGATATGCACGTTTAGAAAATATAGTTTTTGAAAAAGTTGAAAGTTCACGCAATCTTGTAAATAAATTGTCTTATTTTTGATTTTGTTTACGCAAAACGCTAATAACAAGCAATTTCTGATAATGATTTATTGATGAAAGAAATGCAAAGTATACCATTATTTTTTATCTACTAAATTCCAGAGTTATTTTTTGGAAAAATTTATGAAAATGCTATTATAACGGTGAATATAAATTACTAAAATACCATTATGGTTTATTAAACACGATATTTAGAAACTTCGCTGGTTTGCAGATAATTAGCCTTACGCTGAACAATATTATTTACTTTCGCTTGTAAGAGATAAAATTTATTTGATCCGTTTTTTAAGGCGGTTTTAAAAGTCGAAATTTTTCAATGTAACCTAGGAAAATTTTACAACGTATTTTATTATATTATCGTCCAGATAACACGGAAAACAATGTAACAGCAGCTCTGGTGAACACAATGTGATCGTATAACTTTGAAAAATAGCGCACTTACATAACCAAATATTTCCCATAGGTGCTTCATGTAGTAATCGCACGTCAAAATCCAATCCAGCTAAATCTTTTTGTAACCTTGTTGCATCCATTGTCAAGGCCCTTTCCGGCAAAAGAAATAGATGATCTAGGCCATCCATTGGTGAAGAACCTTGACGCTGAATTAGCGTTAACATAATAGTTTTAATTTAAAATGATGGAATTGAGGAAGAAAATCCCGCACTATAAATAAATTTTCGTAGTTATTGGCAGACGTTAATGTTACGATGTCCAAAAATAAACACAATGAATTTTTTCGCTGGCCGATTACCGCCTGACTGAAAAAAAAAACGAATCCCTATTTTAAAATTATTGTTATATCAAAGTTTCCTTTTGGTAATTACGTTTGAAACTAACTTAAAACGTTATTTCGTCGGTAAGGAAGATAGAAACATGCTTGAATTTTATGCGCAACGCGTTATTACGACCTAGCTTCGAACGTATGATTTCAGCGACTAACATCGCAGCTATCTATATGCTGTGAGCTAAGCCATGACTCCGTGAATCGCCTGGTAGTACGTGGTGCACCGTTTAAAATCTAAGAAAGTTTCCGTGATTCTGCATTGATTTGTTGAATGATGATATCGTCATTTAACATATTTGTACATTCGAATAGGCCTACACTGTAAAATACAAAATACCAATTTTAAAATGCTTATGTTTGAATTTTAAAGCCCCTATTTAACTAGAAATATGCAAGCTGATTCAAAGAAACAAATAAGCGAGATAAATAATAACGTAAATAAATAATTTTTGTTTCAACACTGTTCAAAATATGTTTTTCTAACGTATTATCAAAGAATTATATTCACTCTGTATATAACGTACTGAAAATACGTAGAGTAACCCGCTACCGTTTTTATTTCTTCCTTGGATCGGTTTTTGATTGGTGTGGTTACCTTAGAAAAAAAAACATTTAAATACTGGCATGTTACTTATAAGTTAACGAACTTTGCAAAGTGATAGAAGTTTACTAGTTCATAAGGATAATGAAGAAAAGTTTGGTCGCAAGTTCCATAATTGCTATTTTTTTTTTTTTACTGAAACTAGTAACAATTAAAGTGGGCGTTTTGTTATATTAGTCTTAGACATGAAAAAAAAACTGTTGCTTATGGTTCATTCTATTCTAATATCTAGCTATTCATGGTATTAGTAAATTCGCTCTTGACAAAAGCCGTTTGTCTCTCGGTTTATATCACCCTCCATTAAAAAAAGCCATCTAGTGCCGAGAAATATATGCGTCCGTCGTTTAAAAAACAGCGACAGAAAACTATTATCTCTATGCATTTTTAATATTGATAAAATAACTGTACAAAAATGTAATAAATTGATTGAAACATTTACTTTTTATTGTCTCACAATGTATACGTTATTAATTTAGTAAATGTTTAAATATCATAAATGGTATTAATATATACGCTGCAGGCATTTTTTCGTTGTCAACCTAACTGGAGCAAATCTTTACACCTTTGCTATCTTTTCGTACTAATATAAAAGAATAGCTCTCCAAATTCATCTCCTTGCGGCTAGTCCAAATTAGGGTACATCCTTCAGTGAATGAAGGATTACGTTGGGTACTTCAGAAAACAAATGCAAATTGCCTGAAGAAAGAATATAAAGAACACTGTGCAATTTCCATTGTATTATTTCTACTGTATAATTTCATGACTATATAAAATCGTACATGTTTAAAACTAACATGACAATCATGACTTGTACAAATTTCTAAACAACGTGAAAGTTTTTCGTACAAATTTTTACGACAAATAACGAGTTAGTACAGTAATACGCATTTTTATGAAATATGGTAATAATAATGGTAAAAATGATATAGAACATGACATAGTTTCTTATTAACATACAACGAAACAAACTTCTGTATATGCTGCATAATAATAAATATTAATTTTTTTGTTTCGTAGTTTAATCTAATCTTGATAATGTTGACTACAAGTAGGTACTATACAAACAATGCAACAGCGTAAAAAATTTTCATAATAACCTCGACATGACATTTTACATATAATAACATATTTCACTGACCTACAGCATACAGTAGGCTTTAAAACCAATTGATGTAAATTTATAAAAGTTGTATGTGTACAGATTGTTTACTTAATGAATTAAAATTGACGAGTAACCTTAAATTTTATTTTTCTTTTTTAATTTATTTGAAATACGTTACTGTCATAAAACAGGGCGCATTATCGTAATACCTTTATTGATTACAGATAAAATATTATCATCACTTAATATGAGGATAATTCTGTAAAAGAATCAGAAACTAGCGATAAACATGAGTATTACCTGTAAAGTAAATATTTCAATGAAAATACTCTTAGAAAAAAGTTTAGTCCAATTTTTGGAATGTAAATTGATATTAATCACAGTTATAAATGAACAATCTTACGTCATAGACAGAATTAGAACGACTCTTTAACCTATGAATATAAAATGTACAGTAATAGGCAAAATAATTTACCCATTAATGATGTATGTACAGGTAATCAAAAGAAAAATGCCACAAAAAGAATTATTTTGGAAAGCACTGTATGAAAGCGGAAAACAAATATATTGAATATATATGATATAGCCTAGAATTCTTCCTTCAATTAAAATACCACGGTAAAGCAATTAATGCCGAGTTGTTAAATTAACAATTTGAGCAAGAATGCTACTTTCTCTAATTTTGATCTCTCTAACAAAAAACAAAAAAAAACTTTTACAATTAACTTAATATACATAATTAATTGTAGTACCTATGACATCATTTTCCTACGATATAGAATCGTGCATTATCCAAACTTTCACATTGTAATATGTATATTAAAAGATTTTAATATTTAGACTATATCTACTATAGAACTAACGTAAATAAATATTACGGTATATTATTTTACAGTAGCTGTATCTAGACTGTCGTACGTACAAGAGGGGTGCATTCTCTGAGAAAATCTCACCTTGAAATTAATAAACTATCCATAAACAGTGACGTCATTGGACAGGATATTGAGAAAATACACGATATTTATATTGCTCTATTTAGAAAATATGTTTTCGCTGATGAATAGCATCGGATTTGGAATATAACCTACTAAAATTTAACGTTAGATGATCCCATATACACGTAGCTACCAAACAGAAGGAAATGAAATTCATCTTTTTAGTAAATAAATCCCTTTTTCCGAGATAGTGAAATGACTTTCAAAGTATGCAGTGTGTGAGGTATTTGGAAGTGATTCCAAAAATATAGCAGACGCATTTAGTAAAAAACAAATGAAATAAAAACAAAAAAAAATGAAGTTAAAATACATCGGTGTTCTGGAATGCTTTAAGGTTAAGGCTGGTAAATTCACATGTTTTTTTTTTATGAAATATTACTGTCATTTTAGCGATTGACTAAAGAATAATGGAATGTGCTAAATTATCATCGCGTTTACTTTTCGTATTAGTAAAGGTTATGGAATATAATTTTAAGCATTTATAAGACAGATACCGGTAACAGTGTCGGACATGTCAAATTTCTAGGAGTATCCTAATTATTCATAGGCTCACTGTTATCGGCTCTAATCGCACAGAATCTTTTCAAACGCTAAATTGTTATAATCGGATGGTTTTGCTACATCAAAATTTAATGTACAGCTGTCCGAACCTATTTGATTATATAACTTTGGAATGACAATGGACCCATGAATTTCTTAAAATAGATCTGAATAAGCAGGAAAACCGCATGCTCAACATAAAAATAACGTACCTATCTTTTTTAATTGATCTGAATTATCCTGGCCGTTCTCTGCCATTTTGGCACTACTCGCTTAACAACACCACATTCACACAAACAGCATATCATAATACAAGTGAGGTCTGAAGTTGCTGCCCAACCAGTTCTATACTTGCTTGAAAGGTGGCAGCACTGTATTCACCACATAGTCGTTTCCAGTGATGCTCCGGGGGTATCTAAACACGTTTCAAAAAACTCTTATTAATTAATTCCTTTAAAGGTATTTACATATTGGTAAGCATTGCTTTATTGAAATTGAAAATTTTATGCTTTATATAACGATAATATTTATCATTAATAAATTAAAAATATTGAGGTTAAGGGTACCAATTTTAAACGATGTTTGTTTGAAATAGTCACTATATTGCACGTAATTTTAGAGTACTTACCTGTATTGTTAAACTCAACACATACACCATCAATTGTTTACCCCTTGTAATAAATTAGAGTAAGATAACCGATTATGCCACCCCCCAAAAACGTAAAATATGTTCGCCAATGGAGGCAAAATATATTAATACCACGCCCCCAACTGTCCGTGAATCAGAGAGAATCATTCTAAAGAGGTTTGATAAAAATTTTTAATATTTTCATGAACTTGACCTCCAATTCTTAAAAAAAAAAAACATTCTCAAGATGCAATCTCTGAAAAATACATATTTATCACTTATTTCCTTTTCAAAACCTATTGTATTACTTTTGTTTGTTTACATTTTCAAAGGCGTTTCTACATCGTTTATATTCGTCTATTATCGACTTACGTATATTATCGCGACAACGTTAAAATAATTTGAAAGAAAAAAATCAGCCAGTCTAGCAGGCGCAATTTAAATAGTTTCACCTGTGTCGTCAATTAAATATTAAATAAATAAAATGGAAAACCAAGTATTCATATTGTCTGGGTGTAGAACAGGAATAGGTGAGTAAACCTTTATTCTTTAATATACTCGCAATTTTTCTAAATTTTAAATTTGAAGGATCCTTTTTGGGGCAATATTCAAACGTTTCATCGGTAACATTAGCAGCTACGGTTATTGAAGGAGCCATCAAGAGAGCTAATATCAAAAGTGATGAAATATGTCAAGTTATTATGGGTCAAGTAATTTGGCAATTAAAATTTGTTTTTATTACATTTAATTTGCCTTGATAATTGCTTCAAGGTCCTTACAACAGGGGTCGGTCAAAATCCGGCAAGACAAGCTGCGTTGCAAGCTAAAATCCCCAAGGATGTCCCTGCATATACACTAAACATGGTTTGCGGATCAGGATTGAAGTATTCATCCTATTCAACCCGTTTTATTTTAATTTATCCTTTGATATATAACTTCCAGATCCGTTTATGAAGGGTACAACGCTATAAAAGCGGGGGAATCCAATATAATCGTCTGTGGTGGAATGGAAAATATGAGCATGGCTAAACATTGTATGTCAGGTCGACTTGGTAAGAAAATGGGCAATATTCAACTTGAAGATACAGTTCTTGTTGATGGATTAACTGATGCCACGTTAAAAATCCACATGGGCAAAACTGGTAAAGTACTAAAAATAAATTTGTGAATCATATACCTGTTCATTATAAGGTCAATATTCTGTACAGGAGGAGAAAGTAAACTTCCTTATTAATGAATCACGATTTCTTTTGCTTGCTAAATCAGTTGCGCATAATCTAATTTGTCACGTTCATTTACAAGGTTCACTAACAAAGTTCTAACACTTCCTAAAATCTAGCGGAGCACCTTGTAAAGACCTACAATGTTACACGCGAAGAACAAGATAATTTCGCCTTGGAATCCCAAAGAAAAGCCCATGAAGCAACAGTAAATAACTATTTTAAAAATGAAATTCTTGCTGTTAAAAATCTCAAAGGAGACTTCATAGATAAAGATGAATATATTCGCCCAGCCACTACCATAGAAGGTTTGGCTAAATTATCCCCAGCTTTTGAAAACGTAAGTCGATATTGGAAGAAAAAGAATTTATCTCATGAAACTGTTTAGGGAGGCTCGGTCACCGCAGGAAATGCTTCTGGAATAAACGACGGTGCAGCTGCTTTAGTTATATGCAACGGTGACGTGATCAAATCAAAAAATCTAACGCCATTAGCTCGTATAGTGGCATTAGCTCAATCCGGAATTGATCCAATTGAAATGGGTTTAGGTCCTGTGAAAGCCATTCAGAAAGTTGTATGTTATTAAACGTAATAGTAAATTTCAGAAGTGAACACATTTATTTTAGCTGGAGAAAGCAAGTTGGTCTTTGAACGAGATCGATCTATTTGAACTAAACGAAGCATTCGCAGTACAATCAGTTTTAGTTTTGAAATCTTTGAATATTGATCCGGAAAAGGTTAATGTTACTGGCGGAGCTATAGCTTTAGGTCACCCAATTGGAGCTTCGGGAGCTAGAATCTTGGTTACGTTGGTGCATAACATGATACGTTTGAAGAAAGCTAAAGGAATTGCAGCTCTATGTATTGGAGGAGGTATGGGGATTGCTATAGCTATCCAAATCGATTAGCAGGAAAAATGTAAATTATTTTAAGTCAGTATTGTTTATTTGTATTTTTGGAAACGGTGATAATTCTAACTTTTATCATGTTACCTGTACTCGAAAAAAGCTTTTTATATATGAATTGTTAGTTTTAAATAAATTTACAAACCCGTCGTATTTGTATTTACTTAGGAGTAACAAATGATGTGTAATTACAACAAAATTTAAACATTTTATTGTCTTCACCTTTACACAACAATAGTACCAAAACGAATAATTGATTTATTGCTCAAAACAAATAATACTGATCACGTTTTAAAAAATCTATGGCGAAAGGATACCTTGATAACATTGAAAGAAGCGCAAAATGTAGTTTTTAACAGCATATTTAAGTAGTATGCGATGGAATTGGAGTACTTGTATCTCCCTCTATTTCCTCAGCTTCTGATTTTTTCTGTTTGATTTCCCAATCTTGCAAAAGCTCTATCACAGCCATATGTCCAAAGGACTTAGCTTCGTCCATTGGTGTATTACCCCATCTATCTTTAACATTATATGGAACATGACAGTGCTTCAACAGGAATTCAACGCAATCAATATGTCCTTCAGCAGCTGATAGATGAAGAGCAGTTCTACCATCGTAATCTGCCAATTTCATATTCATTCCAGATAATTTGTGCCTTAAACAACTTCATCTCAAAATTTAATCAATTTCAAATAATGAGTTACCTTCTCAAAGCAGTAATATCACCACATGCTGCACAAAATAGTAAATTAACTATGTTCAAGCCTTGCGTCTCAAATTTGTGCCTTCTTGGATCGGATTTATTAGTAGCGTGTCTTAAATTATCGTATCGATGGAAATTGAATTTCTTTACTAACTCTTCGCAAAAAAGAACCCCCTTGCAACTATTCCCCAAAGGATCCAATGGGGGTGACCAGGTACAAATTCCCATAACGTTCGGTATAACTACCAATAGAGCTCCACAAACACCAGACTTTGCTGGTAAACCCACCTGAAATGAAATAGGCATTTTAAAGTAATTTGACATTATAATTCAAGATATACCTTGAAAGCGAATTGGCCAGAGTAATCGTACATTCCACAGCTATGCATTAATGACAAAGTATCCCTCACACTCTCAGAATTCAGTACTTTTTCCTCAGTTAATGGACAGATTCCACCATTGGCCAAAGTAGCCGCCATGACAGACATGATATCGCAGTTTGCTTCCATGGAGCAACACTGGAAATTGAAGGAATCACCAAAGTAATAATCCAAAGATATTTTTTTGCGGATATACTTGAAAATAAAAGTCCATACATTCCCTAAAACTAGTTTTCTCCGGGTAACACTTATGTTCTCTCATATAGAATCCCAAAGCATAATTCCTATCGGCAGCTTCTCTTTCTGATAAGAATACAGCATTGTTAAACCCCAAATTTTCACCCCCAGCCAATCTCTGGAAAACTATAGATTTACTATGGAAGGCAACGAATTATATTGTGGTAATACCTCGAAATAATTCATGGTAAAATCAAATTTTTCTGCCAAAGTCATTTCAGGTTTGACTAAAGTTTTTAGCAAAGCACACACCAAGATAGCGCCTGCGTTAATCATAGGATTATGTGGTTTCTCTGGAAAAATCATCTTTCGTGGATTAACTTTTTTGGTTAGATTCAAAGATCATTCTTACTGTTGTGATCTAATATTAGTTCGTTAAAATTTCTACCGCTAGGCTCTTGTCCAACATACTTGTGAACAACGTCTTGTCCTAATTCATCCAAGGCAATTGCGTATGTCAATGGCTTGCTGCAAGACTGCAACGTAAAAGGCACATTCACATCTCCAATTGAAAATCTCTGCCCGTCAATGGTGCAAATGCTTACACCCCAATAATCCGGGTTCATCCTAGATAATTGAGGGATGTAATCTGCAACCTAAAAGAAAACCTTGACGATTTTACTTAAAAATAATAACTTTTGGTCATCAATCCTACTTTCCCATCAATATTTTTCTTACATATCCAATAGATTTCCTCAATATCCTTGCTAAAAGTCTGAAAATCGGGAATGATGAATTGATGCCTGAAAGCTCTGGATATTAAACCTATATTTTGAGAAATTATCCTGAAAAATAATACAAATGTGATTGGTTGAAACATACAGAAAATGTAACCAAAATTCAGGGATTTGGAGTGTTTTGTGTTCCATCTGAACTTCGTCGAGTTCATCGTTCAAATGTTATGTTCATAGAGAAACACTACGTTCTCGCATGGTTTATTAAAGACTCAGAAATACATTTTTTTCTGGAGTATACAATATTCTTCAACAACACTCAAGATTTAATTAAATGCATGGTGTTTTATAACACTTTTGTAAAATAAAATACATAATCAAATTGTAATAAAAAGAAACGTTAAGTCTTTGTTTCGAATACAACGATATGTGCTAAAGGAATTTTACGAAAACAATCGAGTTTATCCCTAGAGTTTGGTGCGTTCTTCCCGACTTATCCTATATGATTTCATTTACCTTCTAAATATATGGAGATCTAATTTTTGAGTATCTATAGAAGTGCTTTCGGCATTCGAGTGCTTTTGAGCTTTTTTAATATTTTCCATCATTTCACGTAATCTAGGATCATTTTTCCGCAGTCCGGTATTCCTCAAAGCCTAAGGAAATGATTGATACGTATTTCAGATCGGCCAAGAGCTTTTAGTTATTTAAATTTACCGCTAAAAATTTTCCCATTGATAATAATCCGGTTTCTTGATTTTTAAACATGTCAAACAGCACCTTTTCCGGCTCTTCTTGATTGTGAGATCTATAAAGGTGGAATAATATTTGTCGTGTAATCTCGACTAAAGGTACTAATAGTACTAATTAATTAAATTGTTTTCAAAGGAATGAAAAACAAGTTGAAATAAAATAAAATTACTTACGAAAAATAATCAATATCATGTATAACTGAATAGTGCCTTCTGTAATGTTTAAAAATAATACTAATAAAGAGAAGTAAATAAAAAAAAATAAATAATTATAATTTTTAAATCAGCTTTACCTTTCGAGAATTTTGCCATCATAAGATTTGAATTCGGGCTGAAATAATTGATGTATTTTATTTATTTATAGAAAATAATATGTTTCTTTCATTTACTTACATTTTCGCTTAAGCAATGATAGGATGGGGTGTAACAATTTTTGAAAAACGTCCTACAAATCGTATAGGACACCGGTAGTTGATAATTAAATTGTTTAATAACACATTTAACTAAATAATTCGTCAATACACGTTTCATTTTATTTAACTAATCAATATATTGCTGCCAATTTTCTTTCGTAATGTTAGGATAGACTGGCCGAAAATACGCGACGATCTATAAGGATGTCTCTGACAGCAAGATTTCATGCGCACTGAATTGCACATCTAACATTATGTTCTATGTATCTCTTTTTGAGGTTTTTAAAATGCCACATTAAACGCTGTTTACTGCATTTGAAGCTAACACCTATCCTTTTAACACTTTGTAATGGCTAACGCAAATAATGGAAATAAAAGACAACAGTTTGTTTAATAGTTTATTACAAAATTGTTCGTAATGCGAAATGTATACAAATTATATCTATTATTAAAATATATTTATTAATAATACTTTGGTAGATGTATACTTAAAATAATTGAAATATCCGACATTCAAAGAACAGGATGTATAAGAAATATTTGGTATGTATCGTAGAAAAAAAAAAAACAAAAACAAAAAATAAAGAAAAATAGCACCGCATCTTCGTTATGTACTATTTAAAAATGTAACTAACATCTTATCCACCCTGTGTATTATTTTTATCCTATTTGTATACAAATATACGATACACCAATGTAATATGTATGCATAATATATGATATTCAGGTCTATAACATGGAGGGTATAATCGTTACAATTGCACAACCTCGCGATAAAGACACGTACACATTTTCAAGATAGAAGAGAATATAACATGGTATAACATGGAAAGGTTACACATTAGACAACAGCCGTAAATGCTTACACACAGTACATTATTATTATTATATATCCTAAATGAACACTTCATAGGTATTTACAAAATACTTTTTGGACTTTTAAATAAGATAAAGTACAAAAATATACATCTATTTTTAGAAATTACAAGTAGTGCAAGAAATCGAACTACGAGACATAGATAGAAATTCTAAAAGTTTGAGTGACTATTTCCCATATTGAAATTTATATTATATGTATATCAACATTTTCCCATTGCAGTAGTTAGATTTCTTTGTAACATCCAGAAATACTCGAAAAATTCATTACTTTTATGTAAGTTAGAATAGATATTTCATCTTATCATTTACTATTTACAGCATTGGATACATTATATAATTTCAATCCTTTTATAGAATGTCCCGTTGAGCAAAAACAGGCAAGTGCAAGTATAGGAATACGTTAAAACTTAAGCTAAAAACAAAATAAATATTTCTTTATCTACTCTATATACGTATGTATATATGTGTGTGTGTGTGTGTATATATATATATATGCACACATACATACATGCATATATATATATATATATATATATATACGACATATATATGTATATATATTTTGGTCAAATTTATTGAGCATCGTCAATATACATCTAAAATACTGGGCGCCCTATATCAAGCCGACATTTTTCTTGGCGCTAACTGTACAAATACTATATACAAACATGTTTATATCCCCTTGTACATAAAATTTTTAAAATTTACTTAAATGAGGCCCTACATTTTTAATCTAACAATAAAAACTATAAAATTCCCAACGAAATTTAACGATTTTATTGTGAAATATCAGGTATTTTGAAAGGTAACAAAGTCCAAAATAATAGAAATAAAGGAAGAATTCGGCATAAAGCAAAGGATGAGAAGTTCTAAATAAATATCACAGGTAACATTCGATATTTCAAAAAATACTAGTATAATATTTATATACAACATTTCAGACTATAAATACACATATATTATTCAATCTCATTCTTAAATAGCGAGGAAATTGAAATAGCCTATATCAAAACCAATACACTATTTACATACAACCTATATCAAATTGTTGTTTCTGAATCTAAAGCTGAGGAATGACCTTGTGAACTGTAAGCTGGAGGTCCATTGTTTAAGAACGCCATAGATCTCATGCTATGTCTATTGGGATTGCTGCTGCGTTTTTGGGGAACTTGAGGTGTTGCATTACTGCTATGATAATGATGTGGTGTGTAATTAATTGCACGTGTACCATGGAAATTAGAATATGTAGATCTAACGCTAGCAGGCCTATTGTTGTAGAGATCATCAAAGTCTTCGTTTTCGTTCAAAGATTGCGTTGAGGATTGCTGATATGTCGGATTAGTATGACCATTATTTTGCCAACTGGATTGCAATGCGATTAGATTATTATTAGAAACGTTGCTATAGTAATTCGGTAAGGTTTCAATTGGCGAAGGGCTTGCTGGAGAATCGTAATGTTGGATCTTCTGTTGTTGCTCTAATAACCTCGTCACTGGATTCTGCACAGTTCTTCTAGAACTCCTAGTTGATGATCTAGCGCTACTGCTTTGTCTTCGACTGCTGGTGCTATGCCTTCCCGAAGAGCCCCTTTGCATAACACTTCTTCGTTTAACACGCCTAGGGGTCATCGGTTTCGGCGAAATGGTTTCTGGGAGGTGATCATGGGTATAATCCGGACTGTCGCTGTCTCCACCTCGTCCATCCATTTGCGTGCTAAACTCAATCGAATACAAAGAAGTACGTTTGGTCATCTTCCTCGACGATATCTTACGTGATGCTAAGGAATCGAAATTGTTTTCAATAAACACAAACTGTGTGGAAGTTCAAGCTTTTGTGTGCAAATCGGATAAATGCAAAGAATTAAGAAGGTTTTTTAATAACTTTTATTAGTCAAAATATGTAAATATAATAGAACAAAACCATGCGATGTGTCTAGTTCATGCCACAAGCAAAATAGTGATGAAATACATTAAAAAATTGTGCTTATTAGATACATGTAAGTAGAAATAATAAGAATTTTAAACTAACTAATCTAAACTATTAAGAGTAAAGGCTATTAATACGTATGAAAAGTTATATATTCGAAAAATATTGTTTACACAAGACTCCCTTCAAAGATGATAGAAAACGCATTCACCTTATCGTTAAAAGAGAGATTTTTAAGAGGTTGTGATCAATTTCATACAAAAAAAAGAAGTGAAATGAAGCTTTGCTTTTGTATGGTTTTCTTGACTTTTCCAAAAAATACTGTACCTAGTATTTGCTTAACTCTAAAGAAACGTACCAAATATTAAAATCTGTCAATAAATAAGCATTCCTATCATATAAATTTACACGGGTTATTGTGTAATTATGATAGGAATAAGATCAATATTCTAACGTGTTCGCATAGAGAGACTTAGGTCTACTACCGAATTTTGGATAACCTTGTGAATCAATTAAATCGTACGAATTCGCTCTCTGTACGGGATTTTGAAAACGGATCATGTCCGAACGTGCCGTGTAGTTTGTTTTGGATTTGTTAGAATTGTAAGCGTTATTGGGTAATATAGGAACTCTTAGTTTTTCGGAATCCGATGATTTTAATGAATCGTTTTTGCTGTCAGTACGACCTGTGAAGCTTATCGGATTTAAGGGATAGCTAACACTATCAACGTACATGGGTTGCAAGGCTAAGTGTTGAGGATGTTTACCATCTCCACCCAAGTAATTAACTGAAAAATAAAATATATAACTACCACCAGAGAGAAAAAATGTTATGTGACAATCTTTTTAGGCTCTCTATAAAACCCTTTCTTTCTGAACATTATTGGCCAAAATCTTTTTGAAGAGATTTCAGAATAGTCAAATAAAAACATGCTGTCTCATGCTATATTACATTTACCACTAAAATAAAGCTACGTTCAGTCCAAGTTAATTTTGCTGAAGAAGTTTTTGGACTGCAAAATGCAAATGCTTTATGCACACTTTAAGAGTAGTATTCTTATTAGAACTTCATTGGCATAAATTGATACTTGTTAAGTAAGTACTACTACAACAGAAATTCACCTCATTCTATAAATGGTCCAGCGAATTAGTAAACCATTCACCACGGTTCCAAACCAACTGTTATTAAATTAACTTTTAAGCAGGTAAAACAGGAAAAATGAATTGCATTGGACATCATAAAGGAGATAGAAACTGCAAGATATGTTGCGTCACCTCCTAAAATTCAAAGATCCGTTATTCTAAGACAACAAGAGACACGGCATATTTTAGTATCCGGTGAAATAGTATCCGGATCAGATCTGCAATGTTGATGAGAGTGCGCTGTTTTGGAGAGCCTTTTCAGACAAAAGTCTTTCACACCTTGTGCCAATTCCTGCGATACTTATAAGTCGAAAAAGGGCCGAATGCTTTTTGTAAATTGTTGCATGATTTCTTTTTATCCGAAGTTAAAAGAAAAATGAAACACTTGAATTTGCCTCCGAAAGCATTGCTTACTTTGCATATGATGCCCCCGGATATCTCGATGTAGAAGAACTACGTATTGAAGCCAAAAGCATTCAAGCAATGTTTCTACCTTCCTTATTAGCCATTAGATCGAGATGCGATTAGTTGAGATGAGTTTAGTCTTCTGAATCGCATTCAGAAGATTAAACTGCATTACCAAAATATATCGTCTTTTTTGAAGCGATACTACCTCTTGAAAAAGTTTAACGTGTTGATGGTGTGTTTCAATGTGTTTCAACAAATGATGTTGAAAATTAATATTGTTTACGAAGTAGACTATCAAATATTCAGGATACCCAAAAGACTGAATCCCATCGCACTTAATGATGATGAAAAAATACGTGAGGCTTGCGACAACGTTTTTCAAACCAATATAACCAACAATGAAACTGCATAATGGCTTATGAGAAGCGAGGAAGTGATCCTAGCTACAGATGAATTATTAATACTAGACCGAACAAGCAATAAGACGAGATGGTTAATGCTGTTTACACCAAAGAGAGATATGGAAAGATACAACAATCCTTTCGGTTAGGTAGAAGAATAATTACATCTTTCCGAAAAAGAAAATCGATTTTGTTGCAAATTGAAATTTCTCATAAAAATAAAATGTAATTTACGCAATTATTATTATTATTTTTAATTTTCCAGCTAATAGCATACATTTTAACGAACTACCCTGCAAAAATAGCTTCCTTTGAACGTAGCTTAAAGATTGAAAGAGTTTTATGAAAGATAAGAAAGAAATCATAAGAGGAAGTAGCAACTACATACTGTTATAATACATAGAACATACATAATGTTGCAATGGGTGCAATGCTATAACTTACCAAACCGTTTGAGGGTCAAATCCACCAATGAAATCAACTGCAAGCACATCAAGTGTAAGGTATGCATCTCTTATTTATAAGGTTATTAAAGAAACCCTTATAAATAAGATAATCAAATATAAAACTTGAAAACTACAGTGTTAGTATATGAATCGATGAATAAAGCGTAGAAATATACAAATTTTATAAAGGATTACTTACAACTATCATCCTCCTCTAAGAACATGTTGCTCAAGCAAAATCCGCTGATTATACCAAAGAACTGAAAGTTTAAAACGAGGATTTAAGAAATCTGGTTAATTACTTTTAAAAATTGAAAATATCTACCGCAAAGAAACATTGAAGCCCTGCCTGGAAGATTTCTACATATCTGTAATCAACGAGGCAGTTGGTTACCATTGGGACAGAAGTTGTTGCGTTTAAGGTTCCTTTACATCCCGGTCCATTGTGTTCCCACCAACTCCCACTGTCTGGATCTAATTTTAATATTTTACTGTCCTATGATCAATTAAAAAAAGTAAGAAATATAGTTAATTTAAAAAAAAGTTTCATCGCGAATAACACGCTACAATCACAAAGAATGTCAATAGGACGTTAAGTACTGCTACTTGACACATGTACCTAAAAAGGTATTGAGCAACAGCATTATTGATTAGTATGGTTCGAAAATAGCAGACTTAAATTACAAATGCAGTTGTATTCGAGTATTACCGATTTACGCCTTTTGAAAGGAATTGAAAGAGGTATTGTTACTGTAAAGCAACGTTGCCGGATTTTATCACTAACAAATTATTAACGTCTTAATATCATTTTCGTATTTTAGGTTTTACTTAATATAGTTTGTTTTAAGATTCCTCTCATATTTACCACCGAACTTCGTTGATTGTTACTAGATAGAGTTGAAGAATTTTCAAACAAACTATATATTATTCCAACTAACCTAACTAAAAGCTTCATTGTATATACTTTGATGATAAAAAATATATCAGGTAATCTTTGAGGTCACATCTAGATATGAAAAATTATTCATCATAAATTCATAAGAAAGAAAAATGTTAAATGACTAATCAACTGCTTACCTTATGATTCAATATCCCAACATCTAGATATAAACAGATTAAAAGCATGTTCCAACCAAGCCAAAAAATTTGCCATACAGAATACTAAAAAAATCAATAATTGGTACCTTCATATATAACGTATACATTTTTGTTTAAAGTTTACTTACTGATATGATGTATTTTGGTCGATATTGAAATGAACCAAAAAAGCCAAAAATAACGAATATTATTTGGAAAAAATTAAGTAATATGGGTATCCAAAGATACCCTAAAAAATCAAATACTTGTCTCTGTATAATTGATAACTGAAAATAAATACGACCGTTACAGGAACCCCCAAGAGTTATTCACGAATAGGGTGGTACATACCAATTGTAGCAGACATACTGACAGCAAAAAGTATCTCTGTGTGCAAAATTCCATGTCATTTGGGCTGATCTGTTAAATGGCGTTTATTTCTCAACGAAAATGAACACAATATCGACAATCACAACTCATTTTATCACCATTGCTTCGCACAACCTCCGATTTATTCAAAAAAAATTTAAGGAACAATCTTCAAGGATTAATTGCGCCTGGTTCGGTTCATTTGTTTTCATTCCACATGCACTAAAGACGATACCCCACGAATATGCCCGTCTTTCCCTCGCGCACCTCTTTACCAATGACAAGGACCAATATGGAAACGTAGGTAAACATGCTTGAATGAAAGTATAATCGGAGTTGCGCGCACTTGCTACCACCTACACTGGCAAATGTCAAGTGTTTTCTTAGCGGGAAATCCAAAATTTATTTCAGGTGTTTCTTACCAGATTTGACACTCGGATTACTCTGGAATAAATATTGCAAGTTACATCAAATTATTGACCTTTGCTCGTATGAAATTTATAGTAAAACAAGTTGTAACATTAAAGAAGGTATTTCACTTTAATATGAGAGAAACAAAAATTAACAAATATTTGTATTTGTGAAATAGGTGAAATAATCTATATTCTACGAATAACAATTGATTTTTAATAATAATGTTTAGAAAATTCTTATCAATAATAATAATAATAAACATTTATGGATGGGGCATCTACTTAAAGACACTTCAATGACATAATTTGTCGAAATATTTCAAATACTTAATAATAATAATAGAATTATTATCCCGACGAGTAGCACCCAATTGCAGGACATTACATTTACCTAAATAATGTAAATATTATAGACAATAGTCACATTGAGAGAGAAGAAATTAAAAATTCAAAGCAAAAAGAAATTGAAGCCGGACAATGTTAAACTGTTAATATCATGGGAGAGGACTAATAGGATTCATTTTAAAATAAATCTTGTATTTGAAAATTCTCCACGCCACTGGTTGTAATTTATTATTGTTCTTGTAGATATGCACAACATATGCAATTTATAACGGCGCTAAATTTAAATTTATCGCAAATCAACACCCTATTTCTTGATAATCCAAATTGTTTCGGTTGTTACGACACTCTTGACAGGCGAAATATATAAATAATGTAGGATATTTCATGTCTAGTATACGTCATTGCAAAAGTTTAATTGAAAGATTTAATTCCAATTGTAGATAATTAATTTTATTTTTTCCGTGTTGAAATGAATGCGTTTAACATTAAATATTCAATATTTGTTCTCTTTGTATTGAGTTGAAGTTGATAAAAACAGTGGGGTCGCGTGCAATATACTATTTGATTTCACATCTTCAATGAATTTCTTATCACTATTTTTACTATCTGCGATTTTAAACGGTTAGTAAGGTAGTTTTTTTCAATTGGTAAATATATTCGAGAATTTTTTGAAAACTTCAACGATGTCTAAAGACGAAAAGACGCCTTTTTATATGTAAGTATAATTTTTCGTTCATTTCAAATTTTTTAATCGTATCAAATTGCTTTATTTTACATTTTCAAGATATCTTCCGTGTAAATATAATTTATAAACATGTAACAGTAGTGCTGATAATGATATACACTGCTCACCTTAACTAAATATCGAATAATAAAAAAAAAATAAGAACAGTGTTTGTTGGGACCGAGTGCAACAGGAACTTTATCAGAGAAAAATACTTAATTTCATCTTTGTACAAACACTTCTAAATTTGCACACAAAACCACAGTAATTTTCAATTCAAAAACGCAGAAAAAGTTTAGTTAACTCGTAAGTTTGCCACCGATTAATTAACAGCTCAAATACCTTTGAATGAATACTTGAAATATTTTTAAAAAAGACAGTGTCTACACAAAACAACTTTTTCACTTTTTCTAAAGTAAAAAAAATTTTCGCGGAATATTTTGGCCTGAAAACAAGCTCTAAATATCGCTCATAAAGTATTAACATTTAAGGCAAACTTTTAACAACAATTACGGAACAACAATGAACGAACGTAGGATATCACAAGGTTCGGTTAACACCCTTAAAAAAGTAATCTTCTGCGTGCATGGAAAACCCAGTTCTGGCTGCTGTAAAGTTTTACAGGGTGAAATTCTCGATATAGAAGACCAAAGTGGTGATCTAACAGCACACGCCAAAGAAAATATAATTACAACGGATATGAGTAAGTTTTTTAATTTTTTTTTCAATTCCCATTAACATAAGTATATTTCCAGTCAATAAGCATTGCCATGTATCTCAAGACAATGATATTGACAAAAAAGCAAGGAAAAAGCTTATAGTTGCCAGCGTACTTTG
Organism: Oryctes rhinoceros; assembly: GCA_020654165.1. NCBI lineage: Eukaryota > Metazoa > Arthropoda > Insecta > Coleoptera > Scarabaeidae > Oryctes > Oryctes rhinoceros. The sequence continues at coordinate 10,409,044 of JAIOKQ010001013.1, read as the reverse complement.
TGTAGTATTTATGCTAGGAGAAATTGTAGGTATGACTTTAATTTCGTCATTAAAATCGTGCCCATTTCTAATATTCTTCATTTTGAATATTGAATAGGTGGATACTTATCTCGCAGCTTAGCAATCGCCACTGATGCGGCGCATTTATTAACAGATTTTGCTAGTTTCATGATCTCTCTTTTCGCCTTGTGGATGGCCACCAGACCAGCCACTAAAAAGATGCCATTTGGTTGGTACAGAGCGGAGGTCATAGGGGCCTTAACATCAGTACTCATGATCTGGGTGGTAACTGGTGTACTAGTTTATTTAGCTGTAGAAAGAATAATTAACGATGATTTCGAAATTGATGCGGTTATAATGTTGATCACCTCAGGAATTGGTGTTGCTGTAAATATAATGTACGTTGGTAGAATTTCAAACGCTCAATTTTTTCCTTTAAATGAAATATTGTAGCATGGGATTAACTTTGCACCAACATGGTCACACACACAGTACTTCTGAAAAGCAAAATATCAATGTCAGAGCGGCTTTCATCCATGTTGTAGGTGATTTCTTACAAAGTTTCGGCGTATTTATCGCAGCAGTTGTTATATACTTCAAGGTAAGCAACTTTATCACAATTTCAAGAAGAGAACCTATATCGATAACTGTGACTTTTAATTTTTGATACTAGACGAGAAAGATTACGTTAAATTAGTTGCCTAATCAATGTATGTTTTTAGCCCGAGTACAAGTTAGTAGATCCAATCTGCACATTTATTTTCTCGATAATTGTACTTATAACAACGTTTTCCATAATCAGAGACACTTTGCAAGTATTAATGGAAGGTATCCCAAAGGGAATCGACTTTAATGACGTTATGAGTATCCTTTTAACAATCAACGGTGTCAAACGAGTGCATAATTTGCGAATTTGGGCTTTAAGTTTGGATAAAATAGCTTTGTCTGCTCATATTGCAATAAGTATGTTAATAAAGATGGAATGACATTTATTTTCGATTTGTTTTTCTAGTCCCTGGGACCAATCCGCAGGAAATATTAATGGTGGCCACCAAAAACATACACGATAAATACAATTTCTTCGAAATGACTCTTCAAATTGAAGAATTTCAGGAGATAATGGAAGATTGCTGCAAATGCAAGAATCCAACCGCTTAGACTTCGTATAATATAGTGTGATTTATATTTACAACTATCTTATTTATACAATTTGTATTTATATATTTCTTTTTGTTTATTAATAAAAAAGGCATTTCTTTACTTTGTCTTATCTTCAATAAGTTCGTTTATTTTAAAAAGTACTGTACAGGATATTATTTTACAATCATTCACCAATAACCTCCGTGGCCTCCTCCGTAACCAAAGCCGCTACCTCCCCAATAGCCACCGTAGCCGCCACCGTAGCCACCACCGTAGCCACCACCATACCCACCGTAACCGCCGTAATGATGATAGACATGTCCTATACTACCACCACCACAGCCTCCTCCACAACCTCCGCCTCTTCCGGCAAAAGCTGCTCCAAACTTAAGTCCTCCTAGAGCTCCGAGTCCCAGAGCTCCGGCTCCAAGGCCTAGAGCTCCAGCTCCTAATGCTCCTGCGCCAAGGGCAGCCCTAGTGAAAAATAAATAAATAAGTTCGATAAAGTGTGACGTAAATAAAATACTTACCCAGCTAAACCTAATCCGCCAATTCCTATCTTTCCCAAAGCTAATTTCCCTAAGATTGCCCTTTTGTCTCTTGTCAAAGCTGTTACAGTTGTTTGTGTAGAAGGATTTTGTGGTAAGGATAGCGGACCGCTCACTGTACTAGCAGCGACTACAGCCAAAATGGCACAGAAAAGGATTATCGCACACCTCATGTTGGGTGACCCTTACTTTTGTAACTGTCTGGTTGAAAATCATCCAGTAGAATTTATAGGAGGTTAGTGCTGATGTCATCTCTCTTTAGAAAATGCCCATCCATTCAATATTGGGATGTCCAAAATATCCCCACTATTATCGGTATCCGATTTTAAGACAGGTGGGCATAAGTAGACATATAACATTAAACTCTACTCATTTGGTCTTGAATTATTATGGTCTAAGTTCATTACTAAAGCCAAGGTAAGTTGGTTTTTGGCCAAATCTTGTATAGTTTTCTAATAGTTGATGAATAATGCATAAATCAAGAGGTGCGAATTATTTTAACAGAGCAAAAAAATAGTTTTATGATTCATGAGATTAAAATCCTCTTCAGTAACTTCAGTCTAAGTTAATATCGCTATTACAGCAAGTGAGAGTTCCACTGAACGAAATAATGGCAAAATAAATATAAATTGTAATTATAATAACTGAGAATTCCAACAAAGCTTACATAAGAGCTAATATTTACAAATATAGTGTTAATTTTATGTCCTACATCTTACGTAATTCATGATTAATTTTATATTTAACCATAAAATTCGAACAAAAGAAAAACAAAACCTATCAAAATTGTGCCTTTTAATTAAGCTTGAGCTTGATTTTTGATTTTATAAAGTTTACTTAACTTGAAGTATTGCAAAAATCTGCAAATATAAAAGAATTTTTGACCTATATTTCAGAAACCTTGACTGTCCTTCAAAATGCCAGTTAATTTAAATTTCATTTTAAAGAACATCGGCTGAATATTTGCAAACGTGGAAAATCGTTACAAAAAACTAATTCCAAATATATTATTCGTTACAATTCTGAACTTTTCATCTACTTTGCATTAATTTTTTATGTAAATTTATTCAAAGATACGAATGACATCCGGCTCCTCTCATATGTAAAAAAAAAAAAATGTAAAAACGCAAGCCTTCTTCAAAAATAAATGACATTGACGCTCAATTTTACGATAAACTTGACCAACAGTTGGTTCTAAAAAATTATGATGTATTTAATAATAGAATTTAATTCAATGTCGTATAAATATGTACATTTTAACAAATTTCTTAAATTCTCACAAAAATAGATAGGAATATTTCTTATTTTAATAATTTTAGTCTTAAATTTATAGAAAATCTAAAGTCGGAAGATTTTCACGAACTCCTTCAGGGAAAGGTGAAGACTTATTGGTAAATTTGAAATCTACATACTTGATAGCCTAAATGTTAAGAAGAAAATAAAAGAGTACAATTTAAAATATGCAAAAATTAATTTTTATTTCAAAAATCCTTTCAATTTGTACAACATATAATAAATTCCCGGTGTAATGACAAAAACATAGTTGAGGTAATTTTCAGTATTAAATTTTATTAAATGCTGCAATATCGACACTTTGTACCTACAACATTTAAAGGGGATTAGTCAATTTTAATAAAAAAAAAAATAATAATAACTTTTACATAGTTTTCATTTGCTTCTATCTTTTCCTGTAATTCATCTACGGAAACTTTATCATCCTCAATGACGCAATTGATTTGGAGTTTGCTGATTCCATATGCCAGTGGTACCAGTTTTGCTAAAAAAAAAAAATCAAACGGCAATTGTATAATGATTTTAAAGAAAAATTTTTAACTTACAAGCACCCCAAAGCAAACCATCCATCTCTATAGTCCTGACAAACTCTTCCATCGCTTTCATATCCGTTTCATCAGACCATGGTTTTACATCTAGAATCACACTGGATTTGGCAATCACTGCAGGCTCTGAGCAAAAGAATTTAAGTTACAAATTTTATCAAATTTAAAGATGAATTGTTACTATTGGATTTCTTGGCGTTATACGCTGCAAGTCTCTCTTCTTTGAGCTTATTTACTTCTTCGTCATCTTCTGAATCCGAGGCAAATAGATCAACACCATCATCATCGGCTTCTACGGCTTTTTCGACGTCTTGTTGGGGTAATTCAATTGAATGACTCAACTTCCTACCCGTTGATGGTTTCTCATTTAGACGATCTTCGATTGATTGTAGACGCGAGTCGAGTTGGGCTAATCTATCGTTAATGGTTGATATAACTGAAAGAGGGATAAAAAAACGACATTTTTATGCTTTTTATGGTGAGGTGTCTAAAAGTTTCGTTTTATTAGCAGAAACAACTCTAAAGGGTTAAATACGATTTCAATTGTATAAATAATCGTTAGAAAACGGACCTTTTTGAAATTCACCCATTTTTTTCTCTAAGGTCTTGATAGCACCGGTATCTGTTGTTATGGTCATCTCTGTAGTCGGCTGAAAAAAAATAACATCATACTTCTTTGGACAAGCAATTTGGGATAACTTATACCTCCAAATTATCGCGAATCTCGTTCAGTCGTTGTCTGGCTTTTGCTACTTCATTTGCCAGAGGTGTTAGGGTTGCCTAAATTGCAATGCCACAAAGAATATTAACAATTGCCATCAACAGTGGACAGGAAGAATTTATAAAAATCTAGCTCACCTTATTTAAGCTCTCATGGTATTTTTCTTCGGCTTCTTCGTATCTGGGTCTTTCTATCCATACGTTTTCATGAACCAATGAGGAACTCATTTTCTATACAAATATTTTTATCGGTTTATTTTAAGATTCAACTTGACTAAATATTAAAGATAATAATATATTAAAAACTGTAATACATTTTTTTACAACAATTTGATAGATTTTAATTGAATAAAACGGGAACAAACATGTAAATACCTGCTTTTAAATCACAACGTGCTTGCCACTTTAGCAAAGCATATGCAAGGGAACCAACTAGGGTCATTTACATCTGTAATGTTGTTGTCAGGGTTACAACATATGATTCCAGATGGAAATAAAATCGTTACAATGACATCATACAGTTTTAATTTTCAATGTAAAAATAATGGAAAGCATTTTTCTTTTATTTGATATTTTTAATTACTAGCACAGAATACATTTTATTATTTTATTGTAATTATACTTACCTATACCAATATATACTACAGGTGTTCTCAAAATTATTGAACAAAGTCGTTTCAACTCGATGAAGATAACTTAAATTTTATTAATTTTAAAACATATTTTTACAATATTGGCAAATAACTATATTTGGCAAATTACACAAGTAAATACTTCTGTGACGTTAAAAATCTCAATTTAGTATTTTTGACATCTTTTGACGTCGTCTACAATTTACAAAGGATGTAAAAATAGTTCTCGTATCGAAAAATTTGTCTTAATGGAAGCAGTTTGATTCAGCATCCGAATCAATATCAGATACGTCTCTAAACGTTTCTAAATATTCAGTTCTAGAGTTCCTATGGTTGTGATGAGTTTCGACCATTACCAGAAGATTTTCCAGGAACATCATTGCGCACGAGAGGGTACCTTCACGTAGTCTTCCAAATTTTCTACCTGGGAAAATAAACTTTGTGTAAATCGAACTTTTTTAAACATGAAACAATAGGTTTCACCTGCAGGTATTGTATTATCATTAATTACCACAGTTTGATGAGTAAATGCGGCTAGGAATCTCCTTAATATATCAGTTTGTTTCTTCTTAGGGATTGGTTGGATTTTGCTTATGAAATATAGTAAATACTCAATGAGGTACGCCGATTTCTAAAAGAAATATCGCATCATTTATTATCATTTTTCAAATAATGCATTCTTACGATGTCTATCTTCAGGAAACACAATTCAGTTTGTTTATAATTTATTACAATATTCTCCATATCTTCCATATTTAATATTGAGCTTTTCAACGTTTCCAACCAATCGTATAACAATCCAACTAAAACTAATACATTTGTTTCCAAATACAATTTTGACCATCCTATTTGCGAAGTATTTAATTCAATCTCAAGCTTGCGTATAGTTTCTTTAATTTCTGGATCCAGCACGGTCACGTCTGTAAGTAAAGCATCAACAACGACTCGAACATCTTGAATCGTCACGGCTTCCTCATGATTTTCCTCTTGGAAGCTTTTTTGCGTTTCCAACTCTTGAAAGCATTTGTTTTCCAATAAGTGGTTTTCATTAACGTCATCTCCATCTAATTCTATGGAGGGAATTTAGGAATATAGCGTCCAATTCTTTCATACCACATCAGTCTTACCTGAAAACGTATCACTGGTTTCTGACAAATTGGGACTTGGTGGTGCCGATGCGGTATCCAGGAAGTCAGCGTTCTTAGAAGTTGGAGAGTTCATATCCGGGCTTAGAAGTGAAGCTGGATTTTTTTAATGTAAGTAGATGTTATGGAATTTAAAATGAAAGATAATTACATTCATAGAAACTGCTGCAGATACTATAAAGACTTTCATGTCTTTGTACTTTATTTTCATTTTTTTCGCATAAAAAGCCCGTTGTTAATGGTAGGTTTGAAGTGGATCCAAATTCATCTACCCAACATCCGCAAATTTTCAAAATCCTTTCGCAAATGACATGAACGATCTGGAAAGAGTAAAGTGGTTTTATAGCAACGTAATCGAAGCAAAGAATATCGTGACTACTTACTTTTGGCAAAAATTTAAATATCCTTTCGTCGTATCCATGGAGCATCACTTTCTGCCTTCGTAGATATCGAGACAAAGTAAATGGAGCCATATATTTTTCCTTATCGTTGTCTCTAATGTAAAAAATGATACTTTGCGGAAGTATTGAATTGGCAAAATGTCTAACGCAAATAATCTGCCCTCTAGTTTGTACTGAACCAGGTCTTTTATATCTAACGAACCTAATAGCATCGTTTGCTTCGACTCTTAAAGAATATACAAGATAGCAAGCTATGAGAACCCCGGTCCTTCCTAGTCCTTAAAAAAATACAGGAAAATTGACGTTTTCTCCACAAAGAGGAAATACCTGCATGACAGTGCACGGCAACTCGTCCTTCTGAAATCGCGAATGTAAGAACCTTAACCATATTTAGCAATCCCAGCAACGTGGCGTCTCCATAATCTTTCCAAGCAAAATTGTAGTAGTATACTATAAAAATTTCATGCAGTTATAAATATCCTACGTAACAGGAATTAATTTATAATGAAGTACTATTAACCCGCAAGAAAAACGTTTGTTATAGTATGTGTAGCCTTTGTTTTCTTTATAACTAGGTCAAGGTCTTTTGAAGTGCATGATATTCGAACCGTTTATCACTCGTTATCTGAAGATCTAAAGGTGTTATTTTACTTGCAAAGGAGGTAAATTACCCACAGAAACACGTATTAGTGTTAGAAATTGTATGTTCATGACTGGTTTTAATGTTTAAAGTGTTATCGATTGGTAACAATATTATATTATTAATAGTTCAATTAATAATGTAAATATAATTGAAGGCGCAAAATGTGCAGATTTTGCAAATGGATTAAATTTTAGTTTGTCAAGAGTATTTATTTTGATTTGTTTCAATTTAACTCGATTTAATAAAATTCCTAATTTTACACCTTCTAGTATTTTCTTGTCTTGGCCCGGAAAATACTTACTTTTATTTTCCATGAAAATACTGGGATCATATGAAAAACCAGAACTTTCAAGGGGTTGACCACAGCTCGCATGTTCTTTTGGTGATTGTAAATTGATGATGGATTTTATTCCAAGGCTTTCGAATTGATTGGAAATCAGACTAAATAATCTTTAATTTACATATTGTATGAACCTGAAACGTACCTTTCAAATTGCTGTATTATATTCTTCTTGATGATAGTCACAGTGCTTGGCCGTGCCATCGCAAGAATTCTATCAGTTATCCTACAAAGAGAAAACACGTAACCTTGAAAATCGAACCATTCGATTCAAACGATGTTATTGATAAAACAAATTTCTCGTCTCTTACCAATGGGAATAAATTCCTTGTATAGCAAGATTATCAACGGTCCAATTTTCAGGATTTTCATATTTACAATTAACACCACCGCAAAAAACACTACACTGTATTCCTTGAGGCGTTAGCCTTCGAATGTGTTCAGAAAGTTTATTATAATTAGCCCCGACAAGATCAGATCTACCTGTTGGAGATTTGAGTTCTTTGATCTCGTCCATATCTTCACCGTTTCCATGAAGAAAGACGCGTAATTGAGATGTATTATCCGGCGTTTACCGATTTACTACTTATGCATAAGTTTCGGCGAATTCGATGCATGAATTTGCCACACGCAAACGAACTCGGATATTAAAATATTAAACATAAACTGGCGCATGTCTTGGATGTTTTGATACGATCTGGCTTTTACGTTTGCCGGAGTTCATTCCGGTTGCTAGGGGTTGTTAGAAACACGTCACTGCACGCGGACTTATAGTAAATAATACTACAATATTACCTTTATAGCGCATTGCGTCAAAAATTATCTACGTAACGTAAGCTTTTTCCATATTCTCGTAATTAATTTTCCGAAAGACTACGTGACTTTTTCAAGGGTTGCTATTATTTATGACGTAATACACACGCGTAAAATCCATTAGGAAAAGCAATTTAGATTTAGATGAAAACGAAATGAATTTATTAATATTTCAAAACCTTAAGGTCAAAAATAAAAACTTCTCAGATAATTTCGACCTTTCAAAAGCAATGTAAATCTACCCTCGTGAGTGGAACAGGCATGTTAGTCAATAAAACTGGGTTCAAATTTCCTCAAAACATTTTGAAAACCTAAATATTTTCTAACGGGTATCTGACTTTCTACCACTAGATGCACCCTTATATTCGATATGGGGAGAATGTAAAATTCCAAGAAAGAAGAACAACAGCAGCTAGAGGAACTAGAGAAATTTGTAACAGTAACATTTGAAATTATGAGCTAAATTTATCACTGGCAAGTTTTCGTTCTTTGCTTATTTCGTATTATTGCGATACTGCGGATCAACGGCCGCCTCTACGGCGGGTCAACTCCGGATATCATATTAGAAGTGATTTATTAATATTAATTACTGAAACATACTCTAAATTTCTGTCGTGAAATATGTTCGCTTACTTATTAGAACAGTTAAGTATAGTAAAGCTTCTTCCCACATCACAACTTGTAGTGAAAATGGAACATATAAGCGTTTCGTTATTTTCGTTGTACAACAGTTCTAATATTGACAAATCTGGGTTGCGGGTGAAAATTGCATCAATGTTTTTAACATATAGAAGCCAGAGGGGGGTCGTGGGGAGTGCATGTAATATTCGGCATTTTTAAAAATGTTTTTAAGACATTTTCCAGATTTAAGCATATAAGCTGCATCGTCACTTACAAAGGGCAAAGCTTTCTCCCGTTTCTTCACATCTTCGAAAAATTTTGTGAATATTACTGACAACTACTTCCATTATTGTATCAGCATTTATTAATTCTATTATTAATTTTGCTAACTATTAAATATAGCCTTGCTGGACAACCTGTCTACAAAACGCAGACGATAACGTGAATTATTCTTCGCTCCAACGCATCCACAGTTTCGTCTTGCTCAACCAATATTAATTGTCTCCTACCCCAGTTTTAATTTTGTTTATGATTTTTTATGTAAAAGCTTTGGAGAAATCGCCATAAAAATTCTCAATCGATGCACGAGGATTGCGATGAACATTGGATTTTAAGTAGTCCATAAATCGAGATTTTTGGAACATTTCATAGTAACCGAATAAATTGGTGATCGGACGGCCAAATTCCAGGAATATAGTGGAAAAATATGGCTTAAAATTAGTTTAGCCAACTATTAAACATACGGAAGATTATATTTTTGTTTAGGGATAAGTTTAGGGATAATATCTGATGTAAATGCTTTAAATGGAATCCTAGTTTTCAAAGACTGGTATATCATCAAGATCGAAGAAAAATCCAAAAGATTCAAATAATACAGGAAATTTTAAAATCAGCGTGGGAGTGTCTAGGAATCTTTTAAAATATCGTGGAAGAAATATCATAAAACTTCCATAAGTTTGTTAACAAATTAATTGTTGAAATACAAGCAAATGCTTTGCAATCTGTTTGAAATCCTTCGAGTTATATTACAGTGTAACCATGTGAGCTAACAAAGTTGCATACTCGAGTTCTTGTAATCGACTCCCTTGCATTTTAAGAAATTTAATTTTTAAATATCATCAAAAATTCATAACGTTATATAAATTATTTGTTATTAATATAGATATATCTCTAAAGTTTTATGTAAAATAATTTAAATTGGTATTCCTCGCAGTGCTAACTCAAGTTACCGGGAAATTTAAAAATTGTTATCTATAATAATACACAAATATTATTTCACAAAATACTCAATATGCCTAATAATACTATATTTGTAATGGTTTTAGGTAGGACTGCCGAAAATCCTCCTGTTTTGAACGGGATACCGATCGACTACACTATCAGATTCCGCGTTACCCACGGTTCTAGAACCGGATATTAAACTAGTCGCTTCTAGAAACAATCCTTGGTTCTAGGACCGAAACGGGTACCCGTACCCGTTTTTGAACGATAGCGTTAATATACATGTATTTGGGTAACAACCCTAGTTTTAATAAGGACATATTTCCCCATAAACGTTTTTCACTTTATAAATTGAAATTATCTCAAAAAGTCTGTCGATGAGTTTTACACACACTGTATACAGCTGCTTTTTGTGTACATATGCAAATGATATATCTGTCTCATTTCTTACTATTTACAATTCTATGCACATTGCTTAAATTGACAAGAATATGGCATTTTAACATGACGGTTACAAATAATGGAATATTACTTACTTTTTTATGAAATTCTATCAAAATGTTGACGAATATCCCTTTGGAGTTTCGTAAATTTTTGAGACATTGTGAGTATTTAAAAAGAATACTTAGGGATACTCAAAGTGCATTAGAAGAAATAAAATATAATTCCGTGTTGGGTAAGTGAACTGACCGCTAATTTTTTTTAGACGAAAATTCTTCGTATTTCAGGTGAAATAAAGGAACATTCGACTTCATTCGATTATCTAAGAGACGTCGTTAAAAGACCACCAGCTTTAATTGTCTTTGGGCAGAACTGTCATGCGAAAGCTATTTTTATCAATTTTATTTTGAACGAATCAATTTTACCAGTAAAAAGTGCTAATTGGAGATGGGTGAGATTATGATAAATAAAATTATTTACAATTTAAAATTTAACATTGATTCTTTACTTAAACGTTAGGTTAAGTTTATTTATGGTTATCGTAAAACACTTAAACTCACTCTTGGGCATGAATACGAGATTGTAGAACCCTTAAAGGCGCACGAGGAACCATGGACCATAGTACCAGTACAAGATTTGTTACGTCGAGAAAATGAATTCCCTCTAGATCATTGTCCAACGATAGAAGTTGATCTTTGTAACTCTGTTTTAAGAGAAAACGTTGTCATAATTGTTACACCGGATTGTCCTACGGAACACTTGGGTGATACGTTAATTAAACAGCTCGATAATGTGTTACCAATTTTAATATATGTGATAAGCAGTGAGATTTTAACAGAGGCTGATATACAAGATATTCGTTTGATTAAGGAGAAATACTCAGATTCTCCCATATTGTTTATTAATATGTCCGGTAGCGAGGTGAGAAATGTTTATTGTGAAACTGATGAGCATTTTGATAAAATGCAAAAAACTTATAATAGTCTCAGAGACCAATTAACTAGATTAGGTGAGTAAACCTCGCATTTAAATTACAATGTCAGTCAATTTTATTCTAGGATATTTAAATGAAATAATGACCGAAGTAACCCAGAAACGAAAATCTTTCTGCACAGAATGTAACGTTGAAAATAACCTTTTGAACTACTTCGATTTACCTGAGAAATTTTCATCGTACATACAAGATGTTCTAAAAGCTAACCTACTGAAAATGTCAGCATTACTTAGCGAGGTTTGTTGTCCATTAAAATTATACAAAAACATGTTTCATAACATTTCTTTGCATTTAAGGTCCATAACATCTGTTTAAGAATCTTTATTCTATGTGCCTTCGATATGGCTAGGGAAATTCAAATCACACCACGAAGAATAGGATATGCCCAAGACGTTGAGCTGAAGCTGTTTAAATCTCTAATGGAAATTGCTGTTGAGAAGCAAGAAGAAATAGCCCAAATAATACAAGCTACTTTACAAAACATGCGTTCTAACATAACCGAGGTCCTCGAAGAATATAACCTTAGAGGTAAGCACGCATTTACTTGCTGAAGCTCGTTACAAATTTTGAAATTCCCGGCAAAATAGTGGAATCCCAAAAGAACTATTGCGGTTCATTAAAAATATTACAAGTTTTACTTTTTATTTAGTAAACGAATCAAGTACATATCCAAGATCAGCAAAGGTTGTTACCATGGAAATCCACCAATTAGTTCTTCGCAATCTAACAACATCAGTAGCAACTCAGATCGTTCAATCTGTCGGTTGCCTGCAAGAAAGTTTCACAGGCACTTTGCAGAGGTGTTTGGAGAGTTTAGAAAGAAATTGCCACGAGCTTGAAGGAAATTTGACTGCTTCAGATGCTGTAAAGCAAATTGTAAATGCTGCGTATAACGTAGACCTGAAAACGTCATCCTCCTTCTCAGTCCAATCTTTAATTGATCGCCTCCGAAAATTCGTCTATAGCTTCTATTTAAAATGGCCAGCTTGTGCACAACCGCAGTTCGACCAACAGTGGCAAACGCAAGTCGTTATGGAACTATTGGACTCCTTGAGCTCATCAAAGTTGGCCAAGACAATCTCACAACAGGTACTAAATTATTGAATGTAATTTTTAAGTTGTAGTTTTTAAGAATGATGTGTGTTTGCAGTTTCAAGAGCACGTGAAGCTCTCTCACGAAGCTTTTTATACTGCTATGAGATTCATTGAGAATCAACTTTCCGGACAATTAGAGCAAACTGAAGAGCAAAGAATAGCCATTCGTAAGAGACATGCTCCAAGATTTGCGAGGTTCGCCCTAGAAAGCACTTCTTTATGTGACTTGATCCGCTGGGGCATGCCAAAGCATATAAAAGAAATCGGAAGGGGTCAGTATGGCGTGGTTTTTGCATGTGAACCGTGGGGTGGTATCAATCCATGCGCTCTAAAATCGGTTGTACCACCTGATGAACGTCATTGGAACGATCTAGCCATGGAATTTTATTATACAAGGTGAATTAAGGTGTTTTTGTAGAGTTCTTAAAGTAATTTGCTAATTCCCATTCTTTTAGAACCATACCAGAACACCCTAGGATAGTAAAATTGCGTGGATCTGTCATAGATCACAACTACGGTAGCGGATGTTCATCAGCTGTTTTACTCGTGATGGAACGTATGGATAGAGACTTATATTGGGGACTTAGATCTGGTATGCCCTGGCCAAAACGCATACAAATCGCTATAGATGTTGTTGATGGCATTCGTTACTTACATTCGCAAGGTTTAGTTCATAGGGACATTAAGTTAAAAAATGTATTAGTAAGTAGACCTGGGTATCATTTTAGCGATTAATAAACAATAAACCTTTCTAGCTTGATGCGAATGATAGGGCTAAGTTAACAGACTTTGGATTCTGCATCCCAGAAGCTATGATGTCCGGTAGTGTTGTCGGAACACCGGTTCACATGGCACCTGAACTCTTGTCAGGACGCTATGATTCAAGCGTGGATGTCTACGCTTTTGGGATCTTATTCTGGTATATTTGTGCTGGCCAAGTACAATTACCAATACACTTCGAGCATTTTCACAGTAAAGAACAGCTTTGGAGTAGCGTTAAAAAAGGTGATTATGAGCCGCTTTATCACTATCTAAGATGAAATTAAAATATTCAACCTTAGGCATGAGACCAGAATGTCTTCCGCATTTCGATCAAGCTTGCTGGAACCTCATGGAACAATGCTGGGCTGCCGAACCAGCGGATAGGCCATTACTAGGCAACGTACAACCTCAACTAGAGAAAATACAAAGAGAGTCTGTGAAACCAATCGTACAATCTTAAGTATTCTTTATAAATAACTTCTCTCGTTCGAAAAGATGTATAAACAATTCTTCGTTTTCCTCAATGAAATGTGAAATCGTTTAAATTTAGAATAAATGTTGTTTGTATTATTTTTTTATAAATGTTATTTATATGTACAATATATATATATATTTCTTTTATATTATTTATAACAATAAAAAAATCTTGTTACTTGAGTACTTGTCAACAATATTGTTAACCCCGTTTCGTTATTGTTAAGTGAATAGCGAGTTGAAACCTGATAAGATGCTCTAGATTAAGGCAATATAAGAGATAAACATTCAGGGAGAACATACAGACGGCCTGGTTAGGGTTTAGCTACACCAAGATGCAGACGCAGATATTGACCTAATTATTATAGGTCTTTAATCGCGTTTTAGCTATATAATTATGCATGCGTAAGAGTTCAAATAATCCGAGTATTATTTTAAATATATGGGAAATAAATAAAGTCACTTTTTGTGGTAATCTACTATATTATACAAATTTCGCAGAGTATAATATCTAGCACAACCTATTACCTTATAACACAAGATGTATAAAAAAAGCACAGAAAAATAGAACAAAACAGCAAAAGCATAGGAGTTCATGCACTTACAATCTACGCTTTAAAGATATCGCACTGTAAACTTTGAAAAATATAATCTGACGGCATTATCAGCTTGTCCAATTCAATACTAGTCACCGTAATAATTCCTTTATATGTAGGTTTAATGACATGCAATAGTATCTTTGCAAATATATAACAACGTTTCGACAATTCGGAAACTGCAGCTATCTGTTTAGAAGTTGCCATTGGGTAAAACGGTAATTTCGTGATAACTTCCAATAAAGCGCTTTGTATCGTCATGGCGTGATGTTTCGCGATGTTCATTTTACTACATTCGTGTGCCACCTTCAAGAAAGTTAATAGCAAACCGCCTTGATTTTTCCAATCGCATATATTACCTTGACCTTTCTCCAAATTCAATAGGATATTCCGTACGATATCGAATTTTTCATTGATGATCAAATCTGGAATTATAAACTCTATAGCTACTTTGTGAGCTTCATACCACATCTGTGTATATGAAAGATGTTGGTAGTGTTGCCAGTGTTGCATTAACAACTTGGTTTTATGAGACTTCACATCGTGAATCCAAGGGGATGGAATCAGCAGCTGGTTCACTAATTCATCTTCTGTAATATCAGAAGGAATTGAGTCCAGGTCTCGATGCAGTGTCCTCATGATTGAATTTTTACGGACTATAGGATCTTTGATGAATAATAAAGGGAATACAGCCCAATTGGGGAGACCTAAAGATTCTAATTGGCTTGAAAAGCTCGTTGCTACTGCTACTCTTCTTTCTTCGTTCAATACACCAACATTAAGAGCTGTTAGCATCTGGAGTAACAACCAGCTTAGTCTATAATCACCAGCATAGTTAGTGTGAGTCAAAGGATGTAAAACTTTTTCCAAAGAGACAGACTTATCGCAATGCAGTAATAGGAGATAATATTGTAAATCTAATATGTCCGTACCTTCATGTAAATACTCTGGGAGTGGTTTCATACAAATGAAGTCCTTGCTATAAGCCTCCTTATATATCTGCAAAGATTTCGATATTGAATCGGAGCTAGATGTCATGTACCACAAAATAATTGCGATACATTGTCTCCAGTTCAATGATTCACAAACATTAATTTGCTTCCTAATTTTTTTCGAGTCATACTCATATATCAGTATTCCAGAGAGTAACATATAAATTTTCTGAACATCCACTGGAATAAAATCGAGAGCCATGGTTGTCTTCCATTGTTCCATTTGAAATTGTAGGATAGGTTTTGTTTCCTCACTTAAATTCATTTGTGCCATCAGCAAGGCTAAATTAGGAAGAGAACCTTTCATGGCCAACTCACAGGCTTCGTTAAGCTGATATCCAGTTAAACAAATAAAGATTTCTTTGTATATCGTATCCGTAATGAACACTGGAAATTTTTGCACAATCTCTTCGATATCTCTTGCAATTACATCTTGGAACCAACCACTCAGTTCTTCTCTGCGATTACCATCCCATGGGAGATCGCTCCAAAGGGCCGAGACCAGATCCCATACCTCTTTGTAGTAGCACATTCTCTTCTGATCGGAATCCTTTAAGAAACTTTGTCTTGCGATTTTTTGGTGACACGCCATAGCCAGTTTTGCATTCTTAACACTTGCAAAAGGTACACCGTCCAGTATTTTCACATCAGATGTTTGTAAAACAACTCCAAGATGTCCTGGTAAAGATTCTAAAAGTGGGTCGTAATCTATTGGCGTCGTGACATCTAAAATTTGAATACGACCTCTTATTGCAGAAGTATTTTCTCCGTCAATTAAACCGTTGGTTACAGTAGTTAATGTCATACCTTTACCCCAGCCAACTTTGAAAGATCTTCCTTTGAATAGAGCCATATCCATGTAATTTCTGCAGTTGTAAAGGGATTTATCCATTGGAAGAGCGCAAGGTTTGTTGCGAAGTATAAAGGCTCTTGGTTTACGCCTATCGAAATTATCGATTTTTTTAGGAGGAAGTGGGGATTTTATGAAGTCTTTCAATAGATTTTTGCTGGTTTTAGTCCCAATGGTCTCGATGTTATCCTTTTCTATGTTAATTGGCTCGAACTCCTCATCTTCAAACAAAGTAGCCTTCATCAAGAAAAGTTTATGTCCGGTAGTTTGATAAAGTTCCCTTCTAGTTTTAACTTGGTGCAACGTATCCGAAGCTGGCCTTAAAGGAGAAAAATCAACAATCATAGGAACTGTATCCCCACTTCCTTCTGACATGGCTGATTCGGTATGCATGGGACTATCTTCAACCATAACGTCGTCCTCAGTAACAATCCCTAGAGTCGCCTGTTCAACGAGGTCTTTGTCAACAGGCATATCCTTCTCCTTCTCTGCGATTTGCATTTTGATCACGGCTGGTACTGTACGATCATTGTTTAAACGTCCTTGTTTCTCCAAAGATCCGATCTTTTGCTTAGTTTGGGCGTCCAACTCATCTGTATCATCCTCGTCTGTATCCGAATCAGAATATTTGTATTTTGAGAAATGATCCACCATGAAGACCCAGGAACCAGTTTCTGGTCTATAATCTAAGAATTTGGTACCGTGTTTATCGCATAAATCACGTAAAGTATCAGCAAAATTAATCGCAGTTAAGGTTTCTACGTCTGTAATTAACTTCCTATCCACTTTTCCTTTAGGATAGACTCTATCCAATGTAACTTGGGCACGACGATTTAGCCCTTGGCCTTGGGGAGGTCTCTTTGTATCGTCAGGATAAATAGTCAATTCCCTATACCTGAAATGGACTAATTCGTCTAAATTTAGGTTAGCAATGTCTATAAGTTCGGGAAATGATACGTTCCCATATCCAACACGACCAATTGTGAATCCCCTTATCAAACATTGCCCATCTCCTAGTCTATGTTCGTGTAATTTGTCCATCGGTGGAACAGTATAGTACTCGGGACGTGTTAGCGTTATACCACAAGTATCTATCGGAGCTTCTTTAGATATGTCGTGTTTTTGGGACGCATCTCCACCAGCTGGTTCATCGACTAGGATATCGATAGCGCTAGATTGAGATGATGACTGAACAGACTGAGATAGCTGAACTATAGTTTCCGTGGGACTGTCCAAAACTTGCTCAGAATCGTTTTCTATACTGGCAGCATCGGATTTTTCTGATGCCAATGTGATAGTACTTTCTTTGGTTGACAAACCAGATGAGGAGTATTCATCCGAACGTGTCGCTAAAAGGATATTAACGATCTTTAAGACTTATAACCGTAAGCTATAAGGTACTCACATTTTCTCATACGGATCGGGGATGCCAATAACGGTGGTCCTTTCGATATGAGAGCCGCTAAGCTTGGTTCTGGTCTTTCATCGCCAACATTTATTTCAAGACTTGTATTACTCGACTCCCGATTTAAGCTGTCACTATCTTTGCGAATAATTAAACGTTTTGCGGACGATTTCAATGTTAAGTTTATTTCAGATGCATCAGCTCCTTCATCAAATAAATGCGACTGAAAACCATACATCAATATAGTTTGATTCACCTTGCCATTTTTTATAAATACCTTTTTAGCTGAAGGTGGAAACACTTTAATCCTTTTAGTTGTTGGTGTTACAACTGCTATAGGTTGGGGTACGTCAAGGAGCTTTTGCAACTCTCGGGGATTTGTAGCATAAATTGCTCCTTGCTGTTTTACAGGAGTTAGACTACCAAGATGTGGGCTAAATCCGTATGGATCACCAGATTGTATTACAGGACGAGGTTCAACAGAGTCGCCTCCTGGTTGCCTAAAATACGAATGCATATTATATCAATGATTATCCTTTACAAAAAGTAGGTCCGAAAACTTACATGTTTGATATAGGTTGCTGCTGAGGTTGATGTGGCTGCAAATTGAAACTTGAAGGTGCTGATGAAAACGTACTGCTTCCAGTGAACATGTTATTATTTGAAGGGAATATATTCTTTGATGTATTAGTGAACGGGGAATTCTGCATACCCAT
Organism: Oryctes rhinoceros; assembly: GCA_020654165.1. Lineage (NCBI taxonomy): Eukaryota > Metazoa > Arthropoda > Insecta > Coleoptera > Scarabaeidae > Oryctes > Oryctes rhinoceros. The sequence goes on along the minus strand of JAIOKQ010001013.1, from coordinate 10,390,657 downwards.
AAAATTCATAGATAAGCCTTGATTAAACATTGATTGATTAGGTTTGGAGAAAATATTATTAAAAGGTGTCAACGAAGATTGCTGTTGAGGTTGACCAAAAGCACTCGTGGACGTGCTAGGTTGACCGAAAAGAGTGAAACCCGTATTTCCAGGCTTTTGATTTTGGAAAACGTTTGTATTTTGCCCCGTTGAACCAAATTGGAACGTTGACTGTCCGATACCGAACCCTTGCTGCTGCGCCGGCTTTGTAAATAGATTTGACGACGTCGAGTTGTTAGGTTGACCGAAAATATTAGAACCAAACGTACTTTGCTGTGACTGTGACGATCCAAAGAGCGGTGGATTTGAGGGAGTCGCAAAAGGCTTAGATGCAGAACTTGATCCAAAGATACCAGTTGATGGTGTCCCACCAAATGCAAAAGAATTTGTTGTGGAAGTATTTCCGAATGCAGAAGACGACTTTCCAAATATATTAGATGTAGTTGTCTGGGATGATAGACCAAAAGTCGGTTGTCCGAAACTAGAAGATGGTTGCCCGAACACTGGTTTATTCTCTGTTTGTCCAAAGAGCGTGGAATTTGTGGAAGCTATTCCAAATGGTTGAGATGGCGCTCCAAAGCTGGACTGTTGACCTATAACAAAATATCAATATTGAACGTAAATGAATATACCTCCCCTACAAAGAATACCTTTACGATTTGCTTGGTAATCTTCCCATCTAAGTTCTTCCAAAGATTTATTCTCATATTCTTTCATGCATGTGATACAATAATGTTTAGTATTGATACTCTGTACTGCACCCGCTTTCTGCACTGTATCAGTTCCTGTAACTGGAACAAATTTGTTAACTGTCCCGGTTTGAGCTTGTCCTCCCCCAAATGTGGAAGTATTCCCAAATAATCCCGACGATGAAGATGGCTGAAACATTGATCCCGCATTCTGCTGGGTTTGTGTACTTTGACCAAATAATCCACTTGAAGAACTAGAAGGAAAGCCAAATCCACTAGGCTTACTTTGCTGACCAAAACTAGTGCTAGCGGATGACCCAAAGATCCCTCCACTTCCAGATGGTTGCTGACTGCTTCCAAATAAGGAAGACCCTGTAAAATAAAGGAGAACACTCTATATTTTAAAGAAATTTTATAAGAAATTTAAATTTACTGAGAGAAGAGGGTAGACTATTATAAAGACGTTTTTTCCTCGGGGTAAGGTACATCACGAACATTTCATTACAGAAATTAGATTATAAAGTTTATCTTAATAGAAGCACATTTATTTCTGCTTTAAGAATATTTTCATGAACGCTTTATATCAGTTATTGTAATAGGATATACTTGTTTTCATTTTGAATATTTTCAACCAAGTTAAAGGCGCAGAATTATAGTCGCGATCGAGGTCGGAACAGTAATTTCCGCTTAGAATTTATATTTTGGGCGTAGACACAAGTGTATTTTGCAAATTAATTAAATCTTTTATTAAAACATATTTAATTGTAAATTCGTAAGTTACGTTATTTCGTTTATTGGAAATACGGATCGACATCGGTATTGACCTTCCTAGCCCAAAAAATTCTTCCAGTAAAAGCATCATAGGTAAGTACTTTTTTATTTATTTCAGATAAAAAAAAAACAATTAGATTCATATACTATTGAGAAATTTTACTCAAATATTGTGAAATGCTCTTGTATAATAGATCATATTTCACATTGAACGTTGGATTTTTTAAAAGAAAGCATATACTGATAAGGTGATTTTAAATCCATTTACTTTAGGAGATTATTTTTAAATTCACGTCATTCCTTGTTTAACAACAAAATCATGCAAATATTCTTATGATGACGTCACAGGGGTCTAATATTGTGAAATATCAATGTATATTTTTGAGTTTTTTTTTTTATTAATTTTATTCTTCATTTCTTTTTATATATTTTTTTGCACACTTATCTTGCGCAATCGTAATTGCTTTATTACAAACTTTATAAATAAGGATGTATATCAATATTTTTCTTTCAAAGCAACCAGGTACGCCTTGTTTAATAACTAATAATTAGTCATGTGATGTAACGATCAAAACATGAAACAACGTACACTACATTTTCTTTACATACCGAATCCTGATGGTTGAGTGCTTTGACCAAAAGCTGGGGCCGCGGATGATCCAAATAATGGGGCAGTGCTTTGGGGTGGGCTTCCAAATATAGGTTGTGCAGCAGATCCAAACCCAGAAGATGCGGACCCAAAAGTATTGCTCGAACTTCCGAATAATTGATTCGGCTGTCCGAAAGACGTTGATGCACCACTTCCAAACCCTGTTTTTTCGTTAATGCATACAAGTTTTATATTGGTTAAGACAGGTACGCGGTCATAATAGTAATAAAAAAAAACAGCTTGAAATATTATTCCAAGCGTACTTACCAAAAGTATTTGGCTGGGATACACCGAAAGTTGATCTTCCAAACATGATTTTACTCTTTCCAGAGCGAACACAAATCAACAAGCGTTGTAAACACTAATTACATTCAATATTTGACAGGATGATTCTGCTTTGACATGGCTTTTATGTGCAACATTTAATTTTTCTCGATTGGTATCACGACAAAATCAATTTCAATCTATTACAGATAACTACATTACCTACAGCTGTAATTAGTACTACCAAGCCTACCGAATATGAATATATGTCGATAATGTAATTTACAAAAATCTTAGGTTAACTTCTGTAAATATATTTAAAGAAATTAAAAATACACTAGTTTCCGTAAAGAAAATGCTTCTCTAGCCGAGTATAATCACGTAAAATTGGTAAGTAAATCGAGTCGAATGTAATCCTAATAATTCATGGTGCTAAATTTGTAGGTTAAGAAAAATGTCACTTACCGACGAAGAATATTGGAAAAAAAGTACTTTGGAAGGTTTCAACTTTGATGATGATGCTGATGAACCACCTACTAGCTTATCATTAACGGAAAATACCACAGAGCCTATATTTTGTTCAACGTTACAAAATAATGCTGCATTACCGATACATGCTATTATTTCAAAATGGGGATTAGATATCAGTAGGTACTTAATTTAAATTCAGGATTTAAACCTCTAAAAAAATCAAATAATTTAGTTTTACAGGATACCAGATTACCTCCTGAAATAAGGACATATTCTACCGAGGAAACAATAAAGAAATTATTCCTTGGCTTGCCTTGTTTATTAGATAATTTTCGTAGCTTAGAACAAAAAATTGATTTACTACAGAAAGCTGTAGAAACTGCCGATGGTAATATTATTTTAAAGGTGTTTCATATCTCAACAACATAAATTCAGTTTTTTTACTTTTAAAATTGCATTGCAGGTAGTGCTATTTTTAGAAAAAACTTTGAAACGGAATTTATTGCATATGCATCTTCCTAAGTATAAGTTAGCTTTGGTGCATTATTGTAATTATTTAGTGCAAGAAAATAAATTCCAAGAATTAAATCATTTGTATATGTAAGTAAATTAGGAGTGATTAATATATTTTAATAAGTATATCGTTTCATTAGGGCTATTGGCAATAATAATGATATGAGTAATCTATTTTATATTCCCTGTCGGAATTTCACTTCCCGAAAAAGAATTCAAGCAGATTTAGAAAAATTCTTAAACGAATCAGGAAATGTTATACAAGATTGTAATAAAAATTGGTTACATGGTTTTAAGACTTTTCTAGGTAATACATTAAATAGTAAATTATTACAATGGTACTAATAAATAGTGATTTTAAAATTTTTTAGAGTTTCAAAAAACTGATACAGCTAGTAGATCCGTTACAGAGTTGTTAGCAACGTTGTATAGGGCTCATTATACTAGTACTTACTCTCACCATGATATAATGACATTTTGTAATGCTATGAAATTGAGTAGCTCGCAGCATGAATGGATTTTGTTGAATGTAATGGCTGCTAGTCAATTATGGGATTCCATTGCAGACACATTTGTTAAACCTGTTAGTTTTTATTTCGTTCTGGTGATTTATTTCATTATATTTCATACATTATTATAGAGTTTATTTAAGAAGAAAGTTAAATCATCAGTAAATATAGAATCAATTTTAAATGCCCTGTATAAACACAATGCACCTAAGAAAGTACTGGAACAATTCTTAGTTTGTATAGGTGACAATGAAAAGTCATTACAGCTCGGGAAAAAGATGCAATGCCATGCCTTTGTGATTAATAAATTAATTGAGAATAGAGATAGGTTGGGTCTAATGGAGTATAGAAGATATGTTCCGTCTCAATCTGAAGAATACTTTAATTTGGAAAAAAATCTATGTTCTGTAATTTTTTTTACATTATTGATATTCGTTGAATAAACTGCGTGTCTTTCAGGATAAAAAGTGGAAGAATTAATTCCAAAAGGAGATTGCAATTACCAAGTTACGTTTTAAGATACAATTATTTTTTAAATGAATTGTTATACTTTATAAATAAGGAAGAAATAAATGATTGTTGAAGTAAAAGAATTTTTATTCAAAACACAGAACATTTAAGTAACACAGAACATTTAAATAACATAGAACATTTAAATAACACAGAACATTTAAATAACATAGAACATTTAAATAACGCAGAACATTTAAATAACACAGAACACAAAACGAAAAACCATTAATTTTAATACACCTATGGACATATTTGTTAGAAACTTTAAGAAAATATTGCATCGACCTAAAACTATTAAACATAGAATATGTCCATAAATAGAAAAATAAACTTTAAATGAACAAACTAAATTAAATCCTTAGAAACAATTCTTGGGTCACAAATTTCCTAGTTACCATTTGCCAGTTTTCAGCCTACATAAAAAAAAGTAAACTGATCCTTTAGATTCTCCAAAATTTGTTCCAAGATTTCCAAGAACTTCTTAACTTCAACTGTGCGGGTCATCACCTAGAAATCATAGATGGTAAATAATTCAAACTAGAAATGTAAATTTAAATTACCGCCATCATTAGTTTTGTAATTACGGCCGTTGGCTATCAAAATCTAATTTTTTAATTCTGCTTCAATAAAGCTGCATTTCTCGAAATTCTCAAAAGAATTTTCATCTTTTTCTTTGTTAATAACAACAATGCTCTCTGTTTGATTACCCTCATTTGAATCGTTCTCTTCAAGTCCATAGGTGCAGAAATGTTTGACTGTAAATACCCAAGTGCCGTTTCCAGGTACATAGCTAATAAATTTCAAACCATTCCGTTCGCATATGGAACGCAAGTTACTCGTGTAATCCATATGTAATAAAGTCTTAACATCTCGTATCTCCACACCCGACTCTGATTTAGGAAATACGTTTTCTAATGAAACGTGAGCTAGTCTGTTCAAACCTTCACCTACTGGAGGTTTTTGATAATCATTAGGATATATAGTTATGGCTCCCATCTCAAAATGAACGATTTCGTCAAGATTTAAACCGGTTACGTCTATAGGCTCAGGGAAATATACATGACCATAATCAAATCGTCCAACAATAAAGCCCTTAATAATACATCTACCATCTAAAGACTTATGCAATGCCAAATCTGCCACTGCAGGGATTGTATAATAATCTTCCCGAGTCAAAGTTACGCCACACATATCAACTGGAGGATCAGGAAATAATTCTCGACGAAGTGGACGTTTTCGAGGTACTACAGCTGAGGTTGATGTAAAAGCACTAGCGTGATTTGGTGGCACTACAAGTGAATATGTTCATGAGGTTCATTAATGGAATGTTTAATTAATATCTTACTGTAAGTATTTCCACGTAGCTTGCTGTTGCCACCTTTCTTATTTCGTGAATCATTCTTTCTGACGTTTCGGACGGAATCACATGAACTAGCTTGAGCTTCTTTTATGCTACATGATAAAATGAATATAATTATTAGCAATAGGTACTACTTTATCTACAGGTTGTCCACTAAGGTTAATTTAATAGCTGTTCATCTAACACAGAAAAATATTGTGGTGGTTTAGAAGCAAACTTAGTTTAGAAAATCATTATAAAAGTGATCTAGCAATAATGAAACGGTTTTTCTAAAACACTGACGGGGTTTTCGTTATATTTGACATTGTTAATTATTTCTGTTACTTATTCATATTTTCCCCCCAACAATCATACGTAAATAAGTGGAAAATATGTATTACAAGATATTCAGAAAACCCAGTACATAAGCATAGGAAGTATGGTAAGAATCTCAACACTAAATAGGTATATTATGTCATTCAACTTGCTTCTGCAAAATATACATGGTATTCTATTTGAAACAAGAAAACAAAAACTACATCAAAATATTTCTATGCATGAATAAAAATATTTTCCTATATTTGCAGAATACGTGTGAATGACGCTTTATTTTTTTTTTTTTAACTTACGCTGCTCTCGGCACTGGTCTAATTGGGCGTGGTGATGATAATATTTGATGCGTTATAATTGGTGGCGATTGAACCTGCAGCATGTTTGAATTAGAATTCGTATTACTAGATGAATCTTCTGAAAGATTCTCGTCATTTCTACGAATGCTGCGTTCAATTATAGCCCTCGCAAGTCGATATCTTTTTTGAGCAGCTTCTTCGCTTTTATAGAAATGCTTGCAGTTATCGTTCCACCATTTATTGAATTCTGGTATAGGTGAACTGCTGTCGATTTTAATTGGTGATGCATTCGGGATTCCGTATGAAAGTATATTCGTAGCAAAAACATGATTATAGTATGATTTAGGTTTTGCCTTTGAAGTTAAAGACTTAGAAGCAATTGGTGCTCCCACCGCTGCTGCGCTGCTATTCTGTTTTGATGATGGATATGGTTTGTCGCGGCGTTTTAGATGCTGCATTTGACTTGTTGGTCTTTGTTCTCTAGAGGCTCTTGACCTTGACGCAGCAAATCTTTTATCTCGCGTTTGGTTTTGTTGTCTAGACTTACTCGGTCCTGCACCGTGATGTTGACCCGACGTCAATTTCATGTTAGCTTGCGAAACTAATAACTTTTCAATATGTTGTAAAACTTCATTTATAGATACATCAAATTGAGTACCATTTTCTTGATTATCTGATGAACTGCTGGATGGAAGACTTGGAATGTAATGTGAAGAAGGTGATATTACTACACTTGGTTTTATAGGTGTTGGGTCTGCTGCTACGTTGAAACTCTGGACTGTTTCGTATTGTATATCTGTCATGCCCTCGCAAGGAAAATGCAACGTTTCTGGAGCTGTTAGGAGAAATGTGTCTTTATTAGTAACTTTAGCGTAACATAAAATTCTTACATGATTCATTCTGTTGATTCCAGGATGCTGCTTCTATGTCAGGTGCATTTTGCGCAGTAGATTCATCTGAGGAAGTGTCACCAGACATACCTACCATGTTCTCTGCAAATTGATATAAATTTAATTTACAATAGATGACACTTATAGAGATTTACCTTCTTCGGAAGAAACTAATCTTCGAGAATATGGTGTAGGAGGTCTTCTGCCTAAATACATATCTGGAAAAAACTCATGTAATAAAAGCTAATTTTTTTATAAAAATGTATTTACTGCGTCTGGTTTCGGCTGTAGCAAAAGGGTGTGAAGCATCAGAATCCTGAATTTGCATACGTTTAGGTGGAACAACTGGAATAAGTTTCGGTGGAGCAGCCGATGCAATACGACTAGGGTTTTTGGAGGAACGTTCCTTATTTCTTTTAGCCTTTTCCTTTTCAAGATTTCTAGATAATTTATGGGGAAGACAATCAAGATTTTTGGAAGAATGACCATATCTAGCTTCTTTCGTTCCAGTAGAACTTTCAGCTTTAGATCTTTTGGTGGTACAATCAAAACTTTGAGATTCAATTATTGTTTTCCTTTTCATTCCAGATTTTTCAACTTTAGATTTGTACGGAATATCAGTACTTCCTCGTTGCTTCAATGATATAACATCTGCAGGTGGCTGGGAACTACCCTCAAGTTGATCTCGATTCAAATTCATCACACGCTGGTCTTGCTCATTTTGGTTTACTTTATCTTTTTTAAGCATTATTGCAAAAAAGCGATATAATTCTTCCCTCTGTTCGTTAACGAGGACATTATCAGTTTCGAAATAATCATCATTATCGGATGAATAAGAAGTGTCGAAATCACTAGAAGTATCATTTATCTCAATGCTAGTTGTTGCGGATTGCAAATTGAGTGTGGTTGCTTCTTGGGCATCTAACAAAATACATTATTAGCAATTATTTTATACATAGCTAGTCTTATCGAATAGGTATTTCCACTAAAAATATGGTTTCGCTGGTAAAAATATACTGACAAGTACATACCTCCCTTCTTAATATTCTTCGACTGATGTTTTTGGGCTTCTGATGATGAAGCTTGATAAGACTTTTTAGTATGCTTAGGCATTCTGTTAGGGCTTCTTTGAATATTACAAAAAGAAAATTAACTTAAACACTTAACAACTGTAATCGACCTTTATAACTAATAAAAACACTCTTAACTAATAATTATAGAACAATTTTCAACTGTGGATTAAACGAAAATACTAATAATTGAATAAAAACATACATACATAAGAGATACGTAAGCGTTCCACGACGGTCTGCTACGGAAAGGGATGAAATTTTAACGGAAATGGAAAATTACAAGGTTGCGCAGAAACAAGCAAACCTACGGATCAAATTATACTACCTATCATTTGTCCTAATGTTGAAATAGCCTAATAAATTTGTGAAATTGTTATTTCAAATTTCCACGTTATTTATTTTATTTTAGACGTGAAGTTACGTATACATGCCATTATTGTATTAATTTTACTTTTAAAAACGAACTTTTTGCATGAACATAACCTTGGCAGTACTATTCATTACTTTTGTTCTAAAAAAACAGTTAATTTTTAAAATAAAGGTAATGTATCGTATACAATATATGTCGCAAGATTTACCTACATGTTACACATAGGAGTCCTTCATAATTAAAGCTTTTTGACATTTTATGTTTTTCAGTCTTAAAAAAAAATGACACCGATACAAAGTTATCATTTCCCGTCCAAAAAAAAACGTCTGCTGTAATAAAATTCATTTCAACTCTTTGAAAGCACTAATTTTCCTCAATTTCTGCAGAAAAACAAATTATTTTGTAACATTGCAAATAAATTACTCGACTAGAATTCATTGTGGGTGATATCGAAACAATATTGTATTTTATATTTTAATTGATTTCGAACAATAATATAGAAACTTGTTTGTTTTAGTCGATATTACTTTTTAGAATTTTGTTGTAAATGGGTAATTCCCTCACGTTTTTAAGCTTTTAGGACTTAGATGGCGTCTTACTTTTATAATGATTGATGCAACTTACCTCAAAATCTCATTGATTGACAATTCTATATTTCAAAGAGGAAACTAGAGGATTTCAGGTATTTTAGAATAAAACTACAAACTTTGTTTTTGTTTTACTGGAATTTTGAATTACAGCAATCCGAAAGGTTTGTTAAAATTTGGAATCATATAGCCCAAAAAAACAAATAATTAAAAAATACTTACAGGAATTTTGAAAAAAAGTCATACAAAAGAAAGATATTACAATACTACTATGGATGAAATGTTTTTTTTATAAGCTATACATCTTTTTTTTGGCGCAAACTATGATATTGTGTGATAACTGAAGTGTGTGTTGATTACAGTTGTGGTCCAAAATATTGATATGATGATGCATTTGTTTGAGAATCTTGTGGTTCCTGATCTTGTCGATTTTGTGGTGATAGTCCAAATGGTTGTTGCGGCATTTGAACTGAAGCAAAATTTGGAGTTGTGAAATTGTGTTCCTCACTAGGTTGTCCTAATAAAGATCGACTGGAAATTTCAGGTACATTTCTGCGATCTTGCAGGGTCGAATTCAATTGAGAAGTGAGCCCTGCATGTTCGTATTGTTGAAATGAAGTTGACGGATGGAGATAAGCTGTGAAAGGCAATTCAAAACTGTTAGCATTGCACATTCTCCTATATGCGAAAACTTACTTGTTTGCGAAGTTGTACCAATAGGTTGCGTTGAAATCCCAAAATGAGTTGGTCCGAAAGAGGATTGCTGTTGTGGTGTGAGGCCAAAAGAGTGTGTAAATGTGTTGGTGTGTGGTGAAGCAGATGACCCAGCTTGTCTACTTCTGTCGATCTGAGAATTTGGATGTGAAAAATCAAAGAACGGTTGTGATGTGGTTGGTGGTGTCCTGAAATCGAATCCCTGCCCTGTTGGTTCGACCAAACGAATTTGTCTAGGTCTATCGTGCATGCCAGGTGGAGTAATGAATGGGTGTCTAAATTGAGTTGAAAATGATGCTGGAACTGTACTGAAATCAGATGTGCTCCTCCCAGTTGAAGTATCAGCACCAAGATCATTTGAAACTATTGAAGTTGATAGTTGTGCTGTGAATTTTGATGGTTTGTGATATAACTGATCAACATTGTCTGAAATATTTGACTCTGAGTAATTTGGATTTCGGAAAAGCACAGTTGATTGGTTCGAAGGTGATGCTCTCTGATTAGCTAAGTTAATAGTGCTATTTTCGCAAGTATTTGACACGCTTCCAAACCCAAAAAGGGTTTGCAGATCTATAAAAAGTAAACATGATTTACAATATAATTCTCGTTCAACTTTTAAATACTTACCAGTCTTGCTATCACATCGGTCCAAAATCTTCCTGGCTTTTGTATCGAAATTGGGGGGCCTGTTGAAATGTAATTGAGTAGCAAATTGATGGTTACTAATTGAAGGTTGTGATTGCATTGTCGGAATGGGATAGCCAAAAGTTGGTACTGTACCCGGTCCTCCAGCTACACCTGTACCTGATAAAATTGAATATTTGTTACGGTCACCTAGAATTTCAATTCAAGGTATTCGAACTTACCTAACGCCCCGTTGGTATGAATTCTTTGCACTATAAAAAAAAAAGGTATAGTTAATTTTTATTGGTCCGAGATTTTCGATTATTAACGATATTTATACCCCTTCTGCGTGCTATTAATATTCTACGAGGTGAAGGTTGGTTCAGAAGCTCGATCATCTCTTGTGATAAACCATCTTCATCACCCAATAATTCCAACCACTCATTACTCCAGTTAGGCATTGTTAATAATTTTGATTAATATCACATAAATTGAAAGAAAACAATAATTAAATTTAGAAAATTCCACGGAAAGAAAATGTACGTTGACGTTATCCCCAATTTTGAAAAAACAACGGTCTCTTTTTTTCAAAAAATGGTGGTTACTACGGCGACCTCTTTAAGTAACAAAAATAACTGTTAATTTTTGATTTTTAATTTTAATCTTCCTTAATTTTACTTTAAAAAATAAAATGAAAGATAGAAACTTCAATATAGTACCTCTCCTAGGGGCTCCAAGAATTTGCCTTAAATAAGTATCCTCTGGGAACTTGAATACAAGTGTAGGGTTGCTTGAAACATTGCCACCTAACATTTCTATCCATTCATTAATCCAGTTAGACATTTTCGTTGGTTAAATTAACAAATAATTTTGAAAAATATTAATGCATTTATAAAATCCCTTAAAAAAAAAAGTAGCCCGTGACCGTTATTCCAATTTGAAAAAAACAAATGCTTTTGAGAGCATAGCAACAATGTTAAAATTACTACTGAATTCTTATTGGCCAAAAAACTAAAATACGCGGGAAAAAACGTTTACTAATTAAATAAATAATTTTTACCGCTATATTTCTAATTTATTTCTCATATATTGAAAGAATTTTATATCTACATATGTTTAAACTTTTTTTGTTACAGAAATTGATTGTGAAAGTGATAAGGATGAAGGCAAATCGGAGTATCGATTCGAAAGAGCTCTCAACGAGGTAAAAATACAGATTTTAATATTACATATTAACATTTATCTGGTCAAAATAGATATTAACACAATGTATTCGAAAGCAAACAAAACATTTCAATTGCGTTCAATTAACGTGATCAATCGTCATGTTCAATATGAAATTATCAATAAATCAGTTTTATTTATTCGCGTTAGTAATTAAAAATATAACTTATTAACTGAATATTACCTCTACGACGTGCCCGCAACATTCGGCGTGGTGGCATGGGTTGACCTGAAGCTTCGGGGGTGAAAATGATATTGGGATTGTCTTCCTCGTATAGATCCGTCCATTCTTCAATCCACCTAGGCATTGTTGAAGATTAAAATTAAGTATAAACAATATAGAAGGTTTTGATTAAATTTTGTAAATCCCTAAAACGAGAACGTTACCGAAACCCGTCCCAATTTAGAAAAAAAGAAAAAACAAAATTTTTAGAAATCTAGTTACTATGGTGAGATGAGATTTCATTGGTCCATAAATATAGAGATGTGCATGTTAGATATTAAAGATGTGCATGCTAGATATTAAAGAAAATAACGTATTTGGTATAAAATAAGGGTGTTATGTACTTTCTATTAATATTTTAATTTAAGAAAAGTAACAAATGATACTTACTTAAATTTTATTTTCTGCTACGATTACTCATCATTAAATTTAGCAAACGCTCCCTTTGTGTATAAAATTCTCATCTATTGCGATGTGGAAAAATTGATTTGCGGGACAATGATACCCTAAATTTTACAAAAAAAATACATCATTTTATATTACAAGCAATGCCTTTATAATTTGTATTATTGTATAAATATAGCATAATACCTTACCCTTTATAAGGAGAATATTGACATATTCGAGGTATATTGCATTTAACATTTTAATTTATTTTTACAAGAATTGCTGTTTAGTGCTAAGAAAAACCATCCATAAGTCAGATCACTGGTATTATTGATTGAAAATTTTTTTGTTGAAAATAAATAATTTTAAAATTCCCCCTATGAATGAGTAGCTAGAGCTTCTTCCAATAGTTCACCCGTTAAGTGCAGATGGCGCTAATCAATTTAAAATTAACATTTTTCAATTCATTTTTTTTATTAAATATTAAAATAAAATAAATATTTCAAACTCAGTTCCATAAAAAAATTATTTTATAAATAAATAAATTCCCCAAGTTGGCCAGTTTAAGTATATGCTTTCAAATAGTATAAAATTCCTTACCATTTTCTAGTCATTAAGCAAATTGTGCAAAAACCTAAATCAAAGTTATTTTTATTAATTTCAAATAAAATTTGCGGAAAAATCGTTCATTTTTAAAAGAAAAATAAATAATGGGAGCCCAAGAACTCCATTCTACAAGTCCGTTTTCATAAATAAACACTCCACTGAAGCTTTTGTTGATCGTTGTAAAGCCTTCAGAGGATCTTTTAGGAAAACCGGGTCTCGAATTCGAGCCAAATTGTCCAATGTGGCATTCTTTTACGGAAACTATTTGAAAGTATTCTAGGGTACTCACCTTTTAAAAAACGCTTAGCTTAGAAAATGACTAGAAATGGAGTCGATTTCAAAAAGAAATTAAATTGCGGACCGCAACTGTTGAAAACATCACCAAACCGACTCGAAATCTATACTTATCATGAGAAAGGTTATTTTCCAAAATTCTTCCAATTCATAAGTGCTACTTGAAAATTTTCTTCTAATTTCGTAACATGCTCATCAACTCCCCATCAAAAACCATTGAGCAAATAAGGAAGGGCTTACTAGAAAGTTACACGTAGCTATCGAATATGGTTGAGGCGCTAGAACTCGTAGTTATTTTAGAAATTTTCGTCGTGTTTACTGAACTTTCCACGTCGTAACTCGAAAAGTAAAAATTTGTATAATGAAAGCGTAAGAAATCGATTCTACGAATTCGTTTTCATAAATAAATACTCTTTTGAAGCTTATCTTAATCCTAGAAAAACTTAAAAAGATCCTTGAAGTAAAAAGTAGGAAAACTGAGTCTCAATTTAAGCGAAATTTTTCAATTTCTGACGGAACCTATTTGAAGATATTCTACGATGTTCATCGAACATATGAAAGTAATTATTCGATTTAAAAAACGCTTAACTTGCTTAGAAAATTATTAGAAATGGAGCTGATTTTAAAACTTAAAATTGCAATCTTTCACGTTCTGATATATCAAAAACCGCAGAGATCGCCAAACGGACTAGAAAATTACATTTTTCTTTTAATTTTGTAATACGTCCATAACTTCCAAACTAAAACTGCTGAAGAGTTAAAGAAGGACTTATTTGAAGATCTTACACACCTGAATGATATAAAAAAATGAATAACCTTCTATCTGATACTGTCGAGATGCTAAATCTCGTAGATATTGTTACTCAAAAAGTAAAAGAAATTGCATGATAGTACCTCAAAAAAAATATTTTACGAGTGTATTTACGAGTGTTTATCGAACATTAAACAGCATTTTTTTTATTTGTTTAAAAATCATTAGAAATGGAAGTGATTTTAAAGCGTGACATTGTGAACTTCATATTCAATCACATTAAAAACCTAAGGAGAAATCGCCGGCTTGATGATTATACTTGGCGGCTCAAAAACAATCGGAAATGGTCCAATTTAAAATATTTTCAAATTAATAACATTTTCATATGGAACACCCCTTGAAATTTTCATCAACTTTTTTCATGTGATCTAGCAATCTATTCAACTTTTGCTTTGAAATATTTGCTAATAAGGTGCTAATAAATAATTACAAAAATAGTAATGATTATAACAAGGAACAGGTTAAAAAAGGACTATTAAAAAAACGGATGTTTTTTGGGGTAGCTTTTACTGGAATTTTGTAAATGATCCAAATGTTACATTGTATATAGCCAAAAATATGTGAAGTTAATTGCCAAAAGAGTGAAAAAAATCCAAATATTTTAGATTATACCTCCCAGAAACATTAGATTAATTGCCAAAAAAATAAACACAAGAATTTTGAAAAAACGGAAAACAATTTTGATGAAGGAATTTTGATTGTCGAATTATAGTGGTCTTCATGCCGTTGTATTGGTAGTCCCGCCTTTAAGTGCTTGTTTGTTAGTCGCAGTTTTATCTTGAGCTTCGTTTATTGTAGCAGAATTTTTAAGTTCTGTTAGTTTGTTATCGTTTCTGTAAGCGCTTCTAGCTCTGTAGATTGCAGTGTAGCTATTTCTATTTCTGACCGTGGTAAATGGACCAACGGATCGAGCTCTGTTTGTAGAAACGTTATCGTTTCTACCGCTACTTAAGGTCTTTTTTGCCA
Source organism: Oryctes rhinoceros (assembly GCA_020654165.1). NCBI lineage: Eukaryota > Metazoa > Arthropoda > Insecta > Coleoptera > Scarabaeidae > Oryctes > Oryctes rhinoceros. Next base: position 10,375,502 of record JAIOKQ010001013.1, on the reverse strand, counting down.
CATTGTTATTATCCTTGCCCGCAGTTTGTCCCCTGTTAGTTGCAGTACAGTTGCCTCTAGAATTGACTTGATTTTTGGTTGTAGATAAGTTATTGGTTCCACTAGCTGTTTGTGCCTTTTTGGGGGCACTGCAAGTATTTCTAGGAGGAGTATTGCCTTTGCTTGCAGATAAGTTGTTATTTCTACGAACTGTTTGCGTTCTGTTAGGAGCAGTGTTACTACTTTTGATAGCGACAGGAATCCTACTTCGAACACTGCGACTATTTTTAGTCGTAGCAGAGGCCTTACTAGCTGCAGCGCAACTATTTTTGCAGTCAATTGGCTTCTCCTTGGGAACAATCTTAGAATCTCCATCAACTTCTACCTGTGGTGCTGTAGAAGAAGTCGCTTCGTCCTTCTTGTCCTTTTCTTCTTCTTCCTTACTTGCTTCATTTTCCTTCTTGTTTTCTTCCTGTTTTTTGCTTGCTTCTTTTTTCTTCTTCCTTCTTCTAACGTTATTGTTTTTCTTCTTCGTTTCTTCTACGACGTCAGGTTTTCCCACTTCAGGATATCTGCGTCTGTTCAATTTGCCAACAACTGGGGGTGGTATCATACCGTATATCCTCCTGTCAAGGATTGCTGTTCTATTGCTGGTGACCGGGGGTGGTTTAGGTTGAGTTGACGACTTCAGAAATTCCTGGTAGCATTCCTCACAGTGCTTCATGTGCAACTATAAAAAAAATTGTTTTAAAAGGAATTTCAAGAAAGAAGATTTAGGATGATTACAAACTTACTGTTTCATCAAAGTATTCACGTCTCTTCTGTTCAAGAATAAGATCGTCCAAAAGAGGTGCCCTCTTTCCAAGCGGAATTTGCTGCCGTTTGCCGAAAAGCTTCAACAACCGTTGTGTTTCCTTGCGGTTAGCCGATACGGAGTATTTGTACTTAGAGAAATGTTCGACCATAAAAACCCAAGATCCTGTTTTCGGCCTATACTCAACGAATTTAGTTCCATTTTTCCGGCACATTCTTTTCAAGGTCTTCTCGAAATTCATGTCTTTTAACGTCTTAACGTCCTTTATCGATACGTTACTGTTCTTCACCTTCGGATACACAGAATCTAAAGTTACTTGAGCTCGTCTATTCAGACCTTCACCGACAGGGGGCTTAATCGACTCGTTTGGGTATATGGTAACCTCTCTGAACTGGAAATGAACTATCTTGTCGAGGTTTAGGTCGGCAACATTGAATTTATCAGGGAAGCACACATTTCCATAGCCTACGCGACCGATAGTGAATCCTTGAACTAAGATTTGACCATCTTCTTGCTTTAACTCGGCTAATTCTTTCAATGGTGGAATTGTGTAGTAACCCCAACGGGTCAATGTTATTCCGCAGTAATCTCCGATTGAAGATGCACTATCTTGGCATTGTATTCCTCGTGACTTACAAGACCGATTGCATTGAATTTGAACTGATGCTTTCGGTTGAAGCAGATGACATAAAGTGCCTTTCTCTTCTCTCAAAGCTGTACATTATTGAAATAAATTATTTAGGACTAATCTTGTTTACGTAAACAAGATCAAACTTACGCTTTCTCAACAACAAAGGCCTTAAAGATGATTTCTTTGATGATCTAGGTGGTGGTGGCAAGGACTTTCGTAACGGTTGATCTTCGTCTAATTCAAACAAAACTTTCCTGCCTTTGATAGCGTTCGACTTGCAATTTTTATTACTTCGATGTTCAGTCGGCTTCCTCAGGGAAAAATTTACGTCTGAATGACGCCCATCATCAAGTGATTCATTAAATTTAGTCTGTAGAAGTTACAAATAAATAAATCGCGTATTTTTCTTTCCAATATACTTACTTCTCTTTCCGAAAGCTGAAAGAGTCTCATTTTGTTGGTCAATGGTGTAGCAGCAGTTACCTTTTTGGATGGTTCTATGTGTATTTGCGCATGTATTACAGTACTTGTAGTATTTGTAATGATAGCAGTGCTTTCTGATGCTGTATGCTTCGTTTCGTTACTGAGGGAGATAAAATGGAAAGGAGATGTTTTTGAAAGAAAACATAATGAATGTTGAAATTCAGATTCAGATCTTGCACGGCTGAAATAGATCAAAATCTTAGCACATTTTATGACTTCAAAATATTAGAGAACTTACAAAGCGAGAATAGAATCTATTTCATGACATGGGGAATTTGGTGCCGAAATAGGAGGAGTTTGACTAAAATTTTGTTGAGGGTTGAATCCAAAAGTAGTAGGTCGCATAACAGACTGAGATGCATCTAAATAAAAAAAATAATGTTAATATCTCTTTGACAAATTTAAATAATCTACGTACCCATCACAGTAGCTGGTTGCCAGACCAGTGGTTGCTGTCGAGGTAGCCCTAACGTATTATTATTTCCAGGAATTACTTTAGCCGTAGCTTTCAAGTTTACATTACTTTTAAGGACATTTTTTGAATTTTGAGACTGTCCACCAAATTGAGTACTAGTTATGCCAAAATTAATCTGTTGCTGTTGACCGTTAAAAAGGTTTGGAAGTGGTGCTGGATTTGGTTGCCCAAAAGTGTTCGGTGTTGATTGCGTTGAATTGCAAAATGGTGATAATGTTGAAGCTGTACTTGTATTAAATATATTTTTAACACAAGTATCGGGCTTACACATTGCTACATGTTGAGACTGAGCACCGAAGAAGTGCGATGCCTCTGATTTTGTAGGAAATTGGCCGAAAGGTGTTTTGGATACATAATTCTCAGGAGCATATGACGTTTCTGTAACAAAATACTTATCAAATGATTTTGCAAAGCACCTAATAAATATAACGAACCTGTTGGTGAAAAATTTTGTGATATGGGTGCACCCCTTCCAAAAGATTGTTGAGGCGGTTTGCCAGTTCCACATTGTGGAAACTGATGAATTCCGAAAAGGGGTGGTGTCAGTTGATTTGTTCCGAATGGTTGCAATTGATTAATCCCGAAAGGTACACGGTTTGTACCAAAAGCTTGTGTAGCCTGTGATGCCCCAAGAGGTGAAGCACTTTGATTAGTCCCGAATAGTGGTTGCGTTGACGTCTTCATTCCAAGCAATGGTTGGTGAGAACCAAAAGACTGCTGTTGAATTTTGTTTGTTCCAAAAGGTTGCGAAGTTTTATTCATCCCGAAAGGCGATTGTAAAATTTGATTTGTTCCTAAAGGTTGATTGATCGAGAGCTGTGGCGCAAACTGATCGATCCCAAATGTCTGAATAGAACCGAAAGTTTGTTGCATTGGTTGATTAACCTCAAAAGTTCGTTGAGTTCCAAAATTTTGATTTGCGCCAAAAGTCTGTGAGGTTTGAGTCGTCCCGAAAGGTGTTTGATATATTTGACTGGTTCCAAAAGTGTTTCGAGAAATTTGATTAGTCCCTAAAGGTGCTTGCATTGGTGACAAACTCGTGCCAAGAGTATGCAAGGCAGGCGTATTGAAGTTGAACCCAATAAACGTATTTGAAGTTTTATCTTGATTCTCTTTGCTAACAATCTTAGGAACATTCTTACGATGTCGTAGATTCGAAGAGCCAGGATTGAACCGCAACAATTCTGTAGCCGGTGAACTTGATTTTTGTTTGTTAGAGTCGAATGGATTTGTTCCGAATACATCAACAGACCCTTTATTGTTTTGCTGATCGCACGAATTGGCAGGCTGTCCTAACAACGGTGTCCCAGATAAGTTAGAATTCTGTGCAAAAGTGAAGATTGGTTGCGGATCTGGAATTTTTAAAGCCATCAATCAATATTCATGATTCTTTAAGTGTTAAACGTTAAAACTTACTTATTCCACAAACAATTTGAGTTGCAATAACCACAGTAGTTCGCGGAATATTGCCAAAAGTTGAAGTTGACATCGATTGCTGCGTTGGTAGTCCAAAAGTTGTGGTAGTAGTTGTAATGTACGGTGAAACGAACAACCCATTGGTGATTGAATTTTGTTGTGTTGTGGAAGCCAAACTAAATGGTGAAAATGAAGTCCGGGTTATTGTTGCTACCCCATTCCTTGTTTGTGCGTCATGATTGCTGAATGTCGATTGAATAGGTTGTTCGGACGGGTTCGATGATTGTGGTGGAATGAAAAATGGCCGAGTCGATTGTGCAGTCGGTGATATCAGACCTGTACTTGGACCAAATGGATTAGCCGACAGAGTAACAGATCCAAAATCAAACGAACTCGGTGGTGACTTCTTGGAACAGCCAGTAGATGATTCTCCGGGCGGCGTCTTGTTTTTCCGGCCCCTCTTTCCGAAAGTTGGCCGGGGACTCGGTGAAAAAATACCGTCCCCATAACCAAATTGTGCCTGACCACCTATATAGAAAAAAACAGATAACGTAGTAAAATGTATAGTTTTTTCATGCAATGTATTAGCAACATTTTTGAGACTTTGAACTTTTTATGCAGGTTCCTATCCGAAATGTATTTTTTTTAATTAAGATGCAGTACCACTTTTATGCAACGGCGCTACCGATCCATTATTATTCATTACTAGAGATGACAAAGGCAGATGAAATTATTACTTTTTTGCAGCGACTAGACAGATTCGTGTTCTGTTGACTCCCGGGGAAACCAGTAGGCAACAGAAATCCTTTTTTATGTGACGAATAGAAACGAATCTGTCTAGTCGCTGCAAGAAAGTAATAATTTCATCCGCCTTGGTCATCTTTATGTATTACTTCTATTTGAAGAAAGATTTTATAAAAATATAAGGAGTAATATCGTAAGAAATCCACAGAATAGTTGATTATTTTCAACGCATAAAATTCATAAATATACTCAATTCTTTTACTTTCAACTAAGAGCATAAAATGAGTAAATCTTCTGTAGAAATAATTATAACTAGAGATAAACATTTAAAATTAAAATTAAAATTAAAAATGGGTTGGCAACCTACATAATGACAAATATTGCTCGATTATAATGTTCTTTGTAATTTGTAAACAAGCAATATTTTAGAAAACTTTAAAATTTAGGTATTTCAGTTTAATTACATGTGTAGTTCAGTGATAGTTGTAATCCAATTTTATCTTAATTGTTACGTAATATAATGAGTTTATCTAGTTGATGGAAAACAAACCGTAAAACTATATAGTGTTAGTGATTCAGCATATTGAAATATAGCAACTAACCAAAAATACTGACGTACCACAAGGCAGCATTTTGAGTCGTATATCATTTTTAATTTTTATTAATGATACGTTTCAAAATATTTCCAACAACAATCAAGAGATTGTGAATTATGTCAATGATTCTAACTTACTGTTTATTTGTGTTGATTTTCTTTGTTTAACTGTGAAATGGCCTATTATTACAAAATTTTACAAAACAATGATTTCAGCTACATCTTTTAGAGGTAAACAGAAATAAAATGCGTTGCGTGATAAAGGTACTAAGATTTAAATTAACTAAACATTGTTCGTTGTTAGGTGTTGCTATAGATAACACGCTAACATGGGGTTAATAAATAGAGCAGATATGTGCGCGTGGCAAACTCAGCAGTGTATATTTTTCATTAAGAGTATTAAAGAAAATCATTTGATGCGGAATATTATTATGGAGATGTTCGTCGAATGTGGAACGAGTTTTTATTTTACAGAAGCGAGCGGTACGGTCACTGTCGGGTTGTATCTCCACGGTTACTATTCAAAGTGAACGGTTTATTAACATTATTCGGAACTTATGTATATAAATGTGTTATCTTTTCAAAGAGAATGATAAAAAACATGAATATGGCACTAGACACACAGCTATAATTATAATATTCCAAAATACGGAATGACAAAATTTACAAATTGCTTGGAAATATAATAGAAAATTTTAAAAAATGACACATTCGTATATATGTATGTGATGTTGAACCATATACCCTGGAAGAATATATTGATTATTAAATTTATCATCCAATGTGATCTCTACATTATTTTCTTTCTCGTTGGAGTTTGAGGCTAATTTCTATTTTTTGCATTTATTTGTAAGGTATGTTTCCGTACAAATAAAGAACATTCATTATTATTATTGATAACTTCTGAATTTTTCTCTCCATAACAGTTATAAAAAAAAATCAACTAATAAATGACGCAACAGCGAAAGCGTTAACTTAAATAGTTATTAGGTCGTAACTTCTAAATAACAAAGTTTTGACAATTAGTTATAAATGTAAATGAGAACGCATTTCAACGCTCAATTTGGTAAAAAATAAGGATTTTTTGAGTTGAATAATAACAGTTAACGAAATGAAGCAACAATTGAAACAATGGGCCGGGATTGGTGCAAGACGCCTTCGTAAAAGGTGAAAACCGTATATGATTTTATTTTCATTTATTCCGACTAAATAGACAAACAGACATGTTTTAGTAGGAAAAATAAATAATAGGGGATTTGCTAGAAATTTACTGTGATCAATACAAATAACTTGACTGCAGCTTATAACAAAACATATGTAATATCACTAAAAAAAATGCAAGGTAGCCCATTTAACTTCAAACCTAAGATCGTCACAATGTAAAAAACAAAATCACAAAATCACAAAATAATATTATTTAAGTTTAGATGAAAATATTAAAATGGACTTTCCATACAAGTTAAACATCAACAAGTAACAATAAATATATTTGGGAAGTTTTATTTATAATAAATATCAACTACGAAAATCTTAATAACAATACTCACTTGTATCACTGTCACAACGTTGTAGCTCCTCCGATTTTCGCGTAACATCCTGAAAAGGCGCATTGCCGTAATGCGTGATGGTGATACCTTGTCCTCTTTCCGTCATCTGCATGGTTTGAGTCTTCGAATTTCCAGAAAATTCCCCAATTTTGCCCGTTAAAGTTCCAGTGGTTGAATTTGGAATTGCCAAAAGTAGATTCTCAGAAACCGTACTAGTGCATTCCATCTCCTCTGGGCCGGCTTTAGAAGAATCGAACGGATAATCAAATGCAATAGGCTTGTTCTCAGTGATGAAAGGCGTCTCCGTCTGTATTCCCGAATAAGCATCCAATTCTGATCCATTGTGCGAACAAACTCCTATTGAATAAAACCGAAAACATCATCAACAAATAACTTTGAAATGCAGAGACTTACCGGGTCGATCCTCAGCGTCATTCCTCGTTACTGAAATTAATAAATTAACGGAAATTAGATTGCGAATTACAACAATTAAAAGAAAAATGTAAATTTTAATGTATAATACCCCTTGTATGAATACGTAATTTAAGATTCAGGTTCACTCTCCTCCAATTGGTCTAACCACTCTTCAAGCAATAACTGCATTGTTAATGATTAAGTAACTTTATTATAAACGTAAAACAACCAAATTGAAGATAATTTATAAAATAAATAATTTAATTTACAAAAACACTTAAAAATACAGAAGACGCTGTTAAAGAGTTCCTACTTATATAAAAAACAAAAGTTTTTAATGGATGACTTGCAACGGTCATTTTCTAGATTTTTCTAGAATTATAACTTATGATGGCAACGAAAATTTATTTTGATGCTTTCAATATACAAAAAATTCTATTTGATAACATATTTAGCGATTTAATTACTCGTACCCATCTAATTGGCCATTCCTATCATTATTAATTGTGGAAAAATATATTAATATTATTATATTATAATAAAATATATTTAATGCAAATAAATACCTCTAGATTGAGTTCGAGTCCTTTCCCGTGATCGATGTTCAACAGCCGAAGTCTCAAAATCGAATTTCGGTACTTTATTCTTGTTTAATTGACAACGCCTTTTGTCAAACCACTTAGTCATGATTAGCCAAAAAATTACGATACAATAAAAACAATTACTGAAATTAAATTAATTTATAAAATCCTTTTAAAAAAAGAGCTGACGCGTATACAAACACCCAACCGTTTTATTAAAACAATAAAGAATTTTTCAGTTGTTGAACCTAATTTATATACTGATTCGTGGCGAGCTCTGATTGGTGAAAAAAGGACGCCAACATAAGGACTATTTTCCAATACAAAACAAAATTTAATCTCTTATCCCTCTTACTTGTGTAAAATATACAAATACATTCACTACGCGTGCGCTATTGTGATCCTTATTCAGCAGTTGATGAATTAAATATGGCGAATGCTTTATGTTTCCCGCCTAATCCACCACACCGCTTTCCGCTGCACTTAACCATGACTTGCGATTATATTACCACAAAACAAATAACATTTGGAATATTTTACCAGATTCTTCAAAAAATAGAAAGGCATTTGAACACATTCACGTGTTAATAAAATAATATTTATCGAAGTTTTACGTTAGTGAGTCTGAATTTTTAACGGATTTCTTGGTCTAGACTCCAATTAGTAGAAAAAGGAGGCTGATTTAAGTATTAAATTCCCATGCAAAATATGACTTGGCCTCTTACTCTTTACTACTATAAAACAAGGATAACAAATAATATATATTATTATAATGTCTTATGTCATTATAATTATAAAAATAATATTTTTTCGTGGGTTTATTAATTAATAGTATCCAATAAATTTATTTATAAAAAACACTATTACTTCAATTTATAATAGAATATACAACGTGTGTATAAATTGTCGCAAAAGCTACACGTAGCGAGATACTTCCTTCGATTTTTAGTTAGCTGTAGTTGCACATTACTGCAATAGTAGGTACAGTACTTGTCAAAATTGACAAGCGGAGATTACAAATGACAAGTTGGAGAACACAATTGATACACAGGGAAAATCTATAGGAAAGCACTCTATTTGAACAGAGTTAATAGTTTCGATTTTTTGAATACATCTCTTTTAATAAATTAGCGAAACTATTACCTACACACTTTTCAAATTCAAATCTGTCTGTTTGCAAGCATAGTTACAACCTACGAGATATTATCTCTATTAGAGAAAAGAATGTCGATAAATGTCGAAATTTGACAGTAATGATGTTGATTTAAATCAAATTAGACTCATTGTCCTAGAACGTTGCCGGCTATGTGTTCTTCATGAGAGGATGTTAATGAAGATATGTTGAGAATAGAGTCTGAAATCAAAAAGAAACTGTTCACGAAAAATGGGTATAAAACGTCCTAATTCAAACTTGTATCGACAGATATCAAACACAAACGTTCATTAAGGCACTAAAAAACCGAACGTCAAGAACCTTACGAAGACGTATGAAGCATGGTACCATTTTACCATTGATATTTTCGATTCAGAAACGAACGAGGAGTGTTGCTACGTGTAGCTTTTGCGACAATTTATACATAGGTTGTATACCTCTTAAGCTTATAATTGCAAATTTTAGTGACTTTTGTTTTAAATTAAATTGAAAGTGTTATAAATAACAATAAGGAAAATAACTAATGTTTATTTATCAAGGGTACTACTGTAATTTAGTTAAGCTGGTAGTTCCGGAAATAAAGGATATATTCGTTAATTTCTTAATATGCTACAAGCGATTATTTATTGCAAGATGTACCAACATCAAATATTCCCCCGTTCATTGGCTATTTACTAGAAAACTTTTACGAAATTATTTAAAATTTTTACACTATATCTATGAGATTGTCCATCCTTGTTTGCTAAACGGTTCGAGTTGGATATTAGCCGTAAATCGTAAATTTAATTATTCCAATATTTTTTGTTTGTACAGAGAAATCCAGAAAGATTGTCGGAAAAAATACTGCTTTCCGCAGGACGTGTTATCAATATTTACTACCAATTTAATAAGTGAATATAGGCACATAGAAATATCTACGATTCTAAATGGCACTCTATAGGAACCGTTTTATTATCATTGACGTACGTAATATTTTTATCTTGTTACTATTTTGCAGTTTCCACGATTTCGTTTTTTATTAGTTTTATACATATATATAAAAAGCTTTTCTGAAAGCTACCAATATAAAAGTTTTTATTTGGTGTAAGTAAGCATACCTAAATAATAGAACATTAAAAATATTTCCATGAGTTGTTTTTTTTTAGGTTATGTTTAAAATGCCGTACAACATTGAGCGTTCCGCTACTGATTTTGTTCCAAACACAATTCCATAAAGGCGGCACAACCGTAATATATGGCTCTAAACACAGAAGCGACTTCGACAATCTTTCTGGATCTCTCTGTATATGAAGATATATAAATAAAACACCAATAAATATAGAAATAATACTTTTTATTTTGCAATAGGAAGTAATAATACTGATACATGCCTTAAGTTGAACTATGTTCCAAACAATTCTATAAAATTAAAAAAAAATTCTTTAATAATTAAACTAACAAATCAATAAATTAATAAAAGAAAATCTTTACACAATTATAACTTTATATTTCTTGCTTGTATTTTTCTTAACCTGGTTGTATTATTTTTGCACCTTTAGAGAAATATAACGTTATAAAGGTAATGTGTAAAATTTAAATTCAATATTTTTTTAACGATTTAACAAAAGTATATAAAACAAGTATTAATAATATAATACTTTTTAGTTTGACTAAATTATACTACTCAGTGTATAATTAAATAGAAAGAAATGCTCATCGTAATCCTTTGGATTAGTTATAAATATTTAATAGAATTTGATAGTACAATTTACGATTGTAAAAGATCCAGGAACATTATGTTTTGTAATTATAATAATACTATTTAAAAGACGAACTCACTAACTTCGAAAAATCGTTGGATTTCGACTCCATTTTAAGTTAAGTTGTAATACTATTTATTTTGTTTACGGTATCTTGCAACGCTCACATTTTTATGTAAGCGTAACCTATTTAAAAATCGGACAAGCTAATGTTCTAGATTTCCAGAAAATACATTTTCAGAATGGTATAGCTCAATACGAATATTTTTGATTTAATTTTTTTTATATTAATATGAAGCTATACAGGGCGAAACGTATCACAAAAAATTCAAACATTCTCTCTCAAAGGAACCATTGTTTACTATTATCATTATCTTAATTTATTTTACACTTTATTATTGGCCACTTCATATTTGAACACATTTACTAGGAATCATTGGTACATTGTTCGTAGTGGTCCCAGAAAAATATATAAAAGAAAAACATTGCACTAAGTACGTTAAGTCATAAAAAAAGGATAGGAAGAATTTTTTAATCGTTGCAATAATAATTAAAATAAATAACTTGTATTTAGTCCGTACATTTATTGCACTCTTTCAATAATCTAGTCTACCGGGAGAAAGGAAGAAAATCACAGGACTAGGGGGTGTCTCGATCTGCCGATTCTGACCTATTGGAAGGTGGGTGACTTCTTTTAGGAGGAGGTTGAAGTGGGAACAATCTATGTTCTGATGACCAATAGTTTGGTCGATCACCATCTTCAGTTGGTGTCGCAACTGCGGTTAAACTAGGCACAAATTGCTCAGGCATCCAATCAAAAGAAAATGCATTTCCTGAATGTGTACTTGGCGTTGCTGTTGGCGTAGGAGGTGCACTTCCTATATAAGGACTCAATTCTTGGTGGCATAGATCTGGAACCTTTTGCAAAGTATCCGACCAAGGTGGACTTGGGTTCCATTGATCCATCAACTCACTAGGATCCAACTTTAAAAGAGTTCTCGGCCTATCGGCTAAGTGAGAAACGACCAATAAGGCACTACTTCCCCCTTCTTCGTTAGTCTCCACGTCACCTACTTCTAAATCTAAATTCTGAAGATCTTTGGGCTTCCTTTTACTATAAGAATAATCTACTGGCTCTGATTCGGCCCTACGATGATGGTGATGGTGTTGATTATGGTGGGCATGCGTAGGACCACTGTGATGCGCTATGTGAGGTTGGATAGATCCAGGCATCGCGGATAAATGGGCATATCCACTAGATTCATGACTACTAGCGAATTCAGGTCCCTGGTGATGGTCTGGATAATAAAGAAGGCGCGTTGAAGGTCCTAAATCATAAGCTAATCCATACTGAAGTTTATTTTGGACGGAATAATAATGGTACAACCAACTGTTAGTTCTCATAACAGCTGCTTCGGCTTCAGTTAATACTTGATTAGTACAAACTATCACGGGTTGCTGGTTACTTTCAGAGCTTTCTTTAACTTGTAGGACGCAATGCATCCAAATCCAATCGCCTGATCGTCTTTGAAATTGTGCTAGGAGTATGCAAGAACGCTCTTGCTCAGATTGGGTTACTAAAAAAAAAAATAAGTTGGTCTAATTTTTTTTCTTAGGATCAATTCCTAGGTATGCTTACTTAATCTATGCTTAGTTTGCGCTTCTCTTGTGGAATCCCAATGCAGTAAACGATACCATGAAACGCCTTGGAGGTCCCCTCTAGGAAATCCTAAATAGAATTCGCCACTGTAAAAACCAAAAAAGAAAAAAGTTAAAAAAAACCGTGCAAGTGTAACAGCAATCATCGCAAGATTTATGGCATCCAATGTCACTTTGACCCGGTGACCCAAGCGTCACGATCGCAGTTCTGATTTATAGTGCTTGCTTATACAAAGGACGCATACTCACTTATTGTCGATATGGATAAACCGCATGTCCATGGAGTGGATCGAGGTAAAGACATTAGTGGCCCCTTGGACAACACATTCTCTGGTCTCCGGCATCGCAACCGGGGTACAAGTAGCGAGGAATACCGGCTCATTACGACTGCACAATGGTAGAAACGATAAATACCTTCCTTGGACCAATACCACCTAAAGTGGAAAAGAACATTATTTGCTGTTATTATTTATCCGTATCAAATGAAATAATTTTAATTTCTTTGTTTAGTTTTTATAACATTAAAAATTCTTAACAGGTCTAATTCATTACTAAATTAAAAGAAGAGCGCGTTTTGAAAGTCTTTTAAACTAATTTATAACAATAGTTTTCTAGACCTTGCATTAAAATTTTACAAACATTACATCTAGCGTCATAAGGCACGATAATAATATTACATTTGCAATATCGATTAGGATAAAAATAGAATCTGAGTAGAATGACAATAGAGTCCGAACACCGAACATCCAGTTACTGTCAACCAACATAATTACGTATTTCGTGAGAGATTGAAGATTTTTCGGTGCGCATATACAGGTGATTATGCAATTGTTCCAGCAGGATGGTGCAACAATCCATACAGTCAGATACGTGAATATTTTGAAAATCTTATGCAGCTCATCTAACACCACCTGTGGGGTATACTTAATGTTTGATAAGAGTCAATATTTTGCCCAGAAGATCCATCAACAACAAGCAATTTTCGGTACCTGCAATAATATGTTGAATAACGTGTGAAATATCTTTGCGTTTCAATACTGCACATTTTAAACATAGAAATTATACGAATTACCCTATACTGCACTTTTTAGACAAAAAGAAATATAGTTCAGAGAGGCTTCAGTCTCAAAATCTCCCCTGACCATTCGCCAGTGGATATTACATGAAGTCCCCATACAGCGCAAAATTTAATAAAATAGTTAGCCATTTCAGTGGGATTATACGCGGATTCCTAGCGTTGTTGATTGTGTATATAATACCATTACCGGATCTACCTTTCACTATACAGTAACCTCTAGTACCCCCCTTGCTGTCCCCTTGCCGCCCCCCGATCCCTCCTCCCGCACCAACAGAGGCTATCATTCCACCCACACCTAGAATAGTTACTATAGGTAAAACTGGTATCTATCTAAATACGAGCTGCACATTTACAATACAACACGTATTTAACTATATTATTGTTATCGCTATTTGCTCTTCTCTGGCTTCTAGTTCTCCGAATCCCCGTCTTGAATCGGTACCAACATGCATTAGGGATGCGATTTTAAAAGCGAGATAGTGAAACACGAGTGACACACCGGTGAGCTGCTTCTTCTTCGTTGAGTAGGAGATAAACGGGACAAAAAGTGGCGCACCGAAAAAAAACAACGCGATAAAAAATGCGGATGAATAAGCAAGCAGCTTGCAGAATATGTTACAATGTTATGTAATGATGCAATACGATTAACGATATTAGCGTGCATAAAATTATAATACACTCGGTGAATCTATTCTTAGCTATTCTACGTTTACTGGAGGTAACTAAACGTTTCATTATACAATTTACAATGAAAATCGTATAATTTTCACATACAAATCAATCTCAATATTGTCGGATGACAGAGTTAAATTTATTAAGTGTGTCTGCGCAGTATAGTATTTTATAACTAAAAAAATTACTAAATGTTTTATTTTTAATTATAAAGCCCATTTCACACGATTAATGTGATACCTATTCGTAGAAATTTATGGCAGTAACGTCTACGTTGCTAGTTGGACACTTCTTATTGATGCTGGTTTAATTTATTAATCCGGAATTCTTCACTTTTGTATTATTACAATTGTAATAATTGTAGAGAATGTGTTAATTTCTTCTAGTTAGTAACTACTTGTACTACTGTACGGGTTTTAATCTAAAAATGTCAACTTAGGCAAACTCTCAAATTTTAAAATTTCATAATCTTAGAGTCTGCCTAAGTTGACATTTTTTCGCGGACAATTTAAGTAGACAGTTCCTTAGGTGTCCCTCTTTTACCGTTTCATATAATTCTGCTGAAAAATTATATAAAACAAATATCAAGCATTATCATTACTCATTACATTCATACAACAAGGAGTTATTAAGTAATTATTTACCTTGTACAAGGGGTCATTACGATGTCGGAGTAGACGAAATTATATTATATTGTTTTTTTTTTCACATATGCCTTAGTAACGTCACAATTTATAAAACAATTTAAATATGGTCCAGAACCACTGGAGATCACTGAGAAACCCTAATATTTAATACTAGAGGATGCAAGACTAAAAAAGCGACAATAAGTAGTTTTATTATACACGAATACCTCAAAATAAAAAAAACATTTTTCACACTTTGCGTGAATTAATTTTAACTGCAGGAAAAATAATAGCCTTTTTGAGATTGTCAAGGAATTTTAGTGACGAATTTATAAATTCTATTACAGTAAAAAAAGCACGAAAATTGACACAAAGCGTCCTGTTACTCACCAATAATGCACCAGTTCACAAGTCAAGTCTTTCAAAAGCTGCCATTGCTAAATGCGGCTTCATCTCAATTTAGCTGCATGTGACTACTTCTTGGTTCCAAATTTTAGAAAAAAAACAAAATTTACGAACGATGACGAACTTATAGCGGCTGCTGAAAGGCATTTTACAGACAAACTAAAGGTTTTTTTTTTATAATGGATTAGAGGCGTTATTGTTATTTTCTTTTTCATGCCTAGTCCGGGAATCGTATGTTTAAATATAAGAAGAACAACGCATAGTGCAAACCTAACATAATACTTATCCGTTTTATACAGTGTAACATACTGATAAAAGTACTTACCTTTTGATCGCCGAACCTCATCTGTCTCCTGGCGTTTCGCGAGACGTTCATTCTACAAAGAAAAAGTCGTAGTTCATCTCCTGGATTGGTACTCGAACTAGAATTAACGGGCCTTCCCAATTCGCACTGGATAGCCTGATGATCTTGCTTATCAATTATATCATACACACTATCACCGTGTATTAGAAGATCCTCCTAGCCAAAAATGTTCCTTCTTAGTTAATTCTGGTGAAATTCCCATTGTTAGTATTATTAACTGTTTAAAAGTGTTACATAACAATGTAAATTTACGTCCTATATATAAAATGATTCATTAAAACCTATTACTGGAAGGCAGCTCCTGGACAAAGGTACCGAGAGTCCGTAGGAGGAGTAAGTTACTCATTAACAAGGGTAAAGTGCCAAGTCATCTACTTTGATGGCTTAAAACCTGTCGCAATGCAACAAAATCCAGAATAAATGGAATTAATGGAAGCAATGTAATTCTATTCTGTTTAACACCCTTTTGTGGGGCTCGTACAAAAATAAAACGAAAAAAGGAACCTCTATACACACACAGGATGTTTTAAATTTTGACCGACACTAAGTTAAATACAAAGTATTTTTAAAAAAAGCTCACTCTTAAGCTTTAAGCCCAAAGTTCGCTCACCTTCAGAACACTCACCATGGAATGACCTAGATATTCGGCAGCGTTGTCTGATATATACAAAAGTTTACCATTTTGAGTCATCATCATCAAAAATCCGCTTAACGCCTGAAATAGAAAGATATTGTCAACCCTTTATCTCAGATTATTATTATATATACAATATATTGATGACGTCACTATAGACCTGTGTTTAAAAACGTGCGAGGGGCATTTTAATTTGTAACAGACTAAAAGCGATTTCGAGCTTATAAAATTTATAAATAAATAATATTTTAAATGATTGAATTATTTTATAGAGATCTATTGTGACGTCAAGATGTCGTCAAGGCAAAATATGAATGCTACAAGAAATGCACATATGTCATTATGTTATGTAAACATAAAAATATTATGCGACTAACTCATTTCAGGGTGACACAGACTATAGCTGATTTTCACTAAATTTAAAAGTAGAACAAATAAATCACAACATACTTTGTGATTATTATTGATGATTGCTTTTACGTTTCTTTCATCCATTAAAATATTTAAAATATCTGTATTAAACAAAAAATAAAATAAAATATAATAAAGCACTAGCTCAAGAACTGGTTTGGAAATCTATCCTGAGATTATGCTACATTGTAAGAATTTGTTTTAACATCATCTTTTAAGAATATTTTAGGGTCGAAAAATTTGACCTTATACTGATTGGAAATCTTAATTTAATGTAGTATTAGAGCAATATGTTACGGTGGAGACGCACTTATTCTTATAGCCGGTAAAGCAACGCTGTTCCTATCATGGTAGTGTATGTTCTTTAATGATGGTCTATCGGGTTATACGATCTTAAGAGCTTAGCTAACTTTTAATTTTTTTTTATCCTTTAAGATAAATAATAAATTAAAAAGCATATGCTCTGGGTTTAAGGATACCGGGGCGTTATATGTAGGTGTGTCCACTTTTGACTATTCAATGCCTAAGGTACTTCCCATTTTGATCGAAATATTTTACCCGCTAAGGTACAATTAAACTATACAGATAGTATACGAAAATACTAAACGAACTCACCATATTTAATTAATTCCAATAAAACTCAACAAAACAAGGATATTACAATTAATATAGCACGTAATAACAAGGAAATATAATAATGAGAATGAAGGACAAAAGAAGCAGGATTTAATAACAAGAAATAAGATGAATCTTTGTTTTTAGAACTAAAATTTGACAGATTAAATTTTTGTGATTATGTTGCGTAGCAAAGAGCTGCTTTGATAAAACTGACGCCAGAGGAGATAATTTAGCGCCTTTTATAAAATCTCTATTGCTGCATAGAATATCGTTGGAGAACGACAGTAAAATATAGGAATAGCATATCATAAGTAACAAAATATATGAGATTTTTTTTATTAACACATTGGCTACCATCTTATGTTTAAGGGAACTTCCTAGAATCAAATAAACAAATGTGTTTTCATATGTTGCATGTTATATTCTATGCGCTGCAAAGTTAGGGAATAGGTTCGTTCTTCAAAAGTTCTGTATCATTTATAAGTTTCCCACACTTCATAAAAACTCACTTTTTTTGTTTTGATAGATTATGTAATTGTTTAAATGGTACCCTAAAAATGTTAATGCATAACAACATTATCAAACAAAAGTCATTTAAATAACTAAGTGATTGTTTATAATAATCAGTTTTATACACTGTCATATGTCAAATACGCGTTATTCTTAATCTTCGCTAAGCATGGATCGTTTAAATAAAACGGCATATTTTCTTTAGTGCAAGATATCCTGTAACAGAAGCTGAAAGAAAATCTAGAGAAAGTGGGCATGTTAAACAGGACGTCGTAAGAAAATGAACGAAGATGTGAAACTTGAATGAATTTTGTCGTGTATGAGAACCCTCGTGGTGTATCTCAATCAATTACAAGTTACAATGAAGTGTCTCAGCGATCAATACTAAGTCCATTAAAAAGAAAAATACTACCCTTACAAAATACAACTGCTGCAAGAACTCGGTTAGGATGACCTTGATTGGTTATACAATGTAGAATTTTTGCAACCATAAGCTATGTGTTCTTTCGGATGATGCCTCATTTTTGCCCAAATCGAACAGTAAATCCTCACTGGATTACTGAAGCTCATACTTAATACTCTGGTAAAATAAATACGATGGCAACTAACATTTTTGCATTGATACATATCCAATACAGTACATTCCATTACATTCCAATAACATCTCTGCAAAATTTATGGATTTAGTTAAAATAGAGAAGAAACAACAAAACATTAAAAGTCAATGTAACATCGTTTATCATCGACTACATTTATAACCTAATAGCTTTAAAAGTTTAATTTCCATGAGAAACCACTAACGGAAAGTGTAATCTCGCTTCTAAAACACTGGCGTGTTAGTAAATCATGATATGTGTTTTTATGCGCATTTTTTCCCTTATTTTAATTTTTATTTGTTTATAACGAGAAGTAGCAAGACAGTTTGTTGCGTTAATACGTCAATAAATGCCGATATTTTCGATCTAAAACACGTTTTTAATGGTAATGTATTGTTCCAAAAGAATAACAATAGGAAATATGATTATTTTAATGGTCACATAAAACTTTATGACCATTTAAGTGAATTATTGCGACAATGTTTATCGTTTTGTACGCCTATTTCCCTATATAATGCGGTTGCAGAATATTGTATTATACGGGGTACTACTTGTCTTTGAAATTAGTTTTCGAACTTCCCTTTTACATCGTCTAATATCTTTATTACCTCTAATTCTCGCGGAAAGCCGTATCAATAAATCCTTCATTTAAGTCTTAAATGTTAGACAGCGCAAAAATATCATGTAAGCGTAATTCAAAGTGTTTTACTTTACTTTACATTACTTTCTAATGCGCACCATAAAGATCTTAAGTCTATACGCTGCGATATTTAAAAAGATCGCAGCAATTTTTTATATGAAATTAGAGATCATTTCTTTTGTTTCTTTTCTCATGATTTATGTGCAATAAAGACTGCCCGTGATAAACCTGCAGATACCTCAACGTGGAATTATGTATAGCCAGTATCCCCTACTGAATGTGAAAAAAACATGTTTTGCAAAGCCTTTCATGAGTAAAACCTCAAATTTACTAGTAGTCACCACACAGCTCCATCCTTGATCTCTGAAATAAAAAACATCGACGTAATTCGTTTGTGAGAATCGACCTCTTGAAGAGATGATACGATACCTTCTTATAATTATTGAGATTTAGCTCGCCACAGCTCACCAAAAAGGTACCGTTTCAGAATGGAACTAGGGAAAGACCTATCAAACTTTCTTTCCTCAAAATTAAATATTGAACATTTTTAACATAAAGATACAATATAATAAAGACACATTATAGTTGGACTTTCTAAAATGGAAAATGTTAGGTACCTGTTACCATGTTTGTCCACTCAACAGATAAAAAGAAAATAGCGCAAGGTACTATTATTTTTGATGAACAAGATTCAGTTCGTCCAGATGTGCCAACCACATCGGTTATAATTGAAGAAAGTCACGATATGGTAAAGAATGATCGAAGATTGAAAGTGATGAGGCTGGAAGCATCTCATTTGATCGGATGTATAATATTCTAACAACGAAATTCAGATGAATTCGGTGTCGATTCATAACTGTTGACGAAACACGGATTCATAATAGCACGCCAGAGACCAAAGAATTCTCCAAACTGTACTTTTTTATGTCCGACCGATGCCAAAGAATGCCAAAGCCAATTTATCGGCCAATAAGATCGTAGCTATAGAAACCAAGTACTATGAGCAATTACAGCGTACGGCAGTAGGTAATCCACTCTTTCCTTTCTTATCCAACGTGCTCATGAAGAGCAGAACAAAATGTAAACCATCAACCTCCTTTCCTGTATAGTTTAGTAATTAGAAACAAAAACAGATTGAAAATGAACATCTGCAGAAAGGAAACAAACAGTAACATTATGGCTGATTCTAACCACTGTGTACAACACAAAATGGCCGCGATTAGTTACTTAATTAATAGATTAGTAAAGTTCTCTTTAAATATAAGCAGGTACAATGGAGAACTTTTATAAGAATTCATAAAAAATGTGCCTATTTAAGATTGTTATTCTTCTATAGATATCGATCACATGTTTAAGAAAACCCAGCATAGACCTGATGTGAAAAATTCCACGACCTTAAATCTAGCAAAAAGTTCGCAAATTTATAAAATTACATGTAGTGACTGTGATAAAGTCTATATTGATCAAACGAAAACAACGATCGGCACCAGACTCAGAGAGCACATTAGGTCTTATAGATACGGTACGATCATCAAGTGTAGCACAACACATAACACGGAAACCGGGCTCAATATTAAATTAGAAAACCTGAAATTTATAAGGAATGTAACTTCGCCACGGGAATTAGACGACACAAAAAAGGACAAATTTGATGAACAAAGAGAACGAACCGTTGACATACTCAGTTCCGTTTGATTTATTAAAGTAGAACATACATTTATTCTATATTTCGTACCACAATGAGAAGGGACCCTTTTCGCAGGTTTTTGTTTTAGGATACGAAGGCGGCAAAAATAGGTAATATTTTTCTCGAGAATGGGGATAGACGTGGATGTTAGAATTAGATTATTTTTTTTTGTATCATACGGATGAAGATTAACGTATCCTCGAAACGGCTGTTCGGAATTAATCAATTAAACTTTTGTGGTGCAAGGGTGATACGTAGTACTTTCTTACTTTTTTTTAATAAACAAGGGATTTTAAGTACCTTATTAATGTAAATAAGAGATAAGTTATGAAATAAAAAAAAAGTGCCTTGGAGATTTTATCCTTTGATAATTGCATAACCTATTCTAAACGTTTTCCAACCAAATTATTACTTAAGTTGTATAAATTACCGTTGAAAAGAGTAAATCATTCTTCGCATTTAAATATCATCTGTGTATACCATAAATTAGCCGCTTAAAAGTGAAGAATAAGTATACGTATATCCTACGTCTTGGTAATTATTTATGTTTTTCTAATGGATAAATTAGAATTACGTCAGAAACAATCCGCGTATTGAAAATTGATTAAAAATAGCAATTACAAATTATAAGAAGCAAGTAAAAGGATATTGTTTGTTTGTTTCTTTCAGTTATAAAAAAAATAATATCGTATTAGAAATTGCTGAACTTGGGTGGATTTGTACCGATACCCGTGGACAGCGTGGAGTTAACCAGGACATGGTGTGATGGTGTAGTGGGGTACGGGGAGCCGGGTCAACTCGTGACCTCAAGCTGAGGGGTACACAGCTACTTTCCCACGGGTCCGCCCGCTATATCTACCGCTCTTCATCCAACTGCTCTAGTCTGTCATTAAATATGGCAATATGTGGTGAAGTAATTCTTATACATGAACATCTATGTATATCGATTAAGCCCATTGAATTAAGCAATGTCTTGTACATAAGCATATTTCAGATGAAATGGGACAGACATACGTTATATGTTCTCCTATGATATTTCTCCGTGATGTTCTCTAGGAAATATACCTACCACGCTGTGAGATGCTTTGGTATGGTGTTAGGTTTTACCGTTCGCAAAAAAATATCCATGTATACCCATCTATCTTCTTGTAACATTGCTGTAACTGTACTTAACATGACAAAGTATCTAACAAAGGATTTATGTCGAAGTAATGGTACTTTCTAGGAATAAAAAGATGTCTAACTAATAGGGAAAGACGATTCTAATAAAATTTGGTATATTTGTAGAGCTTATAAAACCAAAAAGGAAGAAGAAGGAACCACTTTCTGTTTCAATTGAAATATGCCTTTAAGAAATAATCGACCTATGAAATCTTAAAGTTAATCTTTTTTAATAATAATAATAATATGTTTTACAAAAAAAAAGTAAGAGTAACACTTAGTTCCTTCCTTGGGATTTTGTTCTAAATGAAGACAGTACAGTTTGGTATAATCGATGTCTTTTTTATGGAACATCTTGCATATGATTGCGTTTTTGGATAATCGTTTTTAATTCATATCTACTTCCTTTAATAATTTGAGATTTTTCATTTCATTTCAAGAATTTGAATATACCTAAACCTAACAAATTCATACAAATAATAAATAACGAAAGTAATCATGCATTATCATGAATTTTAAATGAAATATCCTGAAGATGCTGTAAATATATTATAACTTCTGAAAATCAACTCTTTTATGCAACTTTCAGCCACTAGACTTCGAAAGGACTTAGCAATTTTTAGCAATTTTTTTTTTTTTTTTGCAATGTTTAGCAATTTTATCTACTGTAGTTTCTATTATTATAGTTATTATTATTATTATTACTGATTTCTGTTTGAACTATAGATATTACCACAGTATTATGGGACCTACTACTTAATTCCTACCTAATTCGTACCTAATTCCTACCTAATTCGGTTTTTAAAATAGATTATTTCGATTTAAGGTAAGCACTATTAGCGTGAATTTTGTCCTCCATTGTATCTACGTGTGTAATGATAAAAAATAATGATGGAGAGGTTGGTATAAGGAGAAAAATGAGACCGAGTGGCTAATAACAGCATCCCTTTGTTGATCAAGTAAAATCCGTAATAGATAGTTATGTAGTCGTTGGATATAGCTGTATAAAGACCCCGATATATACACATTGTGAAGTTGAAATTTTCAAAATGGTATGGTAATTTAAAATTGGCAAATAGTAATGCTCTTGCTGCCAAGCCAAGTAAAATTATGCATTCGATGGATGGCTAGTGTAATTGCCATTCAGAAGTCTTGGAAATGTTCTCCTCTCCACACTTCATCGTGGGAATGTGTGTATGGGTTAGTTCGAACTAAATAAAACAATTATGAACTTGCGTGCCAGCATCATATTATTGAACGATTCTCTCCGAAGGCATTTGTTTTTATTTTCGTTAAACTACATAAGTTCATATTTTAAGCCGATTCAGATTAATTTTCACACGGTACCTATATTGGTATGGTGCAAGATAGAGCGACTATTAATCTATTTTGACCCCTCCCTATTCTAACATGCACGTTAAATGTCATGACTACTTTTTTATACTTTCAAAAAGTTCCCTTTTGTATTTGTAAAAGAACAGATTCCTATATTTTCATTTCAAATTTAAATTAATTTCAAAAACAATATTACGAAAATTACTACTAAATTTTTAAGCTTGTCATATAGAACAATATGCAAATTTATAAGCAACATTTTTCCTTCGTCATATTAATATTACATTACAATCTAGCTGTATTTGATGCCTTTTTAATGTTTTGACTATCATAACATTGAGGTTTTACTATGAGCTTCCATATTTTAATCAAATAAAAGATACGTAGTCACTCCTAATAAGGTCCGTTTAGAAAAAAAAATATTTATAGCACAAAATGCAGACAATTACATCTATAAGAAGAATTCAACGCCCGAATATACTCAATCCCACCTAATTACATTGAATTTGTTTGTATTTATTTTTTTCGCTATTGTTATTATTTATGTAAAACTCTGTTTATATTTTTTAGTTTACTACATAAACGAATAAATTTATTTAAAGCATCCTACGCTAACAATAAGTAAGAGAAATAAGTACGTACTGAAAGATTAAAAGATAACGAAATTTAGTTAAATAACAATATTTTTCTGAATTAATTTCTTAAAGTAATGCATAACATGGACATCTTGCAAAACATTACTCTTGAAATGTTAGATTTTCAACAAACTACCGGAAATCACATTATTTTTAATAAATATCTTGTTTTTAATAAAATTCTCAGAGGTAAAAGTTACATAGAATATTAAATGCCTAATTGTCTAATTTAATTTTATTTTCCAAACAAAATTAAATAACAATGAATACCAAAAAGTTTCTTGTGTTTACTAAATTTAATTTGAGAAAAAAAAATGAAATTGACACTTTCCTACAATTCACAGTTTCCTACATCAATTTCTAACCAACAGTTGTTTCTTTCAATTTTGTTGTATTGCTTCCATAAATTTTGAAGTACGATAAATCACAATGGTTAATTATTATTGCATGTAGTAATGTGTTCGCTCATATATAAAGAAGTTTTGCATTTAATAAATATAATTAAAGCTGCTTCCCTTGGTAAATTTGAACGAAATAAGATTAATAATAAAGGGCGAAATGCAAATCTCACGGAAAATTCAAAGAAGTACTAGCAGTGCTTTACCTACCAAACTTATAGCCATATGCAGCTGAAAATATAAACAAAAATAAATATATTTTAGGCGTAGGGAAACGTTTAACATAGCGAATGAATTCAATACAAGGAACCTACAAAACACAGGTATTTATAATTACAAACGTTTTAGGAGTGTCCTACTAAGTTAATTTAATGAATAGGTAACCTGTGTACTTACACCACATGCATTACATGTGTTATTTTCTCTAGAAGAAACCGCTTTCAATGCAGCTATAAACAAATTAGCCATTGAAATTGTCAGGGCTTCTATTTAGAATACCACTATGTATGTATGTACGTGGTATACGCTAGAGGAACGTTAAGAATTCAAGATTTTTATCTATAATTGTCATAATTACATTAATTTAGTAAATTTACTTTTTACCTAAACGAAATTTGTATCATGTAGAAAATATTTTTATATTAAAATAACACTAACCTTCGAAAAGCCGATATTGGGTGTTTGCGATTGATGTAATCCAACGTCATGACACTTGAAAGCTGCAAGAAATTATAAATCTAACTTTAGAAATAGAATATATAAGGAAAGAAAAAAAAACATATTAATGAAACGGTTCGAAACAAAGACTTTTGCTTCATAAAACCTTATAATAAATAAATATGTCACTCATTCTATGGGATGCTATAGAAGTCGAGACAGCATAATTAAAATAACTTGCTTGTGAAACTTTTCAACTTGGCATTTTATGTCAGCATTGGTTTCTTGCCTCACGTGTGATATAAAATAAGATGGATTCGGTCTTACTGTAGGATATGAAATGTTATTGTGCAATCCCCTCTAAGCCTTCGGAAGATTAATTTGAATAACATCATATGTATGTATGTATAGGGTGATGTTTTAATTGAATGATTAAATTTTTAATCAGCTTAATAGTTAGATTAAAGTTGATTCTAATTTTAGAACATTTTTTAAACATTATTATTGTTATTTTTAAATCCCGAATCGTATCGTTTCGTCTTCTATAATAATTATCCATTGTTTATAGAAATTGTAACGCAGAATATTAAGTCAATCAATGTCGTACGCCGAGAAGTCACTTGACAAAATCCCTCCATTCGAGAGGACGTCAATTAACTCTTCCAGAGACATATATACGCGCTTTCGAACACTTCTTATCTTGATTCTTCCGTCACTGTTTGGAGCCGATGAAATGTTTATGGATTCTTGTAGAATATGGTGTCATCAAGTTACAATTAAGTGACGAGGTTTTATTAAAGGACTTTTTACGTTGCAAAGAAAAGACACTGATCGTATAAATACACTAAAGCGAGGCCTTCTGCCTTAACTGATAGCTTGCTTTATGCAAAACAACTAGACACTTGGGCATGTATCATTATTCCTGTTCCTTCAGCTAGCGACAACTGCTGAATAAATGTCTCCGGACATTGGAACTGTTCCACTACACTCTTCTTGCTGTTCTTCTTCACGAGTATACCGATAAAAATGTCTGTAAATGGGGGAAGATGAGGAACAAGTTATTGAGACACATAGGTACCAAGAAAATTTATCCAATTAATTTAAACTATAAGATTTTCAAGTATTATTAAAAGAAATATGTCGTTGTATATTTCGGTGTTCCCCAAGGATAATATATAGGATCTTCCTTTTCCGTCAAATAAATTAAACTAATTTAAAATCGGGTTTTAGACATTTACACATATTACTTCTTACATTGCTCTCTCCAATAAGAACAAGAACGACCTCGACCAGAAAAAAAAGTTGAAGTAAAAAAGAAGACTTGCTAGCATTCCGTCGAAGTAAGCACAACATCCTGATTAATATCCGTTAACAGCAGATATTTTCGAATGATTCATTAGGATGAAACCCAATACAAATTACTCCTGTTCATCATATATGTCATAAATTTATTAATTAATAATTATCGCAAAGCTGAACCTTAGAAAGAGAGGTCAGAGAGCCGAGCTGAGATATTAATGATCCACTTGTTGCGTGGATCGCATTTAAAGCGCGGGCAAACCACGGGTGGCTAATAGGCCAGAATAATACGACCCTAATTATGAAGGCATTCCTGCAAGAGAAAAGACAATAGTACCAGAACTAAATGCTGTCACCGTATCTTTCGGGAAGTATCATCTTTTTTCCCAATTTTCTATGCATATATTTCAATAATTACATGTGTAATTAAGATAAACATATATAATTGCTTGCTCAAACTAAATGATTCTTAGTTTAGTAGCGCTGATGTTCACTTGGCCAATAAAATATCAAGTGAGCATCGTTTTTCCCTAAATCAACGTGAGAATTAAATAGGGCCACAGACCTTGTTGGAAGTAATTTGCTTTCCTAACGTACACACAGACTAAGGCCATTAACTGGAGCTGTGATAGCCTCTGGCGCGTTGACGGTGGCAAAGGTAGTAGTTCCCTTAGGTTTGCAATTTCTGCGTTAATCAGGTCTCTTCGTAGCTTGCTGGCACCTTTAGTCGATTTGTTTGCATCAAACCTATAAAAGAAAGAGAAAGTTACGTTTACAAAATGTATATTTGGAAAAAACATAGTTAAAAGACTTATTATAAACAACAACAAAAACTACAGTGCACGTGATTGAATTTGTGATCCCTCCATGACGCTTTTGCAGCCTATATATTTCCTAATGACAGATTTCTAGATTAAGAGGAACTCGCAGAATCTACCTCTTATGAAGGTATCACGATGTAAATCATTCTTTGAAAGTGATATTTTTGTTAATATAGCTTAAGAGGCATTCCATGAACTAATTAAACGACTATTGAAAATAGATATAGTTGTTACAATCTTATTAGACATCTCCGAACACCTTTAGATAATTACAGTTGGGAAATTAAAAATCGCAAATTACATGAAGATATCGTCTAAAATCCAATTTTACGCATTTCCCCAATACCTGGTTTACGGGGTGAACCTGCAAAACCGATCAGGATGTTTCAATCGCTATAATTCTCTTGGATTTCTCTCAGAGTTTCGGTCTCGGACATGAAAAAACCTGATCCAAAATTATTCAAATTCCCAACATCTCTAGCTCACGAACAGTGAGACAGACAAGAATTGTGATTTTTTTTTTATTCGATTCAGCTCGAGTTCGCTCGACTGTGCAAGCCATTTTGTAGTGAAGGTATAAGTTTATGAAAAATTTCCAATTTGAAAATTTGAAAATTTGAAAATATGGAAAATTTTTTAGGATAGATGCTTTGACCAGCATTTTTGATACATTTGGACTCGCTAAAAGTCATTACTACTTGTATTTTATGATATCTCAACCGAGTTTTGATTTTGTTGAGATTTTCCGCTCTTGAAGAACAGTTTCGTTTACTTTTTATCAATATAGCTTAAGAGGCATTTTTGGAAAATTAAGCGATTATTACAAGCAGAAATAGTTATTATATTCTCATTAATAGAGAGGACAAAAGCGAGTGAAATCATACCTTTTGCACAGCGACCACAGACTTACATTTTGTCGACTTTCGGGGAAACCAGTAGGCAGTACGAACCCTTTCTGATGAAAGCGAATAGACACGAGTCTATCTAGTCGCTGTAAAAAAGGTATGACTCATACAGTCTCAAACGCGATCAAAAATTGTCCAACCGCTCTAGCTCGCGAATAGTAAGAGATAGAGAACTGTGACATTTTTATTCGATTCGGTTCGTTGAAAACTATAAACGAGTCATCGCTTAACCTCATATATAAGAACCTTATATATAAGAACCTTAGATATAAGAAAATTATGAAAAACCAGAGAGATTTCCATTCCTTATGCAGAATTGACAATATAAACTATTTTTGAAATTAATACTTTGACTCTCGTTACTGGTAGATTTTGATTGCCCAATGCCGCATATTAAACCAACGCGCAAAATTGACCGGTATAATTTCAATCTAGATAGTTTTTGAGCTACGGTATCAAACATGAGAAAAATGCGATCCAAAATTTTCTAAATTCTCAGCAGCTCTAGCTCGCGATAGTAGATGCTAAAGAATTGCAATTTTTCTATTCGATTCAGCTCATTCAGTACTATAAATGAACTTTGCTTGATTCTGTAGTCCCTTTTATTTAATATTAATTATTAATTTTTATTTTATAGATCGATATTTTGATCCCCGTGTCTGGCAGTTTTTGACTGCCCAAAATCACACACCAACTTTATTTTGCGACATATTAAACAAGTTTTGAAATTTTCGCTCCTAAAGAATAATTAAGATCCTGTAAAAAATCTCAACTCCAATTTCGCCTATTAATCCTTCACGACTTTTTTGTGGGCTACAACTATTCTATTACTAAGTTTATGGGGTAAAATAAAGTCGTAGAATCGATCAATATTCCAATTCCAATCGGGATGATTCTATTAGATTTTGAATTACAATCTCAGACATGAGAAAAAATGCGATCCAAAATTATTCGAACTCTCATCAGCTATAACTCGCGAATAAGTAAGAAGTGAGAGGATAAAGAACTTTTTCTTTCGATTCAACTCCTCGAAAACTACAAACGAATGCCCGATAGACCCTGTAAGCCTTTTTGTTGAGAAAATATGAGAGAATTGTGAAAAATCATACCTTATACGATAGAATAAATTTTTTCAAAATTTTTTTAATTGATATTTTGACCATCGTTTCTGATAGATTTTGACTATCCAAGACTACATTTTAACACTATTTTGTGATACCTCAAACAAGTTTTGAGATTTCCGCTCCTAAAGAATAGGATATGGTACATACTATATAAGAATTGAAAATAGTTACTATGCTGACTAAGTTGCTCTGTCATCCAATACATTCAGTATAAATTTTCTTCTATATCTTCGATTCATCTTGAGCTTCGTATAAGACGTTACTTTTTTCTTACCCGATTTGAAATTAGTCTCCACGTCAATATCGGTAGCAGGTTCTTTTACATCAATAATGGCTTCATCGAAGATTCTTTGAGAAAGAATACTTTGTCTTGCAAGCGATTAAATGCAAATCCTGAATCAGAGCCTTTTGTTTACATAAACCTGCTAATTGGCCTAATACAATTTAGAATCTTATGCCACATAACTAATGAACATAAGTTATCAATTTCTTGGTTTCTATAGACGGTTAGCAAGGCGCATATATCTCCTAAACGGGATATTAAAGGCTCTAAGGCATTTACTGTATTCTCACATCTAGTGTCACTCAATGGTTTCAAAGTTAAGCCTTGAACATGTTTTAAAAGCATTGCCCATCAAAAAGTAGATGCCGAAAAAATAAATACATTTTTTGACGTATCATTAGCAGTTAGATTTAGAGAGTAGCTAAATAGCTACCGCACGGAACATAGACTGGTAGGGAGCCCATAAAAAAGTCTTGATTAATTTTTATTTCAACCACATTGGCCTCAAATTTATTTATTGAAACACATCTGATTACAAAAGTCATTTGTTCTACTTTACTTATGTCCCTTTGAGCACTACGGACGTGTTCTTCCATAATGGGATAAAATTCAGATTGCTACACTATTACGCAACTATTTTTGGGTAATTACCGTTATTATACTCAAACAACTTGTCGCTTTTACCATAAAAACCACAACTCCTACCTTTAGTGATTGCTACGGTTCTTAGAACCACCTCGTACCAATGATTTATTTCTGCATTAGTAATTCTTTGAGCAGCCGTTTTACAACGCTGGAGACCTGAATATGATTTTTAAATATTTAACATCAATATTCTCTCACACTCACGCCCAAAATGCTGCCCCCCGAATTTGGCGCCCGGGACAAATGTCCGGGTTATCCGCCCTAGAGCGGGCGCTAATATCCTATCCTGTTTTTTCTTCCTCATATTATTTATGGTATCTTATATTACCATGTGCCTGAATAACGAAACTGTATGGATGCTTCGGAGTGTATATAATATCAAGATTACGCAGCAATGAAGACGTTAATACATCACTAGCGTTTCCTACGTCTTCAATAGAATATAATAAAAGAAAATCTACGTAATTATTTTGTAAAATATGCACTGAGTATTTCATTAATTATAAAACCCCCTTTGATAGGCAGTGGACCATGAGTTCTTATTGAAATCGTTGTATAGTGGCACATACGTACCTTCATCCACACAAAAGATAATTAAGATTTTAAAGGGAATTTATTTAAGCGTCCAAAATGATTTTTCGTAAGTTTAAGCTTTCTTTATGTGTTTCTAACGTGGTGATTGCAAAAACCACAAATTATATTTCAATTTATTATTCAAATCTCACCTTGATATGTCAGTCTTTGAAAAGATCAAATTGTTAGCATAATCTCGCCATTCCAAAAATCTACCGGTGATTTATTAGATGTTACATACTATTATTATTATTATTTCGGTTTTGTCGAGCAATTTTCTTTTCTAGATTACAAATTAATCAACTCATTTATGGTATTGCATATTTATTTTTTGAAAGTTCAGCACAGGCGAGTTCCATGTCGGTTGCCTGCCCCAGTTACATTCCTTTTTATAATCTAGTTGTTCTAAAAAGGAGCAAAGGTCAAACACGATGGAAAAAAAGGCCGCAACGGCAATACCGAGAGAACCAGGCTCTTTGGCCGTTTGAGAGATCATGATCTTATTCATAATCGAAAGTATATATATATCTATAGGTATTCTTTGGAAACATTAACTGTATCGTTATACTCTTATTTAATTTAGGCTTTGGGAAATACCTCCGAAATCAACTCTAACGCAATGTCTTACCAAACTCAAAAAATCTACTGTATAAGCATCTATTTAATTTCTTAAAAAATCACAAGTGTAATCAATCATCATTCTTAACAACGTATATATATTTTTTATTTAATTTTGTTATATACGTCCTTTTTCACTTAGGTCGGATTACTATAATTAGAAGATGGAATATTGTTATTAAACCTCTTTTTTCCAGCATCAATGTTCAAAAGATTACGGGATAGCTGTGTGGTGCAGTGTATATTTTAATATCATGGTGGGGGAACGAAATACACGCCTCTAAAAGGTAAAACGTTCCACGCGAAGTAGGTAATGCAAGGCAAACTTTATGTGAGCCACCACCGCAGAACCAAGGAGGCTGTACTCTTGGGTACAGAGAAGCGCAAACCGCATGCCTTCTCGTTGATTTCTTTGTTACACCCCCGCTTTAAATCGGTAACAGCTAACTCCGAGCGTACTAGGTCAAAATGCTCTCGGTTTGGTATAGACTGTACGATATTGCACATGTATACACACACACACAGTATCACAGCAACGTAAATTCTCGAAATAACCTGGAAGGTAATGATTAATTCCACCACATTGAGTTTTTTCGAATCTAGTAAATTCAATTTCGCATTTATTTTTATTTGATTTCTAACATACGGCCACTCGTGGAAGAAAGACATCCTCAAAGAATCTTCTTTGCAAACAAGTGAGAATCTTATAAAAGTTTATCTAATCCAACCTATTAAAACTATCCTTCCGCGATACACAAAATTATTTTGGATTATTACTATTACGAGTAGAAGTAGATTAAATTTCATATGACGCAATACAACAATTTGTATCATTAATTGTATTGCAACATATCTTTAAAGTCTAATAAAACAGGAACCGCCACCAAAATTTTAAACTGTCGACTTATTCGTTTTAATAGTCAAGATCTTTTTGCTCGCATCATATAATAATTAAGAACTTTTATAACTTAATAATAACGTTATGGGGAATTCGATGTTTAACTGTAAGGGTATTCAAAACGCCATTTAACTAGTCATGGTCCGTAATATGTGGCATACTTCGTTTGTATTCGAATCATTCCACCATGGTAGCTTAACTCTAAATTTATCATTTCAACTTTCGTTGTCATTTTCGATCATTAAGACATCAAATTATACCGTTTATTACGCTTTATGCGAAAGAATGTGAAGATTTTCTTTTCTTTACTATTTATGTGAGGTCAAGCTTATATAAACCAAAATGACTTTTTAACACGTTATTTCTCACTTCTCTTTCATATTATTATTTACGCATTCTATTAACATCTCTCGATTAATATCGATAACATATACTTTATTATTGTTATTATTTATTTCCTAATCAATAAGCAGATGTTACTTGAACGTGTTACATGCCATACATCTAAAAATTAATACAAATAATGGAAATAATCTCAAAAACAGGCAATTTTCTCTAAAATTATACGTATCCTTTTTTTAATACTGAACAGATACTATTTTCATGATTCCTTCTAATTTTCATTCAGGAACATTTTTTTTTTAATTATTAAGAACTATGTAATATCGTAAACGTGATTTGATTCGCTTTGTATTAGTTAATCTACGTAAATAAATAATTAAAGCAATTAAACAACATTAAGCCGTAAGTATAGCGAAATAAAACTTCGATTTTGTTCACTTATACATCACGTGAAATGGTGTGTAAAATACCTAACTTTACTTTTGCCGTCGGTACTTTGCGGATTTTGCGCAAATCTAATTGGATGTTTCAGTACATGTGAAAATGAAAAATTTTTTAAATGTGAATATTGCTTTAGACTATTACATAGTGGTTTATTTGAATTGAAATTTTTTTTCGGAGATCTCTTGGAAGGCTTTATCGCGAATTATTTACTTTGCAATAATTTTTTGATTTATTTGATTTTTTAATTCTCTAATTTTGGCGCTATTTTTTTTAAATACGCATGTTCACGTTTTTTAACATCCGGGTAAGGTAAAAATTATTTTATTTACTTGCTTATTCATCTATTAAAATAATTAAGTGATTTTAATTTTTAAAGTAAATATGAGACTTTTTCAAAATACGTAAATATTTTACTTCATTTTTCTTTAAATTTTTAAACATTGATACTGCATACAACGCGGATGTCACGCATACATATTAAGTTATTAATAAATAAATAAAAATATCATTGTTAATTTGCTTATGGGATTTAAATAGGGTAACCATATAGCAAAAAGCTACTTTAGCAATTTAACATCGGCGTAAAATGAAAGAAAACAGTGTGAAATTACCGTGTAAACATGATGGTAATTGTAAGAGAAGATGTCATAAACTTAACACATATTTAAATTCACACACATGCTTAAATTGCGCCGTATAAGACTGAAAAACCACGTGAAATTTATAGTTAAGTATATAGATAGTATAAACACCACACCAAACACATGAAGACTGGGATACTGAGCGCCCTACCATCATGCTGGCCCCTCTATTCGAAATGCTTAGATATGATGATTCTCTTTCCTTTGCCTCGTGTCTTACATTATTTTCATTGTAGATAGAATGGGTATAATAAAGCGGATAAACAAAAAAAAAACAACGTCGTATCGGGCACAATAATACGCGCACTTTTTTGGATTGTAGTTATCGCCTAAATCTGGATCTATAATGTTATTGTAGCGGATCTAGAACACTTTTACATTTTCCCTAGCAGTCTTAAAACATGAATTTAGAATCTGGCAAATCTTCAAAAGAAAAAAAAGAAGGAAATGCGTAATTTTATTATTTAATATCACCCTAAGATTAACAACAGAATCAATCCGAGTGATTTGAATAGTAGGTTAAGATAGGAACCCACGCTAACATTATAATACCCCGTGGAGGGAGATATTGTCATTTCATTAATTGAATGAAATACCTCTAAAATGGTACAAGTAACTATATAACGTTGCTGTAATGTTCCAATAATTGAATAAGACAACGTTAATTTTACAACTATATTTCTACGGAACGTTTAGAAACAATTAGAGAGCAACGTTGATTGTAATCGTTCTATCAACGTAATTAAAGAACGTTTTAATAACGTTGAATTATGTAAAATGTCAAACTAATTGTTGAAATGATGTCGAGTAACAACGTTGTAATATCAACGTAACTTATGCGTTACTGGTTAACGTTGAATTAAACTATAATTTTAATCACATGTTGACATAATGTCCAAAGGTAATGGTTATAGTAGATAGTTACGAAAACGTAATAAAGTTAATGGTGTTAAACAACAACACCCCATAGAAATCAGAAATTAGTGTTAAATTAAATAAAATCTTTGTAAGATGATGCAGTACAATAGTTCTTATATTGCATAAAATATTATGCAATATCAGAACATTACTGTGGGACGTTTAGTTAACGTTGAATTAAAGAATATTTTTAACTAATTTCTATGTAAAGCTAATTTTTAGCGGAACATTCGCATGTTTTTTTAACGCTTACGAAAAACCTCATTTTTATTTAAATGTAACATTGTGTTGGCGTTGATCCTATAGCTAATATTCAAATGTTTATTCATTAGTCATATGTCTATTCAACAACCTAAAAGTTATGTTTAAAGCTTTGTCGTTGATCCTAAACGGTACAATGTTGAGTGAGATATTATCTTCACGTCAACTTCACAACGTCTTTCCACTATTTTCGCGGGACATTCATACCTTTATTCAACACGTAAAAGTTACGTGTAAAAGTAATTATTTTCATGTTGATCTGAAACGGCTTTACAATGCTGTCAGATACTGTTTTTCACGTTGGCTTTGAACCACGATTTTACAACGTTTTCCGTTTTTTGCTAGACATTCATATGTTTATTTAACGTTTATGGCCAACGTAAAAGTTATGTTTAGAAGTAATGTTGCTTTCAGGTTAATCTCAATGTTGCGTGAAACGTTGACTCTAAACGATGACTTCACAACGCCTTCTACATAATGTTGCTTTGACTTTGACCTTAAACGGCTTTACAATGTTGAGTGTAACGTTGCCGTACAATGATTTCACAACGCCTCCCATGCTTTTTTATGGTACATTCATACGTTTATACAACGTTTACAAACAACGCCAAAATTATATTTAGAAGTAATGTTGCTTTCACATTGATTTTAAACGGTTTTACAATGTCGAGTGAGATATTGCTTTTCACGTTGACTTTCATCGACGATTTCACAACGTTTTCCATGTTTCTCTGCAGGGCATTCAGATATTTATTCATCGTTTATGAATATCGTAAAAGTTATGTTTGAAAATAATGTTGTTTCCACGTTTATTGCGATATTGTTTTCCACGTTGCAACGATTTCACGGTTTCTATTTTTTTTTTTTTACACGACATTCTTATGTTTACACACCGTTACATATAGATGTTACTCAACGTTTGGCTAACGTTTTTCAACGTTTTGGTTCCCATTGGGAATACTTTATGTCTCAATTGGTAATTTAAGATTGGGGCGTATGTTGTATATCCAAAGTGGTGGACTAACTATAAATCTCTTTATATAGAATATGCCTTTACATGGAGAAAGAAGAGATGGTTCAACTTTTCATTTTAATGGAAGTCAATTTACTTGAATTACTACTTAACCAAAATGCTACAAATTTCTATTCAAAAAACTTTCTAGAATGAAACGAACGAATGAATGAACTCTCCGTATATTAACAAGAAGACCCGTCTTTAAAATTCTACTTGAGAATAAAGCCTTCTTTCGTATATCACCTTTTTATTGCCAACCTTAATTATCTTTATAAATTGAAATTGTAACTTTGACAGTATATGAAATATCTGGAATATTTGAAGTCTCTCTTGGAAAACTATGGGTACAGTTAGTTACAAAAGTAATTGCATGCGACAATCCGTAATTATAATTATCTGGATAAATTATTATCGATGCCAAGAACAATTCGCTGTTTGGATGAAGCTAACATAACAAATAAAATTACAAAGTATTTTATCGGTAGTAACAGCTTATGGTATAAACCCGAGTTAGTTAACTCGAGTATACTTGAGAACGAATCGAACCACCATGCAAAAAATTAAATGAAAAATTACACTATTATGGGTTTACTTCTAAATATTTCATGTTGGTTTCATTTTTGAATATAAAGAAATGCTTCTATCATTCCAGATTCTTTATCTTTAATGAATTCATACAAATTTAAATTTAGATTTACTTTAAATAGATTTTTAATTTGAAATGCAAAAACTTTTGCTGCAAACTGTACATCTCAACGTGTGAGTAAAATTGCTTCTTGGCATGCATCCATTTGGATGATGTTGACCGGTTGAAGATCATACTAACTTGCATAAATGCACAAATCAATTACAACGCAATGGGATTAATTTCTCGTTTTAAAATTGTAAATAATGACGTGGATTCTATCGCGTTATCCGACAATAAACGTTTAATTAATGCTAATTCGCAGTAAACAAAATTGCAATATATTATTACCTCTTTGCGTACTCGTACATTGATTACGTTTCATAGCTAGCTTAGATCCTTTTAAAGTGCGGTTGTAATTGCGAAACGAAGATGATATTTCCAAACAAGGTTATTATATAAAAACCATCGGCTTGTTCTTTTAAATATTTATTGATATTACAGGTTTTTTTTTCTTATGCGTAAAAGTGTAC
Organism: Oryctes rhinoceros; assembly: GCA_020654165.1. Classification (NCBI taxonomy): domain Eukaryota; kingdom Metazoa; phylum Arthropoda; class Insecta; order Coleoptera; family Scarabaeidae; genus Oryctes; species Oryctes rhinoceros. The sequence goes on along the minus strand of JAIOKQ010001013.1, from coordinate 10,338,900 downwards.
TCTGCTTACTATTTAATTTTTATGGGCTATCGGCAAACTTTGGTGGAAAATCTAACGTCCGGATTTAGTGTGCCTTTGTGAAACGGAGCGCGGTGTGGGCAGAGGGATGAGCGTAATCTCTCGGACGTTGTAACCGCATTTCAACATGGTCCAGGCCACAATCCACCCGCACTCTAGTCTACTAAACCTGTTATTACAGACCATGGTCATTGTCCCCGTACATTACTTGCTCTGCATGACCTAAATGGAGCACTCCCAAACTATACTACATAACACAAAGACTTTTCACTTTTAACTTTCGAAATACTATGGAGTAGTAGTTGCCTTTTGTAAGAGTAGATAGGCATTGCGATGCCTTATGTAGCTAATACAGTTTTAAACTTATAGATATATACGTAACATTAATCTAATAATAATAACAATAATAATAATAATAATAGGTTTTCTCGTGACACAACGATGCTGGAACCCTATTGTTTTTATCTAGGGCTCTATCATAGTAATCTAGGAAACTTCGCCTGAATTATGGGCTCGCACCACCCACAGACAATAGATTTATTTGTAGATACCCAATAAAACGCCCATTCTAACAAAAAATGTAAAAAAATTAATCTTGCGTTTGCTAATTTTTCACTGCAAAATCTTTATAATTAAAGATGAAAAAATGTCACCTATTACATGCAATACTGTCTGTAAGTTATGCAACTCATTTTACATATATTTGTTTTTAAGTTTATTTGTTATTACTTATAATTAATATAAAATATATGCATGTATCTTACTTTAATTAATTATAAGCGATCAATTGTTATTATTTTTCACTATTAAAGCAATAAATTAAATTAGCAGTTTGAAGATTACAGAAACCTATAAAATTAAGCTAAGTTTCAAATCATATGAAACAGTTAGTAGTTGTTATAAATTTTATTTTATATATTCAACGAAATAAATAAATGTAAATCGTTTTTATGTATTTAATAAGCATAAATTCGATTAAAAATCCATACAGTTATAGAAAATGTTTATTTAATAATGATATAAGATTTTGTATTTATCAGGATATAATTTGTTTGTTTAGAAATCGTTTGTAAACGCCATAATTACAATAACAAGGATTGTTTGAATGACATGTTAAAATGAAATTTCTGTAATACCAACGAAGTTATTAACTGTTTAAGACCACTTTTAGTTCGGTTCTACACCTACGGATCTTATATTATTTGTCAAAATTGGAATTAGAGTGCAAGTGAAGTCAACATGGAGTTTTGTAATCAAAATTTGGTGAATTGTTATTAATTTTTCAGTTATTAAACATGATCAACTCTTTTTGTATAATCAACAACCTATGACAATTTCATTTACTAACAATGTCTTCCAAAAGGTATGCTATAAAGCTCTAAATAATGTGATAATTATTCGTTTGCCAATACTCAATTTTTCTATCCAAATTCTAAAGGAAGTTCTTAACCTCATTTTTTGGACTTATTTCAATTATATTTTTGGCTATACAGTTTTTATTAGTGAAAAATACTAGATGAACTAGAAACACAATGTAAACAATACCAATACCCTTTCTTACAGTGAACTAAAGAAGCTATCAGAGGAAAGTTTAACTAGACAACCGGAGGAAGTGTTCGATATAATATGTAAGCTTGGGGAAGGATCTTATGGTAGCGTCTACAAGGCGCTGCACAAGGAATCTGGTCAAGTTTTAGCCATCAAACAAGTACCTGTAGATACAGATCTCCAAGAAATTATAAAAGAAATCTCAATCATGCAACAATGTGACAGCCCGTACGTCGTTAAGTATTACGGAAGCTATTTCAAGAACACAGATCTATGGATAGTGATGGAATTCTGTGGTGCCGGTTCTGTGTCCGATATCATGAGACTTCGTAAGAAGACACTAACCGAAGACGAGATTGCCACTATTTTATGTGATACGCTTAAGGGATTAGAATATTTGCATTTAAGGCGGAAAATACATAGGGATATTAAAGCCGGTAATATATTACTGAACTCCGAAGGACATGCCAAACTTGCCGATTTTGGGGTCGCCGGACAATTAACGGATACAATGGCTAAGCGAAATACTGTAATAGGTACATGCGAGTTTTAATTTTAAAATTCAGGGCGTTATTAAATTGTTTTTTCTCAAGGTACGCCGTTCTGGATGGCTCCAGAAGTGATTCAAGAAATAGGATACGATTGCGTCGCTGATATATGGAGTTTGGGAATCACCGCCTTAGAAATGGCGGAAGGGAAACCACCTTATGGTGATATACATCCCATGAGAGCGATTTTTATGATTCCAACAAAACCTCCCCCGTCATTCAGAGAACCTGATAAATGGAGCCCTGAATTTATAGATTTTGTTAGTGTCTGTTTAGTAAAAAGCCCTGAAGAACGTGCCACAGCATCTGATCTGCTAAATCATGTATTTATAGGTGAGATCTACAAAAAGGAATTCTGTTCGTTTTTCTAACTTCATTTACTCTAGGAAATGCCAAGGCTCCTACGATCCTTAGTCAAATGATAGCAGATGCTCATGCAATTAGAGAGAACCAAAGTTACAAGAATATCTCAATCACAAATCCTGTTGGTGCTAAACCAAATATGAATGAAGAATCTGTGAGTGCAATAAGATATCTTTTGCTGTTTTCGGATGAATTTTGTCATATTTAATTGATTGTAGGATGATGACATAGCTATCACTAACCAAACAATGGTGCAATGCGCTGATGAAGGAACTCTTGTCCCTGGGAAAGGGGGTACGCTTCTGCCAATGTCTCAAAGTGGCACCTTAGTTGAGTTGCAATCTGAGTTAGGGACTATGGTTATAAATAGTGACATCGACGAACAAACAATGAAACGTAAGCTTTAACACGTTGTATAATTCTTAAATTTAAAAAGCCGTGATTTATTTTACCCGTACAGGACATGACACGGGATCTGCTCAAGCTAAAAAGTATAGGCCATTATTCATGGATCAATTTGATAAGAAAGAAGCTGAAGTTAAGGTATTTATCAAATGCGTGTAATACTGTCAGATAAAATAACATTGGCAGTGTTATTAATGAAAATATTAAATATTAATAGTCCCGAGATAGTCCCTTTGGGAACTTTCAAGGTTGTATCATAACTATCAGATATATAGCAATTGAAAAACGTATTGAATTCAATTAATTAAATAAAGTACCAAACGTTATATCAAAGCGATCAACATGTAAGGTATAATACTATGGTTTACATTAATTTTAACAGCAAGGAAATGGTATAGGCGGACCCACAACACTGGACGGTCCAGACGTGAATGTAGATGAACAACAGAGATTCCAAAGCCACTACCATATGCAGGTAAATCAAGTGCCATCACCTCAAGCGGTTCAACTTCCTGATAAGCCTAGTTTTCAAATGCCATTCACAGATGGAGACTTCGAATACGTAAGTGAAATGTGTTATTCCGCAGCAACCAATTTTTGCCTAATGCGGCTATAATGTGTTCTAGTTAAAATTTTTGAGTTATGAAGAATTACAACAAAAGATGGCGGTGTTAGATGCAGAAATGGAGAGAGAAATAGACGAATTACGTAGGCGATATCAAACAAAAAGACAACCGATCCTAGATGCCATGGATACAAAGCGTAAACGACAGCAGAACTTCTAAAAATGATCAATATCATCATCGTATATTTATGATATCATTGTTTAGGTTTTTGAATCCTTTATGGTGCTCAAGTCTTTTTTTTAATTATTATTATTTTTATTTTGTTTCTAATTTAATTTCTATCGTCTTATAGAAATATTACGGTTAGTTAGTTTTCTCATCTCCTCCTCCTTTAGTGTTATTATATAACTACATATACTATGTATAAAGAAAAAAGAAGATAACAAATTTTAGCGTTATAGTTGAAGAAGAAAGAAATAAATTAAAGGGTACCGCGAATGGTCTATAACAGAGAAAATAAAAAAACAGTATTTTTTAAACAAAAGAACTTATCCATTATGTTAATAGGCGAAGACTTTTCAAGGAAAAAAAATGAAAATCAGGGAGTAATACTGTGTTCCTAATTGTACTTAAAACAGATTTAAATAATTTCAGTGAATATTATCGTGTAAATGCATATAATAATTTTATTTATCCCAGATCAACGAGAAATATTCATCCGAATACACCCGCCATGCCTTCCTTAAATTAAATAATAGCATCTTTCTTACCTCAAATTTATTTTTTTCTAAAAAAACTAATATTCTCGAATATTTCGCGTTGCTTTGGGAGGGGGGACCTCAACTTATTTCATCTGTATTGTTTTCGTGCAATATTTCTTTGCTCTAAAAATAATGCGTATAGTTTTGAGTACCTTACGCCACTGCCTTCGATTTTGAAGAACACAAGAAACCATTGGACTAGTGTGATATGATGTGTACAATGTGTTCCAAATCGTTTGTATTCATTTAGAACATTGTTTATATGTTTCATTGATAAATATATTGTTGTAACTTGGCCTGATGGTAACATGCACTCGAAATCGGTTCGGAAATGTTTGAAGGTTCTTGCCGTGTTACACAGTGAGATCTGTGTTTATTTGTGTTTTTCTTTTTGTTACTTGTAATTGGATCCCTTGAAACACATTGTATATTAAAGACTGTTATTTTTTTTGTTTCTCGAGCTTCACAATAATCATATTTTGATTGAATGGTTATTAACCAAAAATATTTTTTTACGTCACTTGTAAATAATCCATATTTTTGTAGTGTACTGAAGCAATAACATCTAAATAATATATATTATATATAGACACACATATATACATACAGTTACGTCCAAAATAATAGCACAAGCACCGATTTCAGTCTTGGCACTAATGATGTTTTAAGTACTATTTTGATTGTTTTAGCCGCATCTGTATGTATATTCATATAAAACATATTATAATTAAAATATTAATTATGCATTTAGTTCGTTTTTTTATCTTCTTTTACTTTCATTTCTTCATAAAAGCGATTTCTCTTCTGCATTTGCGTAATGAAGATTTAAGGTTTAAACAAAAACCCCGAAAATCATTACGTAAATACAGCAGATTCGTTTGTATTAGTTGAGACTATGAAAAAAAAATAGAAAAAAAGATGTAATAAAACCTGTTAAAAGTAAATTGGCTTTTTAAATGTATGTACCTAAACTACACTTCTCACATCCTAACTGCTTAATTGTTCTCGAAACAAAAATTATTATGTGCATTTATTAAACGAAAGAGAAAGGGTAATTTTAATGGAGAAAGAAAAGAGCACTGTTCAGATAAGGATTTCTTTTTTATAGTGATTATAATAGATACCACTATTAATTTATATTTTATAAGATATAACTACATAATGTTATTGTGTAATCTTTTTCTTTTTGTACAGTCGTTGAATTTCAGAAAAAGTGGAAAAAAAACCATTTTTAGCAAATGAAAAATAATTCATAGGTCACATATATATTAATCTGTACATTAAGTACGCTTATTGTGCCTTGTTAGAGGTTAGGATTAAGGATAAGTGTAATCAAATATTTTTTGAAAACCGAAATAAAAATTTGCAGTTTACCCAAGAATATAGTACCTTGTTTTATTTTAATTTTTTAAAATTTAAATCCTTGTAAGATAAACCTGAAAATAATTTTAAATTTTTGCGCTTTATTTAGATAACGTATAGCGACAGAGTCCCTGTGATTTCTTCAAAACATTGCATAATATGAACAGGCTCTTTCAGTTCTTCCAATTTTTCAAGATGTAAAAATGTTTCACTCTCGAAATATCTCAGATTGAGTAATGGGCGTCATCTTTGCCGTAGCTTGATAAAATAGTTCTTTTCTTCTCCAAATGCCGATGTTTTTCTTGCACAGCATTGTTAAAACGATCCTATTATTGGCATAACACTTCCCATTAATCGTTTGCCATTCTCAAGATAATCAATGTGGATTATATCACATACATACCAAAATACTGGCCATGATTTTGCTGGCCGATAACGTGGTTTTGGCCTTTTTTGGCACGGGTCACGAATTGGCCGCGAATAAAGCCAGTTTGAACCGTTCTCTGGTCACTCTCCAGTTATTCATTACCATATCGTGAATTTCATCAATCATTTTTAATGTGCTGGCGTTATTTGGATGACCTGGTCATTCTTCGTCAAGTGTTCGTACGGCCGCGGTTAAATTCAGTTGTCCGAAGTTTTATGGTCGATAACAAAAGTGCAATCCTTATCAACGCACCTCTATCCTAATTTTATGATTTGTTTTTTTTTTCAAAAACAAATATTTAATCATTGCTCTATATTCGATTTTTTCCACTCTTGTTAAATCACAAAAGTTGTTCGCTCTAAATGGCATTCACAAACCAACTAGTGTATTTATTTGCATTATTATTCAAAATCACTTCTGTGAAACTGAAAGAAAAATCATTGTACAGATTAGCATAAAATATTAAATTTTGAAAAATCGAAAAATTCGGGTAGGTAGCGTATTGTTGCTATCCACTTTTCAATCTCAAATATATCAACACAGTATAATCAAAAAATGTTTAGGGTATATAGGAAATAACGGGAAGTGAGTTATACAAAGTGTCCCAGAACTTAAGGATGGTAATAGAAATGAAAATGAAAACTGAATAAATTGCAAATATATTTACAATAAACAGCTAATACAGTACATACAGTAATTTCTCGAGAAAACAATTATAGGTCACACAACATAGGTCACGAAAACAACTATTATATGTGGTCAAATAAAAAGATAATATCGTTTATCAAAATATACATGGAAGTTTCCTATTTATTACATCATTACTGCCATTTTTATTTCCTTTCTCATACACGTAAAACAACGAAAATGTATTATAATAATTAATAGGTATGAATTGTTAAAAAAAGTTCCGTCCGATAGAAGACGTATAGGCGACATTTTTATTTAACGTACAATACTAAAAGAAAAAAAAATTATAAGAAACATATGCACTTTATATTTCATTAAAATATTCACCAACACCTTACTATGTTCATATTTTTCTATGAGTGAAAGATAAAATTCATTGAAAATAAGAAAAAATACATCGAAAGATCTCCTGAAGTTTCCCGGGGAATCTCCACAACTTAAGGATGATATAAAAAAGGTAGAAATATACTATCATCTGCTTAATTATCTCGAAACACTTAATTCTAGATTAAATTTAAGTGAAAAGGCACGGCTAAGTGTTAGTAATATGTATTGTATTATTAGAATTATACTACGATTACGAAAAAAGATTGTCAAAGTATTTACAAATAAAGGCACCGCAAATGGATGGATTTGTTTTGTTTCATGAGCACAAGGACAATATATATATTGTTATACAATGATTGAATTTGCACATCTACGACTATTACAGAGAAACAAAAAAAAATACGTCGCTACAATGGCAAGTTCCTTCCAAGTAGAACCTGCCTGTGCGAACAAAATACATACATTTAAATAACTCGACAAAAGTACATACTAAAAACGATAAGTGTATACTTTTACGTTAAAATTTATGTTCTTTTGAATTTGCACTGACTTCAGCAAAAACGTGAAATAAACTCGCTACGTTGCGAGAGCAAATTAAAGAATTCACCGAAACAGGGAGCTAAAATAGCGTTAATACTGATAAATTTGTATTCACGTGTTGCCCATATATAGCAACCGAAATATTTTACTTAGGGTCTACGACTCATTTACGCCGTCATTCCGGCTGACCCATACCTACGCAAGTGGCAACATAGTATTACGTTCTTTTTTGTTTAGGCGGTTCCTAATTAAAATATTTCGATTGCTGTATATCCTTTTTATTTTAGTCTCTTAACGATTAAATGATACGATATCATTATTGCACTGAGTGACTGTAATCCTATTAAAATCAACAATATATAACAACAAATCTGTAAAAGGTAAATGCTATTAATATAATAACGATATAAAGATTAAAAAACGTATATAATATATGTGGTTAATGTAGTCCAATTAGTACGCTTAACAAAGCTTTATACACAACGTTCCTTACGTATTCTTTTTCTAATATTACTTGACGCTTTTGCTGAACATTCAGTATAGTGTATATATATATATAAATCCATAAATGTATAAACGCTTATATATATATATATATATATATATATATATATATATATATATATATATAGTATATATATATATAGTTATAATACTCCAATATAATAATAATAATAGTTTTCTTGTAAAAGCCAACAGAGAATATTCGTTATTTAATAGATTTTTTTTGATTTATATAAAAAAAAAAGAAAACAAAAATATATATGAATCACAGTATTTAAAGGCCAACTAGTTTTTCGCTTTTGATTTGTTGTTACAGCAGTAATCTACGTCATTTATCTCAATAATTTTTTATAGTAAAGCCGGATCCTCACGGGTAGAAATTATTAAGATAAAAAACTACATATCTTTAACATATAATTAATTAATCAATAACAATATGTATTACAAAAAAAGGGACAATACAATAATATATACCAATATAATCTGCCACGAAATTGTTTACTTTTTTTAGAAGGTCCATTATTTGTTAATAATATAATAACACGACAAATAAATAAATATTTTCGTTAAATTTCTCAAAAAAAGACATTTGTTAATAATTATTGATAATATAGCAATAATAATAATAATTAATTAATTAAATTGACGATTTGGTCTTATTTAATAATAATCATTTAAAAAAATAATAAAAAAAAGGTAGAGTAAAAAATACGAAAAAAACATTTTGTTATGTTTTGATTTTGTTAATCATTACGAACTCTAACTTTTTTCTTGTATATTATATAAAACTACAACAACTAACTTAAACGTTACAAACTATAAAATTTTTTTGTATGCAAAAAGAACATACCCAATAATAAAGCCTCTCGCCCACTACACCGATTCGACGCAATTCGTGGTCGCTTCGATTCGGTCTGATGAACGGCAGGTCTAAGAGCTAAAACGTTTGTGTAAAAGTGAATTTAATCATTTCCTTAAATCGATAGGGTTCTAAAAAATATTATTGCTAATTTTTAAAGCGTAGTTTGAGACTTATTGCATGCTTTCGTTCGCCTACAGTCACATACAAAATAAACCACCTATATTGCTGGATGAAGTAAAAAAAAAACGTTTATAATTTTGTGCAAGTGATTTTATTTTATATGCGGAAGTGGCAATTCTAAAAGAATTTAATGATGCAGCAGATGGTAGATTTTACAAGGGTTAATATATGTTTTAAATTTCAATTTTATTGTTGTCATAATTGGATTAAGGTACTTCGTAGTTTTGCACGATAATATCGTAATTAGATTAACAGCAATAATGTTTGAATAATTACATTACAAGAAATGATAACTTATTGATTTAATGTTTTATAGATATTTATACATATTTTAGATTGGAAAAATCATTATTATTTTTTTCCCTTTAATTTAATGCATCAAAAGATTATTTTAATGAGAAACCAATATCACTTTCACAATTTGCAAAAAGGGATGATAATTTAAAAACCTGAAAAATATCATTATATTAAAAATAAACTCGGTTGGTTTCAAATTTTCACTAAGTTAACGAATATTGTCCTCCTCCGATGGGCTACCCATCGGAGGAGGACATTACTCCTAGTCAACTGTTTTGCTTGTTTTGCCGAATATATACACTTATAAATAATTTCGTTATCGTAGTTTGCTTAAGTTCACATTTTTAAGTTGTTCTAATGCGCGGTGTATTTATTGCAAGCTAAGCATTTTATTGAACATTTCGAAATAATCAAACATATCAATTGAGAATTAGTTTTTTTTATTATTATTAAAAATAAGAATATTTACGAGAGTAGTATCCCACTCTTATAATCTTCTTACGATCGACGAACATATAATAGACATAATAGCTGTAAAAATATGTTTTACCATTTTTAATATTTATTTATATATAAATATTTAATATTTATATATAATTTTTAAACATTTTTAAAGCTGTGTTGTAATTGTAATAATCGATAATAATAAATTAGTTTCGAGTAGTACTAGTACCTGCTTAAAAATGTACCTTATTATTTTAATATATTAACAACATTCTATGACAATGTATTGTCATATAAAATTTGCTGCCAAATTAAATTTTCCAATCCCCCTCCTCTTGTTAATGATGGGTATCCAAAACATATCCCATTCACTACAATGTGCTGCATCAAGAACGAAACAAAGAAGAATTATTTTATTAATAATAATAATAATAATAATAATAATAATAATAATAAAAGAGAGTATTAGCAAAAAAATATTGAGGCACTTCTCATTTCGATTTTAGTTGCTCTATGTAAAATGTAAAACAGTTTCTTTGTCTGCCTTTTCATCTTCGTAATATTCCATACGTGTACTTTAGAAGAGAAATTGTTACGATTACAACCAGATGAGCACATTTTCGGGCCTTATTAGCGACTGCACGTCTTCTATTGTCGGGAATTCCTCGCCTAGATGTAGTGAAGGCACTAAGTCGTCTGTCGAATCGATATTATCACTTAACGATGATATATCGGGGGTATCCATCGTATGGCTGCCACTACCGACTTCCATATTATCGTCGATATTTTCGAGGAAGTCCTCCGGAGTCTGTGGCATCGATAATGTCGGTCCCATACCTAAAAATTTGCAAAAGGAATGCGTCACCGACGATAGACCATTACACCAAATTCACTCTTACATGTGCATTTGTTTATTGCTGTTGCTGTGTGTCAAAATAGTACATACCAAGTCCACTATCAGCTGACTCCTGACGAGAATGGTCCGTTAAACCTGATAAAAACGGATCCATTTGAAGTTCGGTGCTACTACCTCGCATCATTCTTTCATGTTGCCTCCTTATTTCTTGCTGTCTCTGTTTCAGACGTTCTCTTTCTAACTGCAATAGGTGTAGACGGAGCTGTTGTTGCTTAGCAGGGGAAGATTGAGGAGATAATTGAGATGAATGCCATTGGTTACCGATTACTTGAGATCTTTGAACGTGTTGCGCTTAAAAAAAAAGTATATCAAAAAATAAGTTTCGCGAATAATGAAAATTCATTTATAATATCATATGTAACATAATAAAAAATTACTCGACAAACTTTTAGTATTTAACACCTAATGATGTAAATTCAAAATAAAGTGATTTTTAAGGCCAATCTAAGTGGAATTGCGATACTGCCACGTTAATAAACTTAGTTTAATAGAAAAAGGAAAGGAATTCAATGTTTTACGCAGTAAAACGTTCTAGACAAAATCACGTGAACTGTTAACGATCTAACATTGTTTCTCTGTTGACCCTATTTCCTTAGAAGGTACATGAAAATCCCATTCTGAATTACATGTCGGTTTACAGTGAATTGTTTGAATAACATTAAACTGCGGTTTCCCAGCAGCAAAGTTGTGTTTCATTATCTCTACTAGAAATTCCTGAAATTGTCTCTAAACCTGCTACTTCTTTTTCTTTAATTTCTTATTTGTTCCAATGTATAAAATTTCTCAAAACCTCGGAAAAATATTTCTAACACAAACATCTCATGAAGATTTTAATTATGACTAATGTTCGTCACTTTCTGCACGCTTCACGAAATTAGCAGTGACTAGACAGTTCATGTTTTTTCGACTCTCGGGAAACCGGTAGGCAACACGAACCCATTCTCATGAGAATGGGTTCGTGTTTATTTGTCTCATGAGACAAATAAACACGAGTTTATTTAGTCTCTGCCAAATCCGTGAAGTGCACGGAAACTGGCGAACTTACTTATGACCTGTGTTATTTGAAACGTATTGTATGTATTAAACACAGCTTCAACCGGGTGCGTTGGTTATAACAGAAAAAAAAAATAATTCAAAAAATAATCTCGAGTTTACGACATATTTTTTGAATTTTTATTTTAATCTAAACACCTATTTATTCATTTGATGTAATTACTTTTTATAATCTATACAACATTTTATAAAAATGTAAATAGATTTGGAGGTTTTGTGTAAAATAATAAAGATTATTACATAACGAATCCTCCTGTATTTATCTAAATATAGAATTTCTACAAGGGCTGCAAAGTTAATTCATTACATTATAATCTGCATTAATTTATTCTTGATATCAAATCACGCGAATCACGGAAAAATTCGATTTATAACATTCATTTTATTTTATTATTTAATTTTTCATTCAAATATGTTAATTTTTAATAAAAAAAATCAAAACGTTAAGGAAAAAATTTTCTTCTTACAATTCTTTAGAAACTCTGAAAGTTTGTCCGAGTTGTTTAGGTGCATCTTGTATATCACAAACGTACCCTATTATTTGTAATTGATAAAAATTAGTACAAAGTTCATCTTTCCCACTTTTTCTTTATAATACGCAAATATTAAACAATTCTTATCAAAGTTATCGTAAAATCATTTATAAGTAACAATATTGTAAAGCAAATAAATAAGATCTGAGAAATCTGTTTACGCGTATTTTGAAGGATGTAACACAATAGGATTTAGAGAACTCATGGCATTATTGCTTAATAGTAAATGAAAAAGAAATTATATATATATATATATGTATATATAATTTCTTTTTCATTATGTTATATATATATATATATAATAATTATATAAATTATATATATATATATATATATATATATATATATATATATAATTTCTTTTTCATTATGTTATATATATATATATATATATATATATAATATGTAATGTAATATAATTTTATCAGTGTGATATGGAATCATATATTGATAAATAATTTTAGCGTGTTATTTTAAATACTAGTTTACCTTCCAAATTATGGTTTTTGTACTATGGTAGACTAGAGAATAGGATGAACCAGGGTTACATGTAAAGCACGATAAAATATATGTACTCATCGAGTATTAACCCATGACATTGCATGTGGCTGCTGGTTTATAAAATAAATTTGTCTTTGGGATGGTTCTAACCTTTTCCCAATGATCAGGTAGAAGCTCTAAATCTCCATCCGAAAATCCCGTGACACTTGAAAGGGTGGGTAATCTGCTACTTAAAACAAATGCCATGGCTCCTTTTCAGCTGTATCTTACTTCTTAGAAATAGAGGGCAAAGAGGTGTGCCAATAGCACTTTTTATTTAAAGCAATACATACGTTAACAAGCAGAAAAACTTCATTCTACTGCTTTACTCGATTTTAATATTTAGAAAAGTGTAACCTAATTTAATTTCCCTAAGAACCATCAAGGTGATAAAGCACGCTCAAGATCAAAGGAATACTAAAATTAACTTAATGATAGGCGTAGCTGGTCCAAGTTCTAATATATATATATATATATCGAATAAACTGCAAGAACAATATGACGATATTCCAAAACCTAATTGATATAAATTAATTTTAAATATTATGTTCCTAACTTCTGGACGTTTCCCACTTGATTAAACTTCCACGAGCGGTAGTGTACGTAAATTACTAACAAAAACACGAAAAATCTGTCCAGCAAACAAACAATATCTACGTCACTTTGTAAGAGCCAATTGTATTTATAAATACGAAGACCAATCATCAGTTGTAACGCTCCAAAACATAAAGTTAGTTAATGGAAGATCAACAAATGAAAACTGTTTTTAAATACATAGCATGCAAATGAAATTTTTTCTCTATAAATCATATACTAAATTTAGTTTCTAACACCATTAATTTCATATTCGGGATTTTACTCCGTTCTCAAGTACACAATTATGGAATCAGTATCAAAATTAATTTTTTCTCAAAATCTTATTAATAACTATACTATATTATAAAGAGCAGTGGGAAATATTTAATATTAAGCGAAATTGTTAATCTACAAGTTACTACATAGAAATAAAACAACATTTCCTTTAGATTTTAAAGTATACCATATGATTTTCAGCAAAAAAAAACTACAAAGGAGATCATGCATTCTTTTTAGAAAGTAAAAAAAAACCTGTCTGGTATAGAAATTTATTAAAAGCAAATATTTTCGTAATACATAGCGGACAATTGTCTTTATCTTTTAATAAATAATACTTGTGTATTTTATCGATAATCTAATTGTTTTTTGACGGAGCCAGACAGGTTCTAGAATTTCAATTACTTAATAGAAATTTTCAACACCGGGAAAAAGTGTGTAAAAATAAAATAAAATAAACATACGTATTCGTGGATCAAACCAAGACGTAGTGCGGGTTTGGTGGTTTATGAAGTATATTTCCCCTTCAGCTGTTTGTGCTTGTTCCCATCCATCAGGCAAAGGACCTAAATCTACATCAGAACCACCGCCCTTAACACCTGAAAATGTATCCTTCCTTTTAAATTTAGGCACGTCATGTTGCTTTATTTATATAAATTACTTGTAGGATCATATCTTGGTGAAGAGAATTCAAATGTACTTGGAAGAGGTTTACCTGTACAAGTCGTGGATGTTTGCGTTGGTGTTTGACTAACTTGGTGTTGGGATGATAGTAATTGCTCAGCACTTTGGTGTTGCTGAGCTGCTGCTTGAGCTGCCAGGGTTTTCCTCGGGTCTTCCCACGTTGTTGTGCGGGTTATATGACTGGAAATTGAAAATAAAATACATAAGATACTTCATTCCGTGTATCTAAATACTGGTTTGATGACTTAATTAAAAAAAATCTAGCGATATTGCCCACGGTAATATTGACAAAGTATTGCACGTTTATATATTGCAATGATAATATTCATAGCTTATGTAGTGTAAAAATTAACATATAAAACAAGGTCGACGCCCGTATTTTTGAATGCTATTTTTTTCAAAGGAAATTTCAATCAGAATGCTTCTTTTCCATTATTAAATGCATACGTGTTTATAATTTCGACGAAAAATAATCTTTTTGCTTTGTAATTTCGGGCACAGTGCTGTTGTTTACTGTGTGTTACGCATAATCGGGACCGCTATATAACATCAGATAGATGACTCAAATAATTGATATCAAAGTTGAATTTCAGTGAATTAATTAAATCTATGAATTCTTACAAATCTGCAATTCTATTAAAAAGCCATAAACAAATACAAGCTTTAAAAGAACTAGTTTCTGTTAATTTAATGAAAATATGAAACAAGAACATTAAGCCTATTAATGATCGTTATCGTTAACTGGGTTGAAGATAATCATGAAAATGAAATTTACTCTTTGTGTGGTTTCAAAAAAAAAAGCAGGAAATAAGGGGGAAAACATGGTCCTCGCCGAATTTTGTTCGGTTTTGAAGTTGTATTTGAAGCAGTTGATTTTACATGTTTTTTTGTTTAATGAATAATGATTTGCTGTGGTGTCAGGTATGCGCATATATTCCTACACAACACCTTGGATAGCTATATATTCATTTTAAAATATTTTATAAACAAGTACCTTAGGTTCTTATAATATATTTTTGCATTACTAAACTATTAGACTACGAAAATATGTAAATTGTCAGCAGTCAACCCAGAAAGAGCTTCAGGCGATAATGAAATGGAGTTTCAATCTGATAACATTTCTGAAAAGATAAATCAATAACCGTTTAAAACACACTCAAGGAAAAAATCGTTTACTTTTAATACGTGTTTTATTGTAAAATGTACAAATATTCCTGTAATTATTATTACAAGATAAATCAAAGTAAATCTAGATTTAAAATTTGCATTAATTTTGATAGATGAAGTATTTACTTATAAGTAAAGATGACAAAGGCAGATGGAATTATTCCTTTTTTGTAGCGACTAGATAGACTGGTGTCTATTCGCCTCATGAGAATGGATTCGCGAAGTTATTACTTTTCTACAGAGACTAGAGAGACTCGTGTTTTGTCGACCCTCGGGGACACCAATACACGAATCCATTCTCATGAGGCGAATAGACACGAGTGTATCCAGTCGCTGCAAAAAAAGATATAATTCCACCTGTCTCTGTCATACCTACTTATAAGTACCAGATTAAATCGTAATTTCGCAGTTACTTTAATTAATTTTTTTTTATTGAAGTATTCAGAAAAAGTCTTAAGTAAAGTAAAAGTTTAATTTTGGTGCGGCCTATTAAAGCTCAGCACGTGAACGACTAAAGATCTAGGACCAGGCCTGCGTATGGTAAACACACAACAAACATGATAAATCTCGAAAGGCGACACTTCTTCTATGTCGGCAAAATGTGTATTCTTATTAGTTGTTTAGGAAACAGTTCAATTTCAAGCTACGCGAGTAATTTTAAAGAAATCCATCCGTTGTGTATTTGTTTTTGAATTAGATTTAATAAACATTAAATATTTTACAAATATCGCGATACTCGATAACTAAAACATAATAAGGTAAATTGATTGTATACATAAACAACTTATTTACCATCTAATCTTACATAATAATCCCTCACAAAGTAAAGTCAAAATATTTCTAAAACATATATAGCCTGAAACATTTTGAAAGACTCTGTATGATCTAAAATCGGTGTATATACGTAGAAGGAGATAACTAGTAAACATCACACTATTACCTTGTGATATTTTGCAATTTGGTCAATATTTGTTTTTTAAATATATTATACTGTTGTGATACTAATAATGCTAAGATCTTTTTAATTGCATTATTTTGCGTTTTCTAAACCCGTTAAAGAAAGAAAATGGGATATTAATACACGTTCCTATGTTTGTATACAATCAACATCACCTAGAAAAGAAATGAAAACTAAAGGAAGAAAAAATATAATGTTTTTTTTTCAGTATTCAAAATTCTCTACTTTGTAAATTTTATTATAGACTTAAGAGTTAATTTCTGAACCCAACTTTATTACACTTTCATTGAGGCGTATTTTTAGAATACTCAAATATTTATAATTCTGTTCTCAATGATGTAAATGTTTCTTACACCCCCAAACGTATCATAGAATCTAAAATAGTCACAAAAAAACACCTTCGTGTTCTAAGCTGCCGATTTATATATAGAAAATTTGTAATTGTTTAGCGTACCGAGTTGAATTTTGCTATAATTGAAAACATTCGCAATTCGGCGTCCATTTTCTACCGACAAAATACGAATTTAACGAGGTAGGGAAAAAAATATTTCCAGGTGTTAGATAGTACGCTAATAAAATTTTATGTTATGTAAATGAAAGCCTTGACGTATACTTAAAATTTTAACAAGCACAAATATGAACATTATATTTTTAGATATTTATATTTCGAGCGTATATAGGGAGGCTCCCGTTTTTTTAACCTTCATAGTTTTCCAAGTTTGTGAATTGATCCATCAATTTTATTCATAATTCATCAAGAATACGTAAACTAAGTCTTGCTGGTGGAGACAGTTTGATTAGTTATAGAAGAATATGCATGCGCTTAGTTTGAAGTTAGTTAAATATTCGCCAAATTTTCCCATATTTAAATTAAAATGTACGTACTCGCATAAATTTTATATCCTAATAATATTCTACTAATAGTTTTATAACGAGTTTTAACTTAAAATTTAAAAATGCCGCAAACAATAAATAGACTGAAATTTAAAATAGGTAAAAAAATGCAGTGCACAATAATATACAATACGTAGGTGGAATGTAATTTCTTTGCTGACCAATTTATTGAAAAACCTTTGAAACAAATGTTTGATTCGTGTTTTTTTACTTTTTTGCATATTTTCTGCATATTTCTCAAGAATCTGATAGAAAAGTTCCGTATTTTTTCAGTAAATTAAATATCTACTACAAATGATCACAAGTTTCAACAATATATATACACCCAGCAAGTTAAATATATAGGTTTAGATTTCTTACGATCTCAGGAAGATTCCGTTGGAGAATTTATGCAGTAGAGAGGGATATTTTTTGCAAAATAACCTCAAGAATTACATCTTAATTGAGCATATCGAAGTACATTTACACAATTCCGCCTCAGAAAATCGTCCAAAATAAAACCTAAATTTCCCATGTTTTAGATTTTTTTACGTCTTTACAGAACCCACCGATTTTCCAATATAAAACATCCAATAAAAAATCCTTTCTAATTTCAGGATGTAAATCATTCTTTTAAATTGATAAATAAGCAATCCCCGAAATATTGATCATTTATTCAACTAATTATTAACCATTATTAAATTGAGAAGGTTATTATAGAATGGTTATTATATCCTTATCAATAAAGAGGACAAAAGCGAGTGAAATCATACCTTTTTTGCAGCAATTAAACAGACTCGTGTCTATTCGTCTCATAAGAAAAGGTTCGTGTTGTCTACGGTTTCCCCGAGAATCGACAAAACACGAGTCTGTGTAGTCGCTGCAAAACAGGTATGATTTCACTCGCTTTTGTCCTCTGGAATTTCACGTGTTTGGCTTCACGGCTCTGGTATCCCATGGTGACTCCTTGCGATCTACAAAATTTTCAATAGTGACTTTCTAGGGAGAAATAAACTCACAGGATCGATTAATATGTTGTTTCTATCGCGGTGTCAACTTTAGTTATTGAGTTACTACTTTACAAAAGACGATTATGAAAATGTCATGGGTTGTCATTTTTTTCTCTAAATTTCTGTATATCTCTAAACAATTTCACAAAAATCTCGTTCAAAACCTAAACTTGAATTTCACGCGTTTGATGTTGGAATAATTTCATGACCTTTTAAGATCTGCAAGTTATCCAGTAACGGAAAATATACCCGCAAAATCGATCAGCTTACTGTTTCTATCGTGGTGCCTCTTTTAATTATTGCGTTAGGATCTTGAGGACAATTAGGAAAATCTCGTGGGTTTTAGATAAAAGTGTTTGACTTTGAGATGCTTTTGAATTACCTACAGAATTTTCAGTAATAAATTTCTGAAGCAAAACAAACCTGCAGGATCGATTAGTATGGTTTCTATCGCGGTACCATGTCACTTTTTGAAACAAGATGATTAGGAGTATCTCCGATTATGTTTTGCTGAAAATAGAATTTTTCGTGAAATACGTAGAATTGAAAATTGAACCAAAAATATTCAGCATGGAAATTTAAAATTATAATTCAGTTTAAATATGTGTCAACATCCTGTTAGCGAGGTTTTCCAATAAACTTTATAAATAAAATTAATGATAAAAAATATATCGGCGTCTACTAACTGAACAGGTACCCATATTTTAAAAATATCCTCTCAAAATTCAAATCGAAAAAGTTATCGCACTACTTTTTCAAAGCGGCGAATCCAAGGTACTAGGATATTTTTAAATTGCGATGATAAATTATTTCTGACAATCAGGCTATATCTTATAATAATAGGGATGTCAATATGGTAAAGAGCCAAAATTTTCATGCACGTGTTTATTACTCATCTAAAACTGACACAAGCGAAAAAAAAAACTATTTCGTAGGTATCCATCTACTTGAAAAGTATCTCGGATACCTTATTTTGTCGTAAATAAGTTTCTCACACACAATGCAATCGTTGCAAATGATAACGTTGAAAAATAACGCCTATGTCACTTCCTGTAAAGTGCTTTGTGGGTTCTATTTACGTTGCAATGTCTTGTTTATAAGCTGAGGATGTTATTGTTTTATATTCAAACCGTTCAAGCGTTGTGCAGGCGCATACAATAAAATGCCTTATTTGGCTAGTTTAAAGTTTTCTTGGAGCCATATATTAATTTTTCTACCAAAAATAATCTTTAAAACGTAAATAAAAAAAACTATATAATATATTTTTAGCCTTATAGACGTACCTATGTAATACATTATATATTCTTGTAAATATACACAGTTAATTTTAGTATACGTAGCCAACTAGCACACACAGGTAAGAAACTAAGAGAAATTCTGTATATTTGTGCCAATATTCAGTTTTCAAATAAGTATATAAGTTTGCTAGTAGGTGTATATTTTAAGAAGTCTAAATCTGGACTCTCAGTGTTAACCGGAAGTGGTTCGGTACTAACAGGCGGTACCTTTTGAACTGGTAGTATTTAAAGTGAATGATAGGAACCCTACGCAAAATATATACTTCTTCGTAAATAAATTGATTCTAAGAACTCAAAATGCATATGACACACGTAATCTTTTTCTCAACAATAGCAACCAACCAGATGAGTAATTCCTTTTTACGATCTCGAGCTGAGAAGCTTAACATTTCAAATATGGTATCTGGATAATTTTTTTACGTTAAAGTTCTTAGAAATCCATACTCAGCATTTTTAATGAATGGACGCAAGAGTTGTCAATGGATCTAGAAATCTGGATGAATCAGGCTAGTTACAATATACCCTGGCCAATTTACACTATTTCACTACGTCATTTTTTACATACAGTAGGGAACAAAAAGTATGCATCAATATCGTTAAATTATTGCTTACTTGTTTGAAACTATACAATAATTTAAAACATTTTCGTCGATTGAGATACGTACATACAGCGTGATCTCTTTGAAGATGATACACTTGAGATTTTTTAGACACCAAAACGAAAATAAAATTACCGAAACGCAACGTGGCGCGCCTACGATCGCCGAATTTGACAAGTTTCGAATTCTTTCTTTGGGAGCATTTAAAATCAATAATTTATAAGCCTCAAACAGCGGATTTACGCGATTTTCGTCAACTTTTCAAAAAAACAAGACAGGCTGGCGGCTTATTGTCAGTTTAACGTAGATCAAATTTTCAATTTTTCGTGTTATAAATACATTTTTTCTTCAAAAAAAGATACGCTGGTGCTTTCATTTAAAATGTTTGGGGGAGCGCATGAGAAAACATCATAAATTTGATTAATAGGTGAAATATGTCAAGATTGTTTTCAAAAAGTCGCACATATCGTATTTATATAAGTCGTATTTATAACGGTCTTATTGCCGATAAAAAATAATTATAATCAATTCAAATGCTTACAGTTAATTTCCTTTTTTCTTGCAAGAGCTTCAAGGTAAGTCTTATAACATGGACAACACTTTGGTAGCGTACTGTACATTTTATTACAGTTAAGATTTCCGTTCTGTTACACAATACCCTGTTACATACAAATATGGACAAAACTAACTGTGCTTTATAACATTCAATCAAATTCCTTGTGCAAAGAAAGATTTTTTTCTTGTGACATAATCCAACTTTGATTTAGCAATACCGGTGGATTTACAAGAGATGCCGTTGGATATCTCGCAGCAAATAAAATAAAGACTAAAAGCAACTGCTTGTCTTTCTTACAATTGAGAACAAAAAATCTACCAATAAAATTAAAAATTATAAATTAACCAATTTAAACGCAATTTCATTCTTTAACTTCCGAAACATTATTTTTAATTTTTTTTTTAATGTTTTGGGAATTTTACATCACATGTTCCATGCAAGGTGTTTTTCATTAGAAATATTTATCAGAAAGAATTAATTTCTATTTAAAAGATTACTAATCTACCCATTTTAATCAATTAACTTTAGAAAAACCTTGCGAATGTTACTTTACAGTTGCCTCAATGTGTTTATATGCTCAAATCGATGAAGTTTTTTGTTGTTGAAATTAAATTGTTTAAAAAGTTAGTTTTATTTAATTAAAATTTGAATAAAGAGAATTATTTAATTAAAGAAGACAAAAAGGGAATTATTTCGATTGTCTGTAACTGGCGATGGCTACGACGGTTACTTAATACTAAGCTAGCTTGGAGATTCTTGGACAAGAAATTAGCAGCAGAATATACCATTTAGTTCATTGATATCTGTAATGAAGCATTTAAAATCTTTTAGTTTAAGAAATGTTTGATTTTATAGTTACAATTTTTTTCACGTATATTCAACTTGATTTTTCAAAAAAAAAAAAACGTTTTTCTATCTATTTGATGACGTCAATTATTTGCTGATCCACCGTATAAAACTAAACTAATTAGAATACGACTACGTATTTATTAAATAGGGTTTGTAGGAAGAAATTTTCTATGAATAAAAGTGTATAATTTTGGTTTATAAATATTTACTTGAAGTCA
Organism: Oryctes rhinoceros; assembly: GCA_020654165.1. Taxonomy (NCBI): domain Eukaryota; kingdom Metazoa; phylum Arthropoda; class Insecta; order Coleoptera; family Scarabaeidae; genus Oryctes; species Oryctes rhinoceros. Next base: position 10,316,952 of record JAIOKQ010001013.1, on the reverse strand, counting down.
GTCACGTTTTTTCAATAAATTTTTAACTTAAGACCTAACGGCTTTGTTGTTTGTTTCTTGTTTGCCGAAAACGACAAAGAAAAATGTTATTTAATATTGATGTTAAATACGCAGAGAGTTGCCCTATATATGAGGGCCTCTTGTTTTTAAAACATTCGAATTCAAGATTTTGAAAACATGAAATATAGCTTTAGAAAGCGTTACTGATATTTTTACACAAATTTACCAAGTATAAAAACACATATAAGCACTCGTTTGTAATGTTCCTAAATGAAATTATGTATGTAAGCTTTAATGAATGTATTTCTTATAATCGGACTGTTATAAAATCGCTACGTTGCACAATAAACCCATTGTGGATCTATTATTATTATTAAATCCTTCGTAAAAGCACAATGGGTTGTAAAATTTAAATTTTGATGGAGAATAGTAGTGAAACAAAAGATATTCTGTAAATATTCACTTCTATTGTTTTCAAATAAACACGTCCTCTAAAATAAGTACTATAATTTTATCTTCGTAACGCCCTGTATACACGTGTATGTTATGTATATAAATATATAAGAATAGGTATTCATTATTTAAACTAATGTATTCTATAAAGGGTTCGATGGCCGGCACAGGCGCCTCGAAATTTTAATTCTAAAAATAGTTGTCTCGTCTGTTAATTACATAGATGTGGAAGCAAAAGCCCAACTTGCCAAAATGCTTTATTATCACCTCAAGGTTTAGACTGAACAGGTACATGCTACAATTATCAATAACAATAAATTAAAAAAAATAAAATAAAACGAAGCCTAAAAAACATTAGATAAAACAAGAAAACTAAACCTAATTAAATGGAGGTCCTCTCTTCTTTTAACTAAATTAACAACAATATCCAGGATGATTTACTAAATGTCAAGTAAAAGATTTAACAAATAACAAAAAAAAAATTAAGATTGCTGTTGGCCAAATTTCTAATAAGAACTCTCTCAACAGCCCGGCTACAACCAAAAAAAACATTTTTATCTTTGTCCAAAAATCCACCACAGATATAAAATAAAGACCCCCTAGAATCATACAGACTGGTCTAAAGTCCATAGCAGGTAGAACGGTTTTAAGAACAGGTATAACATTTTTTTTGAAGATTTATGAAGCTGAATGAGAATCTATGTTGAATACCTGCAGATAAAAAAAAGAACTATGTCAGTAACAGCTTGTTTGTCGGTTATAGGATAGGTACATAGATTTTTTTTTTGATTTTTAGTAATTCATATAGGACTTTAGATGTGATTTAGATTAAAAACACGTGCCTAAAATTTCCTGTTTTACATGTTCTTTTAAAATTTATATCTATCCAGTCTTCTTATTAATTAAGTAATACTAATATTCCAGAGACGGCTAAAAACAAGATTGCTACCCGTAGTGAAAAAAAAAATATATGTATATAAACGAGAGAGACGGAAGTATGTAAATATAGAAAGTTGCAGAACAGGTAACGTGTGGTTATCTTAGTATTAGAGTCTACCTAAATAAAAAAATATATATGGAATGATGAACAAGAAAAAATATATATATAAGTATATAAGTAGGCAGATGGAAACTTACTTTAAATAATAAACTTGTCCTTCAAGGGTGCGTGCTTGCTCCCAACCTGGTGGTAAAGGTGTCGTATCTTCAGATTTCGTAGGCACGTCGTAAGATCTTTGTTTAATATGATGATGACCCTGGGCAGATTGTTGCTGACCAACAGCGTAGGTCTGTTGGAGGGATGCTGGGGAACTATGTGCCCTATTGTGTGCACTTTGTAAAGGTACTGTGTTAATAGCAGTAGCACCAGCTCCTGTTGTCCCTGTAGTTGATCCAAAAGCAGAATCGACAGAGTTTTCCCTCGAATGATTTATAGACTTCGATCCCGTTGAAGGTGGATTAAAAAACGAGTCTGGAAGTTTTCTCATGCTCCATGGTACTTGGAGAGGTCTATTTTTGTCGGGTTTTAACACGGTATCGAACAAAGCCTGCAGGTCCGTTTCAGAGTTTTGATCCACTGTCACCACCTGTTTACCCGATTCGTCCGGGTTTAATGCCATTTTCGGCACTATAAAAATTCGACCGACACTATTCACAATTCCCCGTATGCGCACTCAGACGAACACTGGCTCCGGATCGGAAACAAAATAATAAAGAATATAACTCTCTATCGAGGCCCTGTTGACTGTCTCCACAGTCTCCTTTCGTTTTTACGGTGGACGCAACGTTTAAAATGAAACGTTTTAATGCACTTAACTGAACAAAATAGTACGTGCTAACAGTAACACGAACCCCCAGTTTTTTTCTTGTATTTGTATATGTGAATGCATTTACGTTGCGAACCGAACAAAACGATGGGTCGCAGCACAGCACACAGCCTTTTCCTGACAGCTCGTTTCTAAGTTCAGGAATGCAGGACCACACGACACACCTGTGTATGATTACTACGCGCACAAGTAGCTCCAGCTTTTTGACACGGCTATAGATGGCACTATCACTCCAATTCCACATCCCATTCTCTAAAAACGACTATAACCTAATATTTCCACGGATTCTCACTTTTCACATTTCATTCCGACGTCATACATAGGTGTATCCGAAGGAAGGAATATCCTCGATATTCGATACTTCCATTCAAAATAAATATGTACATTATATCAAATGTAATTAATACAGCTTCCGATTAGATTTACAAGAGTAAACATTGCGGAGCCATAAAATGCAGGTTGTATGTCTTCAATATGCTTAGAACAATGCGGTACAAAAATTCAAACCAGTGCTACCACGCTGTGATGAAAGAAAATCGGTAAACAACACATATACATGTATATAGAAAATTTATATTAAACTCCCGAACATTAACAAATGTGTTTCTTACTATCAGCTATGTAAGTAACTCATTACTGCCCTGATTTGAAAGAAGTAAGTGTCATTTACAGGTTAACATAGGATACAAAAAAATTTTACGTCCCTAGGGACGTAAAGTATTAACGCAGTAGTCTTCCAAATACGATTTACATGTGAATTTAAGTCCAATATCTCTCAAATCATTGTAGCCACAAATATTTACATCCTACGACAAAAAAATAACTTTTCTTCATTTAAATGTTTTCCCGGGATGTATAATTTATAACGTTCGCCACTCTCCGTGCGCTTCAGGAAATTAGCATAGATTAGACAAAGTCGTGTTTATTCCTCTCAGGAAAATGGATTTGCGTTGTTCCAAGAGTATGTCCAGCTTTTACAATTTTTGTGAAACGCACGGAAAGTGGAGAACGCTAGTAATGTATAAACTCTTAAATAAAGCATTTTAAATAAGAGTAAGTACAAAAAGCTCATGGGGTCCGAGGTTTTACAAGGATTATTTTTATTTATTAACGTTGAGAATATATAAATTTTAATATTAATTTAATGGCCCTTAAGACAAACTATTGTGATTGAAATATTGTTTTTTACGTAATAAAGTGGACAAAAAAGAGTTTTTCCCAATTCATTAAAAATTTCCCAATTTTTAATGTATAACCTGATAACAAAGCAAAATTTCCATACTAAAGGATCCCCAGTTGATTCTTCATAGTGAATTCGGGTATTTCATTTGTTTTTATATACTACTAGCTACCAGCTCGAAAAAGTATTGGATTTAAAAAGTATCGTTATTTATCTTTGTAGTTTAAAAAAGCGTGTCCAGATAGTGCCCAAACGGTAAATAAATCCTTCCTGAGCAATTTAGAAAAAAGATTTAAAATAAGAGTACTCACGGGTGCCACACAGTTTCCGCTGCGCAAGATACAAGTTTAGTTTGGAATAGCCTATATATTATTACGATTTTAAAAGCCTTTCTCTTTAATCTATTTGTCTTAGTTTTTCATAATTTGAAACTTTTGCAAAATACCATTAGACGAAGTCGTGATTTAAATTTTATCCGATATTAGGGCTCTCATTTCATTCGATCATTCATATTTCGTATAATTTACATTCACTTTACATTAATTGTTATTCAAAAATCATGCAACGAAATTTAAATATTTTCATTACAGGTCCACATATCTATTAGTCTAGGTAATTAATTTTCTGTATTAAAAATAGGAAAAGATGGTATAATGCAGTGATTTGCAACTACTTTTTATCTCGTGATCGAAGGAAAAAATATATCAACACCAGCCTCATTTGTTAACATTATTAGTAATAAGTAAATTCGAATATTGGCCGTCGTTAAAAGATTAACTTATTCAAGTTAAAAAAGTAATGCTGTCCATTTTTTTAAAATTTTCCAAATAATTTAAATTCTGCCTATAAAGATGATATGCATGAATTACTCCAAAATGTTGCTAGAGCAGAATTACCAAAGTAAATTCAGGAAATTAAAAAAATTCCAACTTCCTCTCTAATTAGTTGTAGAAGTTTGAAATGAAGCAATTCTGTAAGTCTAGCTGCAAAATATATTGTATGATATGCATAAATCTAATTTTGAATTACATTCAGAAAGATTTAAGGAACGAAACGTCTATTATTCTGCTGAATGCAAAATTGAAACTTTATTCTATCGCATATCTTCGTACTTGACCTCAATGTTTGCATAGCACAATTCCATCTCGAAGTATCTTCTTATTACACGCAATAGCAAGTACAAGTAGCAAGTATAGCAAAGACCTATATAATCTATCTATTATCTAAGGAATTTTCCCAACAAATACAGAGAGTAAATTAAAGCAATGTACAACAAAACAGTGCAGTTACAGTAATCTGATAAATTAAAATGACAACAACGGTAGCATGAACAGGTTTGCAGGCTTTAAACTTTAAAGATTCACCTAAAATGAAGGCTAATATTTAAATATCACATTTGACCTTTTAGCAAAGGCAATTCCTCTTCCTTGCCGTAAGGAATGAAAAAACATGTTAATATGCAAAATCCTGTTTGATTATTTAAATTATTGCAAGAAAAAAACAGGTTGCTTAAACTTCTATTGGAGAAAGAAAAGAACGTTTCCTTTTACCTCATTAAATAGAATGCAGAATACCTGGTATTACTTTCACATTAATGTTTCCCGAAATTATTAGTGGAGCAAGGAGTGTGAAAATTTCACCGTTTTAAATTAAATTTTAATTAAACATAAATGTAAACGGTAATTAATTGTGATTCGCCCCACAATAAGTACAAGTTTAATTTTGAATTAAGTCCAAATGTTAGGTAGAATTACTGTTTAATTGACTTTAATCTAATTCTAGATTAAATTTTAATCAAATTTTCAGAAATATTTAAATTAATTTTGCTATGATAATTCAACTAGCGTCATCTTACAGCAAATCGTTGAATTAACCAAGTAAGACGGGAATTTTAAAATGGAGCGATCTTATTGTGGCATTTGGCATGTTTTATTAAATTTGTTTGGATTGAATATTATGCTCACATAATTAGAAAAAAAAGTATTACGATAAAAAATAATTGAATTCAAAGTTTTAAATGTTAAATCCTATGATGAGTTGGCAACGAGTTGATACGTAAACGTGGAACTTAAAATCGTTTCGTGTCAACTTTCACGCGATGGAACTCGAACCATTTCAGTTTCACAGAGTATTTAGATCTCGTGAGTGAAGCAGTGCTGTTTGAAACGTTAAACTATGACTAAATTGCACAATAAACCGTTTACTAAGGAAGAGGAGCTTCTCCTGCAAGATTTTAGTAGAAACGTATCGACGAAATCTTCAGCCTTATTTTATGGTAATGCTTTTATCGTCTCGGCAGTCCCTATATGGCTTTTTTGGAGGATTCATATGATTGATATATACACATCTTTACTACTGTTCGTTCTAGTAACAATAGTGTCAACCTACTTGTTAGCAATGGCATATCGTAACACAAAATTTATTTTAAAGCATAAGATTGCCGTGAAACGTGAAGATGCTGTTACAAGAGATATGACGAAGAAACTCTCCGAAGATAAGAAAATGAGCAAGAAAGAAAAGGATGAGAGGATCCTTTGGAAGAAGAACGAGGTTGCCGATTTTGAAGCTACAACTTTTTCTATATTTTATAATAATGCTTTATATTTAGCTATTGTTATATTTGCCAGTTTTTATCTGTTCAGATCATTCACTCCTGCTGTAAATTATACTTTATCCATTGGTTCAACAGCTGGATTATTAGCATTATTTTCAACAGGTTCTCAATAGCAATACATAATTTATTACAGTAAATCATTATCATCAATTTTGTATCATCAATTTTTTTTGAATAAAAAATTGTTAAGGTAAATTAGAAACTTTGATTCGACATCAAACATAAATATATTTTAAATAACATTTAACACCTATAGATAAGTCAATTTTGATCTAACTCCTCGGAATGATCTTCACGATATGGTCCAGGGCAACTTCCCTTCAAGTCTTCTTCATCTGAACCCTTTATTCCGCAATATAAACAATATAGATGCTTTTCGCGTAAATAATTCAGAATTTGTTGTAAATTTTCTTCAGTTATAATATCTTCAATGTCAGAATCGCTTTCATCTGTAGTAGTAGAGTCTTCGGCTGACTTTACAGCTTGTTTAGTCCAAAAGAAAGGCCATAATGGCTTCTCAATACCCTAAAAAAGAATATACGTATTATTTTAAAATGTTTCACAAAACTTACTTCTCTTTCATCCAATTCTTCACAAGTCCTTTGACTTTTAAAGAAATCTGACCGCAAGAGATTCCAAGTGTTTCTCTTTTGCCTAGCAGCTAAATATGCTTTCTCACGGTTTTGTAAATGCTCCTTTTGCAATTCAGATTTCTTCTTTACAATATCGTCGATGTGCTTTTCTCTACCAACACCCGATGTACTCTCTTTTAATGCAACGTTGATAGGTTCTTTGATTCCTGAATCATTCTTTCCCAAACTTTTTCCTTCCTTATACCCCATCTTCTGTAATAACTTAAAGCCGATGTTATCTGATGAGATCGCTGTGCTTAAACCCTTTTCCCGAGCTTCTTTCTCTTGTTCATGGTAAGTTTTTGGCTTCTTAACTTTCTCGTCGAGTTTCTGTTTGTACTGTTCGTGTGTGCGTTTTTGTGAACGATTAAAGAGTAAACCAGGATTGGTAACTCCAGTGTCACTTGAAATAAGAAATAATGAAGGCGGTATTAACACCAAATGGAATTAACGTATACTTACCACCCTGCTAATAACTTGTCTGACATATAATCTTCTTCGGAATCAGACATTATCTATTTCGCACAAATAAATATAAATGAACAACTATATACTAGAAAAGCTTTAAATTTATAAATCCCTAACCTAACAATACTTTTTTTTGAAGTAAAAGATGCTACAATGTAATAAATGCTTTGCATTGGCCAAAGAGGTGTTCGGAAAATTGCGCCGAATTTAAATTAACAAAAGGGTAGGGTAAGACTTTTTCAAACTGGTTTAAAATGGTCATTAAAAGTTTTTGTAGAAGAAATCTGATTGAATATTAAACTGAATTAGGTAAAAAAGGATATATAAAAGAAGAACTAAATTCAAATCGTAAGTATATCAAAAAAAGAAAAAAAACAAGACAATAGTAGCACCATCTAATCTTGCAAAGAATTACTAATCTGATTTGAATTAAAGAAGAAAATCTATTTTATTTACTTATATTGTTTCTGCATTTTTAAAAAGTTGCAATAAAATGTAAAATGTATATTTGCAATTTTTTAAAAGCTCCCTGTTCTAAAATACCAAATATCGTCAGGCATTTAAACACGCATTTTTAATAACTACAATATTTACACACTATACAAGGAAATAGGATGAAATTTAAAAAAAAGACAAAATCAGCCTTGGGCGAATTCTAATATTCCTAATCAATAAGAATCACTTTGATATTTGTAGGGCGTCATCTAGTTGTAGCAAAGTCAATTTACGATTGAAGAAATCCTTTTTATGGTGCCCTCTTGTAAGGGTACCAGCAATATATTCCGCCAAGCGTTATTTTTTATTTATTAAACCCTATTGCGTAGTTCAAAAAAATTCTTTTTGATTCGCGTTATACAGAATAAACAGCCGCCAGGATTAAAATGAAGACTTTTAATTGTTTGTGTTTGCTCTAGAGGCTTGATATAATCATAGTTTTGATCATGTATTTACGTTAATTGATAGTTAAATAACTACGTTAAATACTGTTAACCGTGGTTGGTAGTCAGTTGAAAAAAAATGTTTTTTTCCCTTTTGCTGTCCGTTTCCCTCCATAGGCGTGTTATATTTTTTGTAGTAGCAAAAAATAGATGGGGTCAACACCTATCCAGATGAGCAATTGAAAACGTTCACCCTTGAATGAAGATCTTTTGTTCGTCGGACATGCGCTCTCTTTATTTAAGGGTAAATTCGTATTAGTTACAGTGGATCGCGGATCATTACTGTCGGTATAACGAAGGGTGAAGGTGGAGTGTAATGTCATAGTGGATAACGAAAACATGAGGAGCAGTAGCTCCGAGCTGCTCCTAGATCAACAAGAAGAGTTTAGGAAACGTAAACTACAAGAACTCGCGCTATCCAAAAGGAATCGTGTCCAAGCAAATCGATCATGCAGAGAAAGAGCCTTGTTTTATTCGACTAGTGTCTTGGCCGTTATAGCAATGACCGCGGGTTCATCATTATTATTTCTCGTGCCGTTGTACGTTGATCCTGCAATATCGACCTTAGCTTCGAATTTCATTACGGAACCCGTTAACTGTGTAACGACAAGAAAAGAAGAATTAACTGGTCTAGCGAATTGCAGTTGGAGTTCATGCAGGGAAGGATGTACCAGCGATACGTACCATTGTACTCATATCTATGTAAGCTACAATGATTCAGGTACTAATCCAAATCAAACCGATGATGCAGTTTTGTTAGTAAACATAAAAGGTTGCGGTTATCCACCAAGCGTACGATGTAAGAATTTCACAGAAATGTACGGTACGGAAGGTACCGAATTTCCATGCCATCATTCCAAGGAAAACCGTACAGTGGTCTTAACCCATTATAAACGTGACGAACAAGTGGCTATAATTATACATTACTTTGCCGTACCCTTCATAATCACCTTAGCAACATCTGTCGCACTATGTGTCATGCATTGTGATTGCAGATGTCATCCGACATCGCACCATAAACGAGCCAGACATTCTAGAATCCATCAAGATTATAGTGATGGTTCTATATGTCCCGGAGTTGATCTTCAAGCAGGTTAATTCGAATTGAAACGTATGTAAATGAAAAAACCGTTTCTCATTATTTTTCCATTTTCAGTTAATTGCATCAATTTTGCGAACTTTAGATATACATAATATACGGTCCATAGCTGTTAAGTAATGCATAAATCACCAGCTGAACCTCAATCATTACTAGCTGCAGTAATATTTATACACATTAGACGCATTTTTAGCTAATTAAAGTAAGAACATATGGTATAGGATTGTTCGTTATATTTTGATTCCCTCCAGCATTTGTTATATTATTACAGATCTCAAAACATTAAGAAGCTCCATTTGCGTGCATCCATTTTATTCTATATATTTTACAATAATAAGTGTAAGGTAAACAATCAGACAAAACTTTTTGATAAATAGTTATCGGTTTCGAGTACAATTCATACTCAAGCCAGCTAAAAGCCATCCATAAAATTGCAATTAGGCTAAGATATTGAATCAAGGACTAAGTTATCGTATTATTATTTATTATTATTATTATTATTATTATTAATTCTACAATTTTTATTTAAGTATCTACTTATAAAAATACGTTTTAAAATAATTTTCGCAAAGAAATTATTTCCACTTTAAATTGTTTTATCTTATAAATTTCCATAATTACATAAAAAAAATGATAACTTAGTCCTATAGTAATACTTGATTTAATAATAATAGATGGCTTTATCTAGTTTTACTACATTTGGAAAAAAATTTTAGCCATTTACCTCATTATGAATTATTTAAATTATAATAGTCAAAAATATACAGCGCTACTCATCACAGGTATCCGCATTTTACGCAAAGATTAAATTATATTATTACATTGTTCCATTGTCGTAATACTATCCTTTTCAAATTATTTAGCTCAATTTATTTTCTTTTTAAAAGCGTTCAATATAAAATTAAATTTAATCTTTTTAGCTCTTTGAAAATTATCCTATCGAAAGTACCATTTATGTCACGCGATCTATGTACGCCACTGGAATACTTAATTGGTTAACTTTTGCATTGAAATTTTTTTAATCGGCAGTACTAACACAAATAACAGGGAGGAGGGAAATATAGCCAAAAACCCTATACGAATAACACCTGGCATATATGAAATTATTTTGATAAAGAAAAATAATATTGTCAACTAGTGCTGTTATGAATTGAATTTCAATTTTAGATTTAATCTAAAAAAATATATTATAATATAAAACTTGGAATTGAAGTAAACTTAATCTTTGAAAAAATGGAACCCAAAATTTCTGTTTTTGTTCCTTAGATAGATATTAGATGTGTTCTAAGACCATATCATTAAAACAAAAGTTAATTAATCCCGCTTTTGCTTTAAAAACGGCATCCGCCAAATTTATTTGTGGGAATACCCCATTAAAAAAAATGATTTTTCGCACACAGTTAACTTTGACAATAACTATATTTCATAACCTACTAATTACGTATAGATGTTAACAGCACCAGTCTATATTGATCCAGCGTAATAAGTCAGGTAAGTTTTGATGATATTACCTTCGCAGTGTTCACGTTATGCTTGTAATGAGATACATACTAGACCATCATGTATATTATTATATAACTGCTCACACCTGACCAAAAAAGAAGAACCGATGATATTAGTACTCTATTTATACCATATTTATACTGTATTAAAATTAATAAAATATAGCTGTATGCGCATGCGTAATTATATAAGTAACTTAACAAGACAGTTGCTAATTAACTAACTAACTATAGGGTATTTCCCTGAAATATAGAGTTAACTAAGTACGTATACATATTTGTGTGTAAATATTAATGTAGTTTTCAAAAGCACTGCTTTCAAACCTAAATTTAAAAAAAAGGAGAAAAACCGGGTGTCGCTATTAAATTTATAAATTATATAATCGGAGCTTTTTGGAAACGTTATACAATCAAAGAATACATAATAATTACATATACACTGTATTAATAAATTAAAAAAAGTAATAATATGTAATTTAGAGCTCTTCTCTTTATATTATAAACCACACCACCTTCTAACCTGTTCATTTAAAAAAATATTTGCTTTATATTGTATATTTTTATAGCAAACACACGAAGAATAGAACAGAAAGAAATATAAAACCCTTCCAGTTGCACAAACAATTATTTTTCAAGCCAAACACAAGCAATTGTTAGACTACAAAAAGATGTTGTTGTTGCTAATATCTTTATATATATTTTATAACCTACAGCTAATTTCAAATGATAATTCTGCTACATTCCTGTGAGATTAGCTGTACAAAAAGATTTGTATACGTTTTCTTCTGTAGATTACTATTAACTATTTAAGAATATTTTACCTCTTGTTAGTATCTTAAAAATATACATATGACGATCCGTTTATTTACGTAGTTTAAAATTAAAACATGGATAATAATATCTTAGAACAGTTGTAATAGTTCCCAAACTGTTACTCGGTAAATTTGTCGATAGGTTACATCGTTAATGCGCATGAGTGACAGTTCTAGAACTGTTCCTAACTACTTTTGCTGGAATTGAATCGTGTTTTAGTCATAGATGTTAAATAAATAAGTACTTACATGTATTATACGGAATATATCTCTTTAAAAAAGGAATTAGAGAAAATATATCATCTTGTGTCATACATATGTCAAACACTATTAAAAAGTATATATAATTGGTGTATATATATATAAGATAAATATATCTTTGTACAAGTTATTGACGGTAAATTTAAACTATGTGTTTACATGTAATTGTGATTGAATGTAATAATACTAACTGTGCTAATAAATAATAATTTGCCATTGTTGAGAATGCGATTCTTTACAGGAATAAATAATAATAAAAGGATAATAACTCATTTACACCATGAATATATGAGATGGTAAATATTGTTTAACTATCAATTTCATGCACAAATAAATTCCCATGTTTATATCATGAGTGAAATATAGTAATAATGATGAAAATGTTATTTTACTATTATAACATTTAGTTATATTTTCAATTATATTGAATAATAAACTACATTATTAATAAATCGGTTGTTTTATTTCACCCGAAATTGGAGCAATTATTTGACCAGATTTTAAAATTACCGCTTTCCAGTATCAACAATCATAAATATGTAACGAAAATCACTAAAGGAGTGGTTTTCGCTTAACAAGTTGGACGCCGAAATTCTGCATTAGAAGTAACTGTCAGGTCACAATACGATAACGTGATTTTTGTCACGGCTTACTTTTAAATTATACAATAATAAATGACATTTAAAGAAAAACTTCAGTAAATATAGATTATTATTATAAATTTATTTCATAAAACATATTTATATAAAATTTAAATAACAAATATCACATATACATACAAAAAACTAAGACATCCAGGTACTATCTATAACGCAAATAAATAATTATAAATAATTACATTTAATTTAATACGAATGAATAAACCGATGTTAATCAAATATAACTGGTATTTTTCAAGTGATATTTCCATAATACATTATGCATATTTTGTAAAAAGTATCACATAGTTTTAGAATTTAATTTTTTTTCTCAAAAGGTGCACTTGTGAAAAATCCTCGTTTACATTTATCCTAATAGTGCACTCTGCAAGGGCAAAAATAGTACGTTATGTAATTCGAGCCTACCTAATTAAAGCTTTTCCCTTTCGAAGATTGGTGAAAATGCTAAACTTATTAATAGTCGTCCTTCTTTTTTAATAATTTACCTATTCTATAATTGTTTTAATATGACTAGGCTGTGCAAGTTAAGCCAACTTCCTATTAAATATTTAAACTATTACGCTTCTTCTGTTGGTCTTTTGATCTGGAACATATTGTTCTAAGTCTTCAGGTTGCGTATTTAGAGCTGAATAGTCTATGGGAAATAATGCTGGAGATATTAAAGTTGGAATTGCACCGAAAATATATTGTCCTGGTCCATTCGGGTATCTCCCTAGTAAATAGTTAGCAAAGCATAATTGGTACACTCGATAAGTTAGTGGATGGTCTCCATTCTTCAAAAAATTTAAAATTAAGCAATATGTACTTACACAGAATATGAGATGTTGGATGTTAACTTACCGAAGTTAAAGCCTTATATACTGTATCGAAGGAATTCTCAGTTTTACTGATGTCAAAACCTAGCACCGAAGAATAAAATGACTTTAATTCATCCTGTGATATAATACCATTCCCTACGAATCATTTTTGATACGCATTATCGCATATTGAATTTAAAGCATTCCATACCTGTTTTATTGATAACTTGAAATAAGATTTTAGCAAAATATTGTAACCACACTGGAAAATCAGATAAATTCTTACAACCAATAATTAATGATTCCCATTTATATAACCACCCTTCTTGAGTTATGTAGATATGATCATTTACTGTAAAACCTTAAAAATATTTAAGTATAACTTACCCATTAGACAATAACCGCCTTTCAAGGATTATTTACCAAATTTATCGTCACCCAGATCTTGTAAAAATGTATCTATAAAACCATGCTCTACTTCTCGCAACGTATTATACTCTTGAGAGTTCATAGACCAGTCAGCAAAATGGCGTAATCTCTATAGAGGACGAAGTGCATTTGAAATGAGAAATTTGTATGAGAATATTTTATATTTACCTCAATAAAGGCTTCGAAATCCTCCTCACTTACTAGATTGTCTTGGTCGTGGTCAAGTATTGTATTAAAAAAATATATAAATTTATTGCTTTGCGTTGGTGTTAGTTTTACTTCGTAGATATGTTCGTCTTCGGATATATCTGTAGCATCGGTGAATCTATCAACCCATGTAGCTGGAATATCACAATTTCGATAATATCACATATTTTTATTAAAGAACTTACTCCAAACATGAACACTCCATCCGGACCCATTTTGATGACATCCACCTTTTTCTAGATTCCCCATCTTTTTCTTACCATCACCATGCTGATCTTCATATTCAGGTAATGTTCTCCATCGTTTCAGGAGATCTTTGGTCCTATCTTTTGTCTTACTACAAGCATTTCTCCAGTTCGTAATAATTTTATGCGAAACAGTCAAAGAATGGTCAGGACTTATGGATTTAGTTGTTACTGCATCTTTGGCGAAGTGCACGTCTTTTTCAGACTTCAAACTACCTGTACTTGAATTGATATTCTTTTCTAAACTTTTTGTACTTTTAATACTACTTCTAGTTTGATTTAAATCTTTTGAACTGCTTTCCCTACTAGTTGACTTTAACGTGTTCTCTTCCAGTACCTCATTATCCATTTTCGTTCACGAAATACCATTTCAAAACTAAAACATTTTCGTATAAACGATGTATTACAAGCAAGGTAAGTAAATATAAATTCTTCATATACCTTACTCATAATTGGAACCGCTTTTCAAACATGTCAACGAATAGGAGGGATAGAAATTAGTTTTGGATATTAATTTAGATGGAATTCCATTACCAATACTACTTGAATACGTACAAAATTTATTTCCACCAAGGAATAACAAGCTACTTGAGAGGGTAGATATATCGACTCATATTAAATTAATGAGGTGTATTCTCCGATCGATTTACAAAAAAAAACAGGAACAGTATTTCTTTCTAGGCTTTGAATGTTAAAAATATCTTTCAAGTACTTTAAAATATTTATATTACATTAATTGCTGTTGGAACTTCTTTACTCAAATTCTCTTCTATTCCAGAGGCGTCGGATTCAAAAATAAGTAACGGTATTATTCATACAAACTACTTATACAAGCACTGTTTTAAAACCAAAGGATTGCTTTGCCCTCTTTTTCCAGCATAAAGTGCAGTAAATTGAAAAAAGAGATTTATTTGAAATATTATTTTTTAATATATTTAAAACATACAGAACGCCATTGATTTGTATGTCAAATTTTTTTTGTACCTGGTAACATCCAATTAGTTCTGCAGAGCAAAGGTTATTAAATAAAAATAAAGTTGTATGTAATTTTATTCATTACAAGACGAATATTTCAATTTCCATGGAAATAATAGCTCCCACTACTTTCATTACACCAACAACCGTTGTAACCGTTGCATGTTAATAACATTTCGTTTTCTGAAACAAACTGGTTTTCTAGTTGATTTCCTCTAATATATAACGAATTTACAGGAATATTAAATAAAATGAGTGTAGAGGTAAGTTTGAATGTAATTACTTTTCAAGATATATTACATGTATTCATTTTGAGGTTAGAATGATGTTGCAATTCTTGGTGTTTTTTTTTTTCAGTTGAATATTTTCACCGTAAAAAACGCTTCTTTGTGCACTATCTCTGTAGATAGAACAGCTACAGTCAAAGATATAAAGAAAGAGATTGCGAAAAGTCAAAAATCATTGAAAATCGAAAGGCAATCTATACGATCGGATATTAAAGGGAAGGATATTGATGATAATACAACTATAAAGAGCTTAGGCCTTGAGAATGGTTCTACAATTTATGTTAAAGATCTTGGTCCTCAAATTGGTTGGAGAACAGTGTATTTAATTGAATATCTTGGTCCCCCGATAGTTTATGCAATATTTGCTGCTAGACCGGGTATTTTTTATAATAATACAGAAATACCTATGTCTACGACTGCATAGTAAGTAGTATATTTCTCTCTTCTTCTCAGAGCAATATTATTTTTGCACTGAATTTTCTTTTTAGCATTGCTTTTGGGTGCTGGACAGTGCACTACCTTAAGAGACTTTACGAGTCGGCGTTTATTCACCGCTTTTCGCACGGTACTATGCCGTTAAGAAATCTTTTCAAAAATTGCGGTTATTATTGGGGTTTCGCTGGTTATGTTGCAGCTCATGTAAATCACCCGTTATTTACATCACCCTCAATGCTCCAAGTCGCTGTAGGAACCGCTATTTTTGCGGTAAATACAATTTCTAAAAGTGTATCACTTCAAATTCTGTGTGATTTTTTTAAAGATTTCCGAGCTTGGAAATTTAAGCATACATTTATTATTGAGGGATTTGAGACCTGCAGGATCTTCAGTGCGTAAGATTCCAATTCCTAACAGCAATCCACTAACTAAACTGTACGATTACGTCTCTTGTCCGAATTACACTTATGAATTTACAGCTTGGTTGGGATTTTCTATTTTAACAAGCTGTATTCCTGGTAATTTCAATCGTATAACCAGTGACGTTTGGTGGTGAGATCAGTTATAATGTGTAGGTTTCCTCGCGGATTTCCGTTGATGCACGATATACAACGGAAATGCACGAGGAAATCGAATCAGTAGCGCGTTGCAATTCCGCAGTCGAAGTACACCACCAGTCGACACTACATATAATTCTTTTAATTCGCAATTATCCTCCTTTGCTTTCAGCTCTAATCTTTGCTTTGGCTGGTATGTATCAGATGACTGTGTGGGCCTTAAATAAGCATAAAGCGTACAAGAAGGAATTCAAGGATTACCCCAAAAGAAAAGCAATAATTCCTTTTGTATTGTAGATCAGTTTTGAAGTCAAAAAATGTTTTTCATGTTCTTGTTAATTTTTTGTTTAAATGAGGGGGCTGAAGGCTATATTTTTTAAAAGAATTTATGGGGGTGTAAGTGACTGACACAAAACTATTCCTTTTTTTGTACTTGTTAATTTAATTAATAAAAGTTTTTAAATTATATATATGTAAAGTAGTTTTATTAGGTATCAACCGCCATCTAGAGGATGTTAACGGATAGTGTGTTTAAATTGAAACCCGTCTTTAAGTCGGAATTGCGTATAATTAAAAAACAGTTTCATTTAACATTGGTTTTATCAGTGCTGCTTTTATAACAAGTATAATACTTATGAAGGAAGTTTGACAATACATTATTAATTTTCTTTCGTCAATCGTTTTTTTTTTTTTTTATCCGCCACTGAAGGGGATCAATTTTAAATAGCTTTCTTATTAAATTAAGTAATAATAAAAATGTACAATTGTATATTACCTTTTTTTATCAAACGATCCCAAATACATTAGATAAGTTCCTTTTTTCTCTAATAAATAAACAAATATATGATACAGACACATCATTTCTTCTCAATAACAGTATACGCAAGCTCTTTTATAATCATTTTATTTTATAATAATAAAAAAATCTTTATCATTTAGAGGCGAAAGTAGAATTAATTGGATCTTGATATGTTAGCAGCACAACATGCGCAGTAACGATGCGCAAACTCTCTTCTTCAATGAGAAGCAGTATCAAGGTCCAATTTTTCAATTCAGTTAACAGTTATGATCTACAAAGAAACGTTTCCTTTCCTTTTTAAGAAATAAAGATATTATCCACTTTGCATTACTTTTATGTATTATAGTGAAACATTTTCGTTTGTTAATGATTGCACGCGTACAGTTAAGAATAATAAAAAAAAGATAAACAAAACGGTCGATCAAATTTTTAATTAAGAGATCAACAGTAAAGCAATAATAATAATAATACAATAGCTAATCACAATCTGTTAACCATCTTTTTTTTGTTTCATAAAGCTTGTTTGTTATATTGAATGCGCGGGATTGTTACGAAAAAAAAAAAATAGGGATTCGAAAATTTGCATGTAAAAGTTATAAATCCTTGGTTTATCTCGCATTTATCGGTGTTTGGGGAAACGATAGCAGAATACACTTCGAAGTAAATAAATATTTATGAATATTAAAAATTAAAAATCAAACATTCAATATGCCAATGCTCTTTATACATTATATATATATTTATATAATATTTATATATTCTTTTCGAAAAAATGATTGAAGAGTGCTATTAATTCATCCACGTTTTTAGTTTCTTTTAAATTTCTCATTTGTGTGAAGGCCAATATAATATGTACACCGTCAGCTAATCTTTTTCCATTTTTTTGTTGTCTTCATCAATCAGAACCTTACTCTTTAATGATAAACATGATCAATAAAAGTTACTAGTTTCTAAGTTGAAAAACAAACAAAAAATAAAAATAAGGAATTTCTAATTCGCTAAACTTTTAAGAATCTAGAGCAAGAGGACAAATTACAATATGTACAAATACCATGATCGCAGGGGGTTGAAAGTGGGAAAGAGCATTAGTAACTAATATTTGGTAAAAGTACAATAAATTATTATTACTACAAAAAAAAAAAATGGAAGGGGGGCTTTAAAAATAGTGTGTGAATGGGTAGAATATTTCGTAAAGTGCTACAAGAGTAGTGTGATGGAGGAGTAAGGCTCTTAACCATACAGTATATATAATATAATGACAAAATATCCTAATAATAAAAATTAAAACTAACCTACATTTAGCTATTAAATAGTACTTAACATAATAACAACTATATGTTGGTCTTCAGTTAAAACAAAAGTCAATTCAATGTCACTGCACTACTGTGACCGCAAGGTAATAGCGTAAGATGTTGATCGGTTTCACTGTATTGTAGTCATTTAGTTCTGACGCCTTTTTTCTTCTTTCGTTTAAAGAAACAACAACATCTGTAAAATGAACAACAGTTTAACGTAAGAAAACCAGCAACATTCGTGCGATAATCAAGCGAGGGTTGCCGATAGCCGCCTGCCTATCGAATAAACAAAAATACATACTTTGTCTCGTCGAGCAATTCGATCTCTTGCGGTTGCGTTATGGGTGTATTGCTGTGACCCGCTGTTGGGTCATCGGCGTTCAATTCGCCGTTTGTTGAGCTCACAACCTGTACAGACCCATGACGATCAGCCGGTGTCAAATTGCCTAATGTGCTCTGCTTCGATGTTTCGGGTGGCCAAGCCGCGTTTGATTTCGGTTGAATCTGCAAGTACAACGTTTAAAGACGTTTTAGAAACGACAAATATATGGAAAATACTTAACTCTAATTACCTTATTCGATATATGGCGGTCTCTATTGGGTGAGACGACTACGTCATGCCCAGTAGTTTGTAAGGAACCAACTGGGGTGCTCTGCAATTACAAACAAATCAACACCTTTCTAATTGATGTATTACTAAACTTAAAAGCTATTAAAAGGGGATAAGCTATATTCTAGCATCATTACTGATCGATTACACCATACCTTCGCCGATTTAGTTTTAATTTTGTTCGAAGGTGGGGCATTTCGTAATTGTTGAAGGACATATAAATTGGACGGCTAATGAAAGTAGTTCAAAATCGATATAATTATGCAGAATAACCCTAACAATGTAACTTACCATAGTTTTTCCTGTCCAATCGAATTCACCATCGTCTACAAACCCTCGCTTTTCAAAGAGATCGGTAAACAATTTCCGGAGGTACTCATAGTCTGGTGTTTCGAAAAAATCCAATCTACGGACGTATCGTAAATATTGCGCCATTTCGTCAGGGTGTCCCTCGCAGAGAACATCTATTGGTGTACCACGTTTCGTATCACCGATTTTTTGGTAACGTTCTTTAAGTGTGTCAGCCTGCAAGAAAGAATATGTAAGAATAGCAAGTCGTGTTTGAAAAAAATTTCACCAGAACATGTATATTAACTGTCTAACTCTAGTGGAGGTTGTCGGCGTAAATTCTATAAAGTTAGAATGGTAAGACTTACCTTCAATCCTTGCCAAGGCAAAGAACCTCTTAAGAAATACATAAACATATGGCCTAGAGCTTCTAGATCATCCCTTCTGGATTGTTCCTTGCCGAGATGGGTGTTTATCGACATATACCGAGCTGTTCCCGTTAGACTTTTGTGTTCTCTGTAAGGTATGTGCTTGTTTGTTTCTACTTCTATGTATTCTTTCGCCAAACCGAAGTCTAGTAGCAAAAATAACAGTTTATACCTAATAATCTTATCCGATTATAGCGAAACATACCGATAATGTGAATAATCTTTTCTCGCTTCGTCGAACTGCGCCCAATGAGGAAATTTTCGGGTTTGACATCGCGATATATAAGATGGCGTCCATGGACATACTCGATTCTATGTAACAGCTGCGTAGCAATCATGAGCACAGTCTTTAATGAAAAGCGCCTATCACACAAGTCAAATAGATCTTCCAGACTAGGACCAAGCAGCTCCATGACCAAAGCGTTGAACTTGCCACAAGGTCCAAAATAATATACTTCCGGTATACCTTCTGTAAACGGAAATGTGAAGAATCCTTAAAGATATTGAAAAATGTCTTTAATAAGATGTAAACTCACCATGAGATCCTAATAATTTATAAAAACGATATTCTAAATGCAACTGTGGAGCTTTTGATTTCATAGGTTCCATTTTAATTGCGACATGTTCACTATTGTACAAATTTTTACCTGAAATCACAAAAATAAAATGTAAGATGCGTCAAATTATAATGTAACAACTAAAGATTAAGGTACAGTTTATGTTTATTACTTTAAATTTGCGATAATACTGCAAGTCAACCTCATACAATTGGCGATAGTGAACATTTGAGGATTCTTTGCGATAGACCACATAAAACCACCTACAGGGCTTATGCAGGCAGCAATTGATGAATTTGCATTTTTTTCCAACTTCTCCGCAAATATTTTGTCAATTGATGCACTACATTCTCATTTAATTCGTCAAATACTCCATTTTGATTTCTATGACAGGCTAGTAATCGTGACGTCATAGGCAAAAGCCGTATGAAAACTAGTCATAAATTCATCCACGCCATTACAATAGAAATGATACGAAGAAAGTTCGATAAATACCTGGCCTTGGCAAGAAATAAAACATTTGTATGTGTAAAATTTGTTTTATTTTTCCACATAGTCTTCTTCGAGGTTCAGACACTCAGTCTGTTCCATTTTATCTTTTGTTTTCCAATGCCTTAACAAAATTCAATTACTTTCTTAGCCAAATACGAACGTTTTTCGTATACGGCATTGTAGAATCACTTGACACTAATCGTTTTACCCTTTCTAAGACAATCAACGTGGATTATGGCGCGTACATATCACATATGACCATGGTCTTGTTGGTCGATAAAGCAACTTTGGCTTTCTCTATGTCAACATGAATTCATTCCCATTGCGCTTTAATATCCCAAACATTTCTTTGAAGTTGACACACGTGCGTGTTTACAATCAATCGTTTATCGGGTCAATTGAGATGCCCACAACCTTAGCATGCGTACTTTTAGTCTCTGATCGTTCATGACCGCATCGTAAATTCTGTTAATCGTTTCTGATGTAGTGACATCATTCGAACCACTTGGAAGATCGTCGTAAAAAAATGCTCGTACAGTCCAACTTAGATTCAGTAGTCCAATAGTTTATTGTCGAAAAGAAAGGGGCAGAGTCCTCACAGACATCGCCGAGTTCCGGCTTTTATTTTATCATTCAACACAAATGGTTCTTTCACAAATCTTCAACGCAAATTAGTCAATGCTCTATATTTATTTTTTTTCCATTGACGTGAAATGATAAAAGCTGTTTGCTTGAAAAGGCTGTCATTCACTAACTAACGGACGTATTCGTTTCAAAAGTAGACAGACTCTTTACAGAGGTTACTCTTACGAAAAAATAGATTTACTTTAATTATAGTAGCGCCATCTCTTGCTGTGGAAGTTATCAAACTACTCTCGTACAATTGGGGTTCTAAAACGCTCTGTATGAAATTGTTGCAAGGAACCAAGTTGAGTATGCTGGATGAAAAACAATGACCACCCAACTGCTGTACGTGGCTTAGCACTATCAAGATAGAAATGCCAAAAATTACCATACTCAAAACAGTGTTTACCAGGGACAACGAAAAGGAGAGTAGCAAGACGTAAGAAAACATGGAAAAATGCAATAGAGGATATATTTGAAGAAAAATATTATATGGGGAGGAACGAAGCAAACAAGTTAGCAAACGACAGAAAAAACAGTGGAGAAAGTTGGCGATTAAAAACAAGAATAAACATTTACCTTTACGCTTAACGGTAGATACGCCACAAAGGTCTATTACAAATTGATTTTTATACGATTTAGACTGGAAATACATATTTCCAGTGTTATATTTAATATCCTTAACAGTTCGTAATTTTGGACGGTTCTATATATAAAGTCGAAAGAATTTCAGTGTTAAAAACAAACCAATTGAAATTAAATCTTAATTTTGGACGGATCCAAAAATAAGAAGTGATAGATAAACAGATTATGTAACTTTAAAGACGCCGCCTGTTATTAACAATGACGTTACAAACAATAAAAACCCTCATAGAGTATCAGTATTATTAATTATAGCTTTTCTTATGGATAAAACAAACAATCGGATATATTTTTAGAATACTGGCTGTGTGTGTTTTTTAATGCCGAGTTCTATTTGTTAACTGAACGCAATTAACTTAAGCTGCTGATCTACAAAAGCTATTTTGTGAGAAATTCTAAAAAAAATGATTGGAAGTTGCTCTGTGTTTGATTTGCAACATGAGACATGACAGCAATTGATGAAGCGCTGATATTGAATACTGTATTTATTACCGAGGGTATTATTTAAATTATTTTTTTTCTGTGTTTATTTTGCTCTCATACACAACAGCGATTGTTTACACAGTATCAAGTAATTAACATTTACATCACGAAAATATTATAGGGCACTTAAATAATAATAATCTCTCTTTCGTTTTCTATTTTTTCAAATTGCAATATCGATTTTGCCCCTTCCAGAAAACAAATTAAGTCGTGACTGTTTTAACAAGCTCGCTCCGTACGTTACATTTTGTCTTACAAAATCTGTTTATGAAATCAAATCAAAATCGTCCGTAGATTATCAAAGCAAGGTGCTTGCAAATTGACGTTTGTTACCGATTGAAAACTTTAGATTTCTTGCTTACAGATTAAGCATTATTACAATGGTTTCGAACAACTAAGAAGACAAACAAAAGGCTCTGAAACCAAATAATTTAACGAAAAAAGTCTCAAGACAAACACGAGATGTTTGGATAAGTTTACGATACAACATCTCAATGATACAGCAAATGAAGAGGAGTGTTAATGTTAACAATTCATTTTACCAATTACGCTCGAATATGAAATTGTTATATAATGACTGGAGAGCTCTTTAGCAAGTGACTTTCTATTATTTGTTGATAATTATCCAGGTCATTTTTACAATATAGAACAGAGATGAAAATGCATTCGTTTGGTACTTTTCCCTCCAAACACGATGTCTCGATCGAAACTTTTGGACAAAGGTATTACCAGTACCGTAAAATGTCGTCATCGAATTTTAACGAAAACTATAGGTGAACAGAAAATATGCTGAGAGCTTGGAATGTTAATAAACACTGAACAATTAGTTTAAAATAACCTACATTCGTATTGCAGCTCTTTTCAAACGAGAATGATATTTTTCGTGAATTTTGCAAAAATTGCTCCTTACTTAACTTAAAAAATGGGACAAAATATGTTGAAAATTCAATATGATAAATGAAATACAATGAATGACAGAAGCAATTGATTTTAACAGATTTTTAGAAATGGATGAAGATCTTTCGTCTTTCCAGCAATTGAAACAATAATAGATATCTTCATAATCTAAGTGGACCGGAGACTGACATGGTAATCAATAGGAAGTAGTTGCCATCCAACATACAAATACGAATGTTTCTTTAGCATCAAGTACTTTTCAGAGATTTTTGGAGATAAAGAAAAATATTCCAGAAGATATCTTTAGGTGTTTGTATCAACTTTAATTAAATTTATTTCAAACTGATAGTGTTTTCTCCATATCTCGAACTTATTTTTCTTGTAACTGCCCGTTCGATGATGCTTGGTCTAATTTTTATATTCTCACAGTCCCATTGGAGCATCTGTAGTCAATTATCACGGTTTGCCAGCTGTCACATGATAATATATATAGAATTTTTCTCAGATTTGCTTATTGTAATCGCAAGCTATTCGAGTAACATTTAACGCTTTACCACGATGCATTTTATACACAACTATTCATTGGACTAAGAGCAAAGTCCCGCTAAACCATGATTATTTATAAGAAATAAGAACAAAAAGGGTCTAGGAATCTTTCAACGCAAGTCAATAGCGGTAGATGATGACATTAAAGGCGCGGACAAAGATTCAATTTTCTCGTGTATTTTCGTTGCATACTACAATGTGCACAATATGCAAGGAAAACACATTAAGGAATGCAATTACTGTCCGCAACTTCCCTTTTACATCACCTACCACCATTGGTGAAAGTTATACAATTTTCTTCATGGTAAACGGTACTTAAGTTTGGAAAAATTTTCATGATATAAAGACAAAATTTTTTTAAACATAATTATATTAATAAATATTCGATAACTTATTTCTGCAACACCTTTATTCTTCCTTTTATGAAAAAAATATTTTTATGAAACGCAGAATAATCGGGCTTTGTGTTATTATGCTGACTTGTATTATTTATCGTATTGATGATAAAATGATAATAGTTAGAGCAACAAGATATATAAACATGAGGAAATATGAAGATAAGATTAAATTGTAATTCATATACGAGAAAAATTTTTTACCTATCAAACAAATTATTGCAAACTTACCTAAGCGTAGTTCTCCAAAATTTCCACATCCGATTTTCTTTCCGACCCTAAAATTCGGTCCGACCATCAGAACACCCGAATTTGAATTCATCGAGTGCCTTGATGAATGTGTTTCACCTCCTGCCCCCGTGCCTGTGTAAAAATCAAAGGATTTATTAAAATAAACAGTAAATATTTAGGAGATTCCTTTAATTCTTAAGTTTCTAATGAAATGTGAATATATCTCTAAAAAGGATTATATATTGATTAAGCTAGTTTCATTTTATTTTTTATGTAGAGTCGAGAACTCAAAAGATAAGAACAATAATGCCAGAACAATTGGTATTATTTGCATCACTCGTGTTTTCAACGTGAACTAAAATTAAAATTAAATTATGTAAAAATAATTACCATGACGTTTGGAATTCTTTTTCTGATCCATACTTCTTTTGATTAACAAATCTTGCCGCACTGCAATATAAAAACAACATGATAAGATTAATTTTATATAAAAATGAAAAAAATGTCGAGATATTATTCCTTGAGAATAAAAAAGAATATGAAGGCAAGAGGGTGAAGGGTAAATTTAATTTTCGCTTATTCAGGGTGTTTTATTAGGTTTTTATACGCCAGCAAATCCTTCGGGGATATTTTGAAATTTAATCATTATTTCAAAGCTTCTTGTGTAGCCGGCGCATTATTCAAATGTTACCTAATTCTAATTACTTTCAACATCAAATTCAATTTTTTCCCCTTGTTCATCGGGGTAATATTCGAAAAATCAATGCACAAGATATTTTTTTAATACAATGTTCATTACTGAAGTCCTTTGCGAGTGATCTTTGTACATTTATGCGCCGAGTAATAAATTACTATTAATTTATACAAAAATAACTGTTAGTTTAGTTCTAATGAATGCATTACATTAAGGTTAAATCCCAATTATTTTTATGTAATATCAAAGAAATAATGAGGCACTTTTTCTTTTTTATATATATATATATATATATTCATGCATATTGCCCACTATATCCTTTTCGAAGCCTCTAAGCCTAAAAAAAGATGCACGTTACCCTTAATATCAATTCTTACGAAACTGAAACGAAAAAAAGACAAGTGTATTGGAAGGTAAACAACCTCAAACATCAACTTGTCAATGTCGGCTTATTACCTTAAGAGATTTCTTTTAACAACATATTCGCATTTTAATATGCACTAATTAATCAAAAATGACCATTTACATTTATCCTATTTATTTTTTAAAACGATTTATTTTTTTATAAATATAAAGTAAATGTTATTTTAGCAGAACTTAAAGGAATATTCAATAAATAAACAAACTTTTGTCATCTATTCTATACTGTTTGTACAGATAATAATCATTAGCGTAGTTCAAAGTCCATTATCTTCGTTAAAAGAGATGACATTAAAACTGTGGTACCGGGATAAAGCCTTTCAAAAGAGAGGATTGTACCACAGAAAGACGCGTAAAATTATGCAATACAATCAATATCCAGCCTTGAAAGAAGAAGGGATCTCACCCCTCTTCGTCTAATTAATCTGATTTAAATTGAAAAAACATTGACAGGGAAGAAAGCGATTTCGCAGATCTAGTAACAGCTACTTTTTATGAATTTCGAATCTGTGAAAATTGACAATAAGAAAATAGACAAAATTACTTTACTTTTGAGGAATATTTTTATTTGCCGGGAGTTCAGAAGTGGTCCCATATATCCTCACATTGCCACCTAGTCATTTGAAAATTCACGAAATTTTTTACGCTTTCTTCCTCACAACTTGATGATATATTAAAAGGAACAAGTCATATATCAAGTTGCTAATAATTTCGTTAAATACACGTACTTATATGGGACCAGATACATAGGAATTGATAAGAATGCACAATCAACTCCTCCAGGATATTTTCCATTAAGGCGAAACTTCAAGTAATTTAAGGTAATTTTTTGTCCTTAAGAGCTGAAATCTTAAGCACAGCATGGAAGAAGGAAGCAAGGAAGTTTTTTACAGAAAAAATCTAGAGTCATTTTATTCCACTAGAAGAATTAAACCTGGCAATAATTTCGATGGCTATCATGCAGACATTTAGTTGCGTTAAGATGTCATTATAATGATCACTTTATGCGCATTCAATAATACGAAATTTTGAATTCTTATTAAATGTATCATAAATAACATTGAAAAGACTGCTAATAGAAACGATTATAACAAAAATGGGCACCTTGAAAAACGTTCTTTTTCTTTTAATTTTCCTGCGCAACTGAAGTAATTCAAATAAATTCAAACGGTACCCAGGCTTATGACTTATGACTCATTACGGAAATTTCGGGTTACGAGATAAAATGATGAATTTTTGATTCCGAAATCGAAAGCTGCTTCTAAGGTTATACATAACGCAAACTATAACAAATACAAAGTCGGCAGAATTTCAGCACGATTGACGTGTATTATGGAGAGATAATTAGAGATGACAAAAGCAGGTGGAATTATTCCTTTTTTGCCGCGACTAGATAGACTCGTGTCTATTCGCTTCGTGAGAATGGATTCGTGTTGCCCCGAGAGTCGGCAAAGCACGAGTAAGTAATAATTTCATCCGCCTTTGAGATAATTATATCCCAAAAATTCTCACTATATTAACTTCTGGATGTAGCATTATTTTATTATATGTTAAATTGTATCTCAAGAAATTTCCTTTATTTCTTAAACGAAAACAAAAAATTTCACACGAAATGTCTTTTGGAAACGCATAATTCCCTAAACCTAGGTGCCATTGTAATTGATGCTTTTTCATTAATACTACTTTTAATATCTCAACAATCTAAAACAACCCAGCAATATTTAAGAACTGTCAGGAATAAACATTCGAGCAATTCACAATTCTAACAAATATTCAATCTAGTGTACAGCTTCTTGCCAGATTTCATGACTTCTTACTAGTTCTACTGATTTAGTGAAAACTTCTGCCAAAGAAAGTAGTGATTTTCGTAAAAATTAATATGAAAATAGGAATCTAAGGCTGGCGATAACGATTGCATTTTGCAGTCGATAGAAGAAGAAGGATTCGACTTCGGATTCATCGATTTCTTTCTATCCACTGCAAAATGCAATCAATATACCCAGTGCTACACAAATCATATTGATGCACATAACAAAAGTCCCTGTCACCTTATAACCGAATTTAGCACGCTTAACTGAACACGCTAAAAATTAAAAAAATTTGATCAAAGTGACGTCATTAAAGTGATGACGGAGGCATGTATAGCTTATATATTGTTAAGTATTTACGATAAATATAAAAAACAAAACAAATTTCACATATCAATCGTATTAAATTTCCAATATCGCTAAGGTGCGTAATATTGATATAATTAATCCAGTAATTTTTCAACAGGCCAATCTAGTAACATTTATAATTTCAACTTGGCAACACTGCGATACAGTACATACAATTTTTACAGTACCAACCTCTTCACGGACAGTTTGAATGGAATTCCTTACAGATAAAGTTAATCTGAAACTATTTGTGAATGCCTTTAACCGTTATAAATCGAAAGATAGCAATAATTAAACCAACTTTTATATGTAAATTGTTAACCTTTCAATTTAAAAATCATTTATATCATCTCGACGAAATACGCACAGTTATGTTAATGTATATATATAATAAGGGGAAAATAAATAAATAAATAAATAAATAAATATTGAGGGAGAATTATTAGATATACATATATTTTTCTGTATCTCAGTATATAGTCTATAAATAGTTTATAAAATATTTACTGTGGTATCAACATGTAATAAAGCTTAAGTGAGAAAATGTGTTTTATGGAATGCCTAGCTTAATTTTATATAAATAATTTAAAGGTTATTACGTAATAATCAAGAAGAAATTTGAAGGAATCAAGTTAGAATTGAGCATGCAATAAATTATGATGTCTTATGTTTTAAGACTGCTGGATTTGGCATGTGGCACGTATACGCAAAATACTACTTGTATGAGTAATGTACATAAAAACATAAGACACTCTTCTAGACATAGGTACATTAACAAAAAAATACATAATTAGAAATAAAAAGTATGTATATAAACACAATAATGCTTACTTGTAACCGTTGTTACATTTAATTTCATGTTTGCTGCTGTTTACTAATTCATTCTAGATGGTCGGAGACAAATTAATGAACGAAAGTGAATAAGATTGAATATTTTAAGTTAACATAATGAGAAGAACAAATTTAAAGGTTACGTTACACGCACACACACTGATTGAGAATATTTCTGATTATTGAACCACTCCATGCGTGTCATATGATTTAGAATGATCAAAATATTGATGAAAACATAGGCTACTACAATAACAGTACAACAAATGAACTAATCAACCTATCCGAACAATGTTATTCCTCGAAAGCATTATCTTGGAGGAAAAAGCACACAAGAATATTACAATACGTTTATACGTACTACAAGCCAATCAATTGTAACCAGCTGACTAATAGAATACATAACCTAAAACCCGTGCATTTAATTTCGTTTCCTCGCTCTTATTTTAACTCACGTTGTCAAAATCCATGCGTAGATATGGTACACTTTTGATTTTATTTAAATTTCAACGTCGATCTTATCTTTTCTTTTATCAACTTATCCGGATATTTGCCTTGGATATTTAAGGTTAGGTATCATTTTTCTGTGACGTGTTGGATTAACAAAAGAATAAAATCAACCAGTTATTCACTTATTTTTCCAAGGATTGCTCGATTCTTTCGAATTATATTAAAAGCGTATTATCTCATTTTACTTTACTAAATAAATACGATAGATTAGAGCCTAATAGTAATATTCACTTCAGTATTATAAGATAAGATATAATGTAATTAATATATTATCTTTATGCATATACACATTTATATATGCATAAAAATATGAAACAAGTGTTTGCGGTGTTTAAGACAGCTAACGTTCTAAATAATATGGATTTAAACGAGATATTTTACGTTGGTGTACGACGAGATTCCAGGTAGATAGATGCAAAGAAATTAAATAAAATAACGCATTCATTATAAAGTTTAGGTATTATATAAACAATAATAAACGGGAATAAGATTGTAATAATGGCATGGAGAGTGTACTATATCTTTATCTAATATTATTTAAGCAAACTTATATAAGTTTTCAGGTATTACTTACCACAAATAGGGTATATCCAAGCAAATTATAATTACTAATTCACTAATTAGAAACAGCCATCCACTTTATTAGTAATAGTCTATTAAAGTAACGTAAAAGCACATTACAAATTAAATATCACATTTTGTTAATATCACAATATTTACTAGTTATTTGCACCCTTATATACACAAACATCGTATCGTATGCTGAATATCCGGCCTGTTCGGCAAATTTGATTCTCGAATTGTCCCACGTTTATATTTGGACAATTCAGAGAAACTAAATCTCTGGTAGAAAAAAAATTTATATAGATTTGTCTATGCGGCTACATCCACAACGCCATTACAAAATCATACCGGGTCAACGTCATTTTTAACTAAAACGATACAATCGACCATTTCAAACTCACATTAAAACACATATGGTTTAACAAATCCAACGCTATTAGCTATTAACTAACTGCTAAACACCAAAAAAAAAGTCTACCAACATCTCATTTTCAACAACTGACAAAACTAGTTATCGAGTTAGCCCCAGAACAGTCATATTTTATTTGCGCATGCGTCCTTTCGTCCATACAATTTCCAAAGCGTTGCCACCGATTTTTTAAATTCAATTTTCATTTATTCATATTTCATAGGATCGCGATCCCGATCGCAGATATATTTTACCGAGCTAAAAATAAATTATTTACAAAAGAAACGGAAAGAGATTTGCACAATTTGCAATGTTATTGAAAAAGCGAAGGCGTGGTGAATCATATGTTAGTTTGCTATGGTTACGTACATAATTTATATTTGAAATTAACGCGCGATTTCCTAAGAAAATTGAAAAATTTCCTAGAATAAAAATGTTACACATTTTACACGATTAATAAGGAATTAGTAAACATTAAATTTTACTCCAAATATTTTATATACATAAAAATATTTGAATGATGTAAATTAAGTAATTAAGAAGAAATCTCTGGGAATAAACAATAAAATCCATTTTTGAATAGAAACAGAACAAAAATTGTATTATTTGCATGAAAGGCGAAATGAAATCGATAATATAACAATAAAAAATAATTAAATTAGATTTAGAAGCGCCCGCCATATAGGCAACAAACTTAACACCGCTACATTCAAAAGAAGTTAGAATCTTACAAAATGCAGTTAACTTCGCGTCTATTATATTTGGTAACAGTTAGCAAAATTTTCTCAAAAATGTGTTTATAAACATATTTAGTCTTGTGAAAATAGCAAATGATTTATAGCATTCAGAAACGGGATGTTTACATTATTAATATGAGGTTTCAGTTTTCATTAGACAAGCAATAATGCTAATATTCCATTCCAGTAAATAAAGTTTTAAAAAATTAAATTTAAAGAAAAGTTCCCCGGTTCCTGATTTTCAGATTTACCTAAGTTCATGTTGAGTATTGTTGATTTTCGATAAAAAAAGTTACTTTAAATAAAATACAAGTTTTAGACCATTAATTATTAAATATTAAATTTTATTGCATAAAAATTTTATATATATATATATAATAGGATATATATATATATATATATATATATATATATATATATATATATATTTATATATATATATATATATTTCATACAGAAACAAATCAATGAAATTGTAGAAATAATTAAATTAGATTTAAGACGCTAGCCCTATAGGCAACAAACTTCACATATGTATGATGAAATATTACTTAGCTCAATTTACCAAATTCAAAATGCAAATAACTTGGTCCTTATTGCATTTTTTAACCGTTAGTCAAAATTTCGCAAAAAAAAATGTTTATAAACATATTTAATAATTTGAAAATAGCAGACGGGATGTTTGTGTTATTGTAATACGAGTTTTTGGGTATTATTAGTGTAGCAATAATTCCAATATTTTATTGGAGGAATTCTAAAGCAAGGTGTCTTGTTTCCTGATATTTCAAGGATTTAGGTAAGTTAATTTTGATTATTACTGATGTTCAATGAAATAGAGAAGATAAATAATATAAATTATTTTATTACATCCTTCTATAAAACGTTACAAAATAAATAATTGTTATTATTAAAATCAACAACATTAATATAATATTTTTATAACATTCAAAGTTATTTGTTTAAATAAATCACCATTCTTTTTATAGGTAATAACAATCTTACAACATGATAAGGTCAGTAGAAATATAACAATAAGTAGTAATTATTTAACCAACACGTTTATAATTAATTGCACTTGTTCTAATATTTTGTTAATCTGCCAAGTTATTGTCTTTGTTTATTTAATCTTGGTTAAAATTTGTTCTTTATTAGTAGATATTAAGTAGTATCTCCATTAAATGCTCCATCTGGAATATTCCTGGGACTAGGAAGAACATCTCAAAAACTTCTTTAGTATTATTTAATGTTCAAGAAAATATAATAACTTTAGCACCACTTTTATAGCACAGTCAAAAAATTTATCTTTATCTTATAATTGACTATAAATTCAACAATAATCTCATTCTACCATTCAATTCAATCGTCTCAATATCACTATAACAAGCAAAAGAAAGAAGGTGACAAGGACAACGAAGATTGTATCGCTAATTTGTGTGTAAGCCGTATAACATTTCTTTAGCAGCTGTTGTTCTTCTTCTAACCTTTGATCTACCACTATTCTGTGAAATTGAGTCGGAGGAATATCTAAAACATGCAAGTAAAATAGGTTCTCCACTAGTTAATTTGAGTAATACATACTGCGTTACATCAGGAGATTCAGATCTACTAGATTCGTTTGACCCTGTATTAGTTGTGGAAGACGTAGTCATTTGATTGGCCAACATTAAATGATCAGAATGTAAGATATGGTCTAGTAATTGTCCTCTGAGGTGATTCTCCTGTTTCAACTAAAAGAAAATTAAATTGATATATCTTTAATACATTGTAGATTCTCCAAAATCTTACCACTTGAAGCATAGCATCGTTTTCTTTCAATCTAGCATCACTCTGGGCAACTGCATGGCTCTTGCTTAATGTCATACCCAACAACTTATCTATTAAATATTTGGCTTCGTCTACATGGTAAATTGAACTAAAGACTTCTTGTACATTAATGGTATCCGTGCTATCTTGATAATCTTCAATTTCCATAACATTTTGTTGGGTCTCATTAATTTTCTCTTGGATATAATTTAGGTTCTCTTGAATATCTTCGATGTAACCATCCAATACACCTGTATCCTGGAATTTCTTTTTAAGCTGTGTTCTTTTCTCTTCAAGTAGTTCCAATTCTTTTCCTGGAAGAGGAAAGAATCATAAACTAATCTAAATTAAACTGCCGAGAGTTCAAGGAAGTTATTTGTGCATATTTAGAAGAATTGACATTGCAGTGATTGTGTATACTTGTAGAACTTAGAAAGGTGCTTGTTGTATATAAGTAATCTCTTTCTAAACGTACCTTCAAAGCAAATATAAAAGTCTTTTTAAATATCCTTTTTTCTAATGTACCTATATAGTTAATTACTAACATCTAAAATTGAGTACAATGGCTTTTAAAAATTTTACATGTTCTGTAATTAGTATTGTATGAATAAATATTTATTATTTACCTAAGGCTTCTCGTTTTTCTAACAAATTTTCCATTCTAATTTCTTGTTCAGTGATTCCTCGCTTGTTCAATGTGATGTTATTGATGGAACTTTCCAATTTTCTCCATTTAATCTTAGCATCCTTCTCGGAGTAGGATACGCCTTTATTCCTAGTACCGTATTTACTCCTTTGTATTTTCCTCAAGATGGAAACTTCCTCTTGCTTCCTCTTTAATACTTGTTCCTTAATTCTGTTTTGTGCTTCCATAGATTTGATCATATTTTCATTCTTCCTAGATTCCTTCTTCAGTTGTGCTATCTCCCTCAACCTTCTAGATTCGGTTTCTCTATGTCTCTGAGATTCTTCTTTCATCTTATTGATGACCTTTACCTTAGCCCTTTTCATTTCCAAAAGTTCGTTCTTGTAGGCTTTTAATTGGTTCTCGTTTTGGTTGTGCATCTTTAGAAGACGGGAGTGTTCTTTTTGGGCAACTTGTAGTTTTCTTAATTCTTTCTGCATGTCGGTTATCTTTCTGCTATATTCGTCTTTGATTTTCTTGATGGTATGGCTTTGATCTGGTTGGGTTGAATAGGAATTAAGCATCTTATCCCGTTCATCTTGGGTTGTTTTGATTTTCGTCTGCAGTTGAAGCAATTTCTCTTCATA
Source organism: Oryctes rhinoceros (assembly GCA_020654165.1). Taxonomy (NCBI): domain Eukaryota; kingdom Metazoa; phylum Arthropoda; class Insecta; order Coleoptera; family Scarabaeidae; genus Oryctes; species Oryctes rhinoceros. The sequence goes on along the minus strand of JAIOKQ010001013.1, from coordinate 10,282,893 downwards.
ATGTTGCTTCATCGTTTGCATTCTCCTCTGTGATAATTCCAGTTCGTCAATTAGCTTTTGCTTCATATCAATATCATTGGTTAATGATATTAATTCATCGTTTAATTTGGTCTTGTATTCCTTTTCATCGCTTTCACTATCATCTTCGCTATTATTCTCATCGCTATAAATCTCCGTTATGCTCCTTGTTAAAATATCTTTTTCCCTCTCTAGTTTCCGTCGTGCTTCCTCTATTAGAGATGGTATCTCTCGGTCAAGAGAATTACGCAAGCTGGATGATTCCCTAAATTTATTAATTTGTTTTTTCAAATGATCACAGGTTATATTAGCTTCCATAAGCCTAGTTTTCAAGTCTTCTATCTCCTTAACATACTCTTGCACCATATCTGTGACGTGTCCTTTATCTGATTCTATCCAATGACCCATAGCTTTCTCACTAAGTAATTGGGTATTCTTTAAAGTCAAATTATCTATGGTCTCTTGCATTACTTTGATGCGAGTTCTCAAATTATTTACTTCATCTTGGAGCATTGTATTCTCATAGAACATATCATTGACTGTTTCGATGCCGTCTTCGTCTATAATCCTTTTACCCTGCTTATATTCGATTAACTCAAGTTGTAGTTGAGCTATTTGCTGCTTAAGTTGACTTATTGTCCTGATACTCTTGTCTTGATTGATACATACTTTATTCTTTATGTTTCTAGCTCGATTGGCGTATTTTAATGTATTCAAGGTCTCCATAAAATCTCTATCACTAGGACTAATGCAAGCTATCATAACTGTCTTACTATTTCCACCCAAACTATCTTGGAGTAGCCTAGTAAGTTTGGAATCTCTATAAGGTACGTGTGAAGCTTTCTTATTTTTATCACCTAACGCCGAGATAACATTCCCCAAAGCTAGTAGTCCACAATTAATTGAGATACCTTCTTTGGCTCGGTCACCAGTAGCACCAGTTCGTTTGAGTCTTTCCGACCCAGCTAAATCGACAAAATGGAATTTAGCTGTTAAGGTTTCGATCCCATTGGAATCATCCTGGTCTGTTATTAGTTTTTGTTGTTTTATATGGATAGTAAATATAGCATGTGAACGACTAGATTGTGTATTCATTTGTGTACTAGCTGTAGTTCTTGACAGTGCACCTAATCTGAGGCATTGCAAAGTATCTTCAACAGAAACAACAGTTCTGGTTGTTATTCCTTTGACTTGAATGCTACCGTATTGATCTTCTTGAATCTTGTAGGCGTAGTTCTGTAAATTGAAAGTAAATTACCTAATAGGTGGCGCTGTGTACTTTATTTAAGGTATAAATTTACTAATTAAATTGATGTAATTTTAAGTTTTTCGTTATTTGCTCGGATTGACGGATATGGTTCTTATACATTTTGTTTCAAACAATACACAACGTAAACAATTCTAATTCAATAAAATATTGTCCGTTTATTTTAAACCGCCTACGTCACTGTGGCCTACATTAAAATTCAATGTCAGTTTGTTTAAATATCTCATATAACATTTTTGGAACGTTAGCTGTTGATGTGAAGGTTTCTATTCTGCTAAATTCTGCAATCGTCTACGCGTTTATCGGAATATAAAATAGAACCACATCACGATAATTGGAAATTCAAATAAACGAACCTTGTTGTATACTGGGTTATATAGATCGATTAGCTCTTCATTGTAAAGTTCCATAAATTGCGTACTTATTTTAAACTCCGGCGGTGGCACCCCGCTCATTTGAGCGTTGTTTATGATCTCATGGATCCCGTTAAATAGGTGCTCAATTGCCCGAGGAATTATGCCGATTTGTTCCGGTTTCAGGTCAACGTCAAAACCTGAACCCATTGTATATGTTTTCCCAGAACCTGTTTGACCATAAGCCAAAATCGTAGCGTTATACCTAAATTAAAGGAGATGTATCTAAGTTTAAATGTATTTAAAAATGCGAAATCTCACCCCTCCAATGCTGAATTCATCAAAGATTCTACGCATGTGCTGTAAACAATCTCCTGTGTTTCCCCTATGTCGAATACATAGTCATATGTGAAGTATTTATCCGATCCAAGTCTAATTTGTGGGTCTCCTGGGGTCACCGAGGTGCATAATTGACACATATCGATGATTTCGCGTGGAATTTGTGGCCGAATCCTGAAAATTTACGTTTTATATCATATAAATAGATTCGTCGTCTCTTAAACGTGTTTTTTTTTTTAAGTTTAAAGGTGAAAACGTATGTCGTATTCCTTAGAAATAACGATGTTTTCAGCTGTATACACCTACAACCTTCAGATTGGCTTGTCAAGCCATTTACCGAGCTGTGAGCAAACAGCAAATACTGGGCTAGCCTTAAAAATCAATACGAGGGGGAAATGGCGAAACAAATTTAGAAGCTCTGGCTGGACTTTTTTGCGCATCTGAAAGCTTCCTAATGTAAATAAATTTTATGTTAATCGCGAAAATGAAAAGTAAAAGCTCGGTTAGGTCATGCATATTTAATTTGGTTGATTTTAAGCAGTGCATATGGTAGAATTTAACATGGATAAGGTTCTCGTGTTATGCAACAACTTATCACAATTTTATTCAGAAACGTAGGCTGTGTGACCTTTTTCAAAAGCTATTAGTGATGAAAGGAAATAATTGCGATATTATACGAGGTGTAGTTAGAAAATGTAGAACTGAATTGCGTCTCTAGTATCGTTTTAATAATTAACAACGAGCACTATTGCGATGTCTATAATTAGCTCAATAATCTAATCTAATGTCCCCCAATGATAGCTCGAGAGACAATTGTTATGAGCGTATTTACTATGTAATCCTGCTCTCACATTCTAGTACATAATACATATGAATTCAAGTTTTAGATACGCATACGTACTTTACGGTAATTGTGAAAAAATTCCATTCATCACTCTTAAGAATGGATGTTAATGGATTTATCAAACGATTCCGATTCTATCGGAGATCACATAATAAGAAAAACGATATGGAGACTCACGTCATAGCCTTCGTAATATATAAAACAATATTTGACTTGTATATTTATTTAATTAACGAGTACATAATTTATTTTCGGATTACACAGATACGCGCAGATAAAACAGATAATTTTATTTTATTTTGGTCGCAAAAATCGTATTACCCAAGCGTTCTATGTGCTTAAAATGAAAGAAAGGATGCTGATACAGGTTATGTTGCGTAAAATAAAGGCTGCGGAATCATTCACACATATTTGCATCCAATGAATGTAATCTGACATCCATTTCTTTTTAACGGCGTATTAAATTAGCTCTATACACACAGTTACAGTTTAGAAATACCGCTCCTTTAAATAATTTCACTGGCCTACTAGCGCGCGGTGGGTGATATTACATACTTTTCTAGGAGTGGTAAAAACAATAATTAGGTTTAATATTATATTTAATAGTTTCCAGGGTTCTTTCAATAATGTCATATATACAGAGTGAATGTATTATTACATGTACATGTTCTATCGCCTTAACTTTAATCTGCGTAATATTGTACTAACTTGGTAAATATGAGATATTATTGTTAAAAGTAACATCTATTACAAAATTATGATGATGTGATGCAAGCGATTGTTGAAGCTGAATTATCATCAATACTTATTTTAAACCAAAATCAAAATAAACTTCGTATATGTATAAAAAAACAGATAAAAACCTCAAAAATTATCTTAGGAAAACGATTGCGTTCGGATACACCCGACGTTTATATTATATAATGATATTTATTTCCATCCGTTTTAAAAATTGTCAATCAGCCTATCTGTTAATATCTTAGTATTCTTTATAAATGCATTTTACGTATTCTTAGTGCAAACAAAGAAAAAAAAATCAAACAAAATTTTGTTTTCATGTTAGAATTATAACAGACAGATATTGAGGTGTAACATCGTATTTATTACAAAAACACATACTGCAATATATTCACATTAAAATGATTTTCACAAACATATATTTTTAGATAAATCACGCATGTTTTCTATAAGAAATAATAAAAATGGTAGAAAGTAGGTATTATGACGTCATAGATGTTTTAACGCTCATTTAAAAGCCAATGTTCATAGAGTTAAAAAAGATTTAATTTTTAATCACCGCGTAAACAGTTTTGAATAATAGATAACCCGTAAAAATGACAATCGATAATAGTTTTTACACAGACATATATATTATTCATCGTTAGAGAGGACAAAACCGAGTGAGATCATACTTTTTGCAGCGACTAGACGGGCTTGTGTCTATTCGTCTGATAAGAAAGGGTTCGTGTTGCCTATTGGTTTTCCTGAGAGTCGATACAACACGAGTCTGTCTAGTCGCTGCAAAACAGGTATGATTTCATTCGCTTTTGTCCTCTCTATTCATCATCTATAAAACATAGCTTATTACAGAAACTAATTAAATATAAACGTAGAATTTGACTAGAAAATAAAAACTCAAATACTATACTGAGACGTACATTTGAAATATTTTTTTAACAATAATATATCATTAACGAGGACATAAAAAACGCAAAGTTGTTGTTTTTTTATAAGTTTCAGTCAACAGTGGTAAGTAAGAAGTGGATTTATGAAATAATGCATGATATATGTTATTATAAATTCCGGCGGTGGTAGTTCTCTTTAAAAAGATCTTGCTTTCCGCATAAGTACGTCAACGTTTCGATCTTAGTTGCATGGACTTTCTTCTGAGCTACTACCCCTGCTGTGGGAAGAATTCAGCCGTCCAGAATAAGCTCCGTACGACCAAGAGCTAAACGATGCGGTTTCAACCAGGAAATCAAAACTGATTCTCTTACAACTTTTAAATTAATAAATATTCTTAAGACCTTCTAAATTCAGTGGTGTAGTTGGATTTCTATTTAAAAAATTATCATTGATAACATTTTGCCATTTTCGACCTCAACCCGATAAATGGCCCTAGCACCCCTTGAAAATTTTGTGTGGATGTCGACTTTTTAATCCACAAAGTATTTGAAAACATTCGAATAATTTTAGTGTGAAACGTATGTTTTACAGGGAAATCTAGCTCAGCCTGTATATACCAAAAAGCAATTAAAAAGGTATGTATATATGTCTTAACCTTTTCCAAACCTGATTTTTATCATTTTAAAATGCTAATTTGGTGCAGTAGAGAACGGGAATTAGAATTATTGATTTGGTTGGAGGCAAAAATGGGATAAAAATAACCAAAAGAAAAAGAAGCAGCTAAATATGTACTACGCATTTTCTAACTTTAGCAACATGTATTTTTATAAAATTTTTCGTTATCTTATCTAAAAAAGTAAGAAGCAATTTTTTTAACATTAACTGTAACTGTATGATATTTAACACGCAAAAGTTGTTATTAATAGAGTTATTGCTCTTCATTCATAAAATTCCCTTATTTGAATTATTGAATTTAGATTATAAGATATATTCTTTAGAGAGAGACGTGCTCCGAATAAAGCTTACAAATGTTCATTTAACACGTGCAGCACTCGTGATTTGCATATGAAAAATTTTATTTTGTCGATATATTATGTAACTATGACGACAGTTAAAAATAAAACTGCGTGTTAGAATCCGTATAAACAAAAATTTCAAAAACTTGTTCAGTTTTATTTTTATGCGAAATATATGAAAGAAAAAGCATCCTAGATTTCTTCTTGCAATTACAGTATTAATATTTATAAAAATGTACTGCATTCCCTCGCTAGTGATTCCACGTAATGACCCACATATAACTCAGCTATTGATTTCGAGATAAGCTACATTTTCCCTATATATTCCGAGAAAACAATGGCGTAGATATTGGGGATGTTTTAAAATTTTTAATCCAGACTGTAGACGCATAAGACTATCTACAACATTATACTAACAATAAACTGGTTTTAACTCTCCTTCCTAAAGTGAGAACATTCAAATGAATTCATGATTTGTAATACATAAAATCATGGGATCTATTGTCATAACACCCACACAAAATCATCATTGTGTTTCTTCGCTTTAGAGTGCACTCTGACGGCACTCGATGCGTTAAATAATCTTTACAGGTAAAAAGGATCAGCTCCCTATGACATAATCTTCAAGTTACATAATTCAAAGTCTTTAATATTACATCTAGTCTGTCTGCGAGGCGCGATAAGTTAGGTTAGTACTTTGCAATGTTTATATTTAAAACATGACTTGATTTATATTTGGAAATGTAAATCCAGCGGTAGGGGAAGAATTGGTTACTGAAATAGTACCTTCTTCGTGGTGTAAGTATGAAAATATTTTTTGGAGGTGCTTCTGTACTGAGCATAAAGTTCATTCACACCGTTTTCAAATTAATTAAAGCAGGCCAAGAAGAATTGTCGAATAAGGTTTACTTCCTTTTTGAAGGCGGAATAATTTTAATATTATGTTGGAAAGAAAACAAGTTTGTTTATTAACGCCTTAGGCAATAGATGAGATCATTTTTAAACATACAACTAAGTCAGAGTTGCAAATTAATAATTATGCATAGTTGAAATAAAAAAAAATACGTATATGAGTACTCCAATTCAAAAAGAGTGTAAAAGCGAAAAAATACATTTTTAATATTTTTTATATCTTTTAAATTTATTTATAGAAGCTAGATTACAACGTGCAAAAAATAATTCGCAATAATTTCGCAGAAAAAATACATCCGTAAACAATATTTTAAATTCTTAAATATATAAAACTGGAAACAGGAGACAGGTAAATTGTATGACTCAGTTATTAAGCAATAATAATTGGACATTTAAATTTGTCGTTGTTACACCACGTGTTTCATCGTTATTACGGTTGAAAATGTTGAATAAAAGCGTCCTTGCAATAATCACGATATATTATTTTCCCTTTTCTGACGTTTTGCACATCAAAGAGAAAAGACATAAAAGGGAAGTCGTAAAGTTTAAAACAAGATTCAATATTGTTACATTTTGAATGCGAATCGTTTTTAATGTATTGTATCTCATTAAAACCTACATTAAATATTAATATACCTCCATGTAATTTTTATTTTTAAGTTAGTGCAACCCACATATACCCATATACATGTAATTATCTATTTAGTAGCGAACTATGTTGTTTGAAAATTTCGTATTATCCACAAACGTTTCTTTTAACGATAATACACGATCTAAGCCGCAAAAATTATCCAAATATTCTTATCTAATAAGATTATTGTTCACATTCGGTGATAATGAAAATAAAATTAATTACCTTACGGCCACCCTAACTGAAACATCGTCTTCCATCCTTGTTCCTTGTTCCGTGTATCCTTTTTATATCCCTACGATCTTTTCAAATTTCGCACAGTAAAAATTCGACTAGGATGGGGAATCCTTCGCAACACTTTTTATCGCTAATTCATCACATTTTGTTGGTATTTCTAAGAATCTAATGTTCGCAAGCTTGTCCGCACGCTTACGCTTGATATATCATATTTTTTCACGATCTCATATCTCTAGCATTAGTGAAAGTGATGATTATGAGACAATACAACACTCTACCACAAACTAATTACCTATAAAAACAAATGTATACAACTATGGCCTCGAAACACTAGGTAGAGGTTCGACAACATAAAGTACCCCCACTACGTTCAGAATCACATCTGTATACGACGATGATATTCGTCTACCGTAGGTAGAATGGTAGAACATAATTTTCTGGGTGGATTTTACATCATAACCGAACTAATCAACATAAGTGATAATGAGCTGAGGAACGCATGATCTCCACGTCTTTGATATTATCTATTCGATACTTCCTAAATAATCAGATAATCTTTCTTTTTGAATAGCTGTGAAATATCTGTTACAGATAGTACATATCAGCAATTGGAAACTGTAACAAAATCGATATTATATACACACACGTATATATACGCTGGAGAATGCATTAAACACTATCTTAAGGGCCTGTTCTCGCTAAATACCTCGTTAGCGACACGTCTCGTGGTTAAGAACACTTCGATTTCTATACAGGTTTTAATCAGCAAGCAGTACCGGCAAGAATCTTACAGTGACTCTACATGAGATGGAACATCTTGTTTTTTTTCTGATTCGATTCATTCGATATATCAAATCTATTCAGCAATTTCTAGAACAATTTTTATATCACCACCCGAATGTTTGATATTTCCTTTCTGAAAGTTCCCTTTAGTTTGTGGGCTAAGCATTTTCTGAAGTTAAAAATATGACCACTAGAAATACGTTTTATGCCTGCAGAATCGATTGTCGAAATTCCTAAGCTTTTATTTTTTTCACTATCGGCTAGAAAAAAGAAAGACAAAATTACTGCAAAATTGTCGTAATTTTGAAAGGCTGTAGCTCTCAAACTGAAAAATATAGAAAGTTTTGGTTTCCATAGCTATTGAACTTGTCGAATACTATAAATGAGCCAACTTAGAACTCTTTTGATTAACTAATGAAGGATATGCGAAAAAATTGGAAGGAATTTGAGAAATTGTCATGACTACAGAAGACAAAGGCGTTGTTTGCAGCGACTAGACAGATTCGTGTTTCGTCGACTTTCGGGGAAATCAGTAGGCGACAGAAATCCTTTCTTATGAGATGAATAGACACGAGTCTGTCTAGTCGCTGTAAAAAAGGTATGATTTCATTCGCTTTTGTCCTCTTTAGTCATAACTGAAAGGTTCTAGCGCTCAGACGATAAGAGATTGAAAATGTTAGTTTCTTTAGTTAGATTCAGGTCATTTGATATTAACTAATAAGCAATAATTTATGAAAACAAAGTTAATTTTACATTTAATTTAATATTTTGATTATCGTTCCCAACGATTTCGAACGATATTTATCGATCGATTTAGCGATATTTTCAATAATCACCTTTGAATGCTTGATATTATTATTTTATAACCAAGATATGTATTTCTTAGTGCTAAAAATCATTAGTGAGTGTTTTTGAATATCTTCAAGTTGTTTTCGGATAAAAATGAAAATTAATTTTCAAATTGTTAACTTCGGAGCGTTCTTGCAAGTTTTCGGATGGTAATAAAATTCTTAATGATATATTTAAAAATCAACCGTAGTCCATAGTGTGTTACTTAATTTATCCTTTGAATTAGGGTTTGAAAAAATAAAAATAATTAGTGTTATAACTGCTAACATATAATGTGAATGGACACAATTCTGATAGATTCAGACCTTTTAATTGTGAAAAAATAATGTTTCTTTTTTTAGCCTTCAAATAGTAATACCTAGGTGAGATCATGCAAAAATGACTCAGGTACAGTAAATGAAATATGTATTTCGTAGAATTATGTTGTCGCTTTCTTTTAGGAATTCATTGGTACTTGAATGACTGTGGAGTTGCTAACAAGTCTCCTCAAAGAAAATATGTTTTCTTTGTTGGAAGAGTTGGTGGAAGGAGGAAAAGATCCGTCAGGCATGTTTTTTGGACGAGACAGGTATATCAACGTGGGTGTCTCATAATTCCCATCTCGATTTTTTCCTTTTTTAAAAATAGCTTTTTTGTAAACATATCAATTTAATGTCGTCTAAAGCTGATCCTGATGAAAGAAAAAATCCTTCGATAACTGTTTACTTTATATTTCGTAAACATGTTTTCCTTCTGCGCATAATATCCTGCTCGCAAAGCTCCTCTTAAGGACCTTATTTGCCATCGCTTTTATGTAGACGTAGAGGAATGAATGTAAGAAGTTTCAATATTAATTTATTAATATCTTTCCTCAAATATTTTCCGACGAAAAGGAAAATAACGCTGGAAATTAAAAAGAAAAATTCTGTGCCAAAAATAATACATTTTGAACTGGAAGCGTTTTAAAATGAACGATGGATATTATGGAATATACGAAATACCAATATCAACCTCGTAATATGTTTTGTCAAATATTTTCCGAGAAAAAGGAAAATATTGGCGGAAATTTAGAACAAAAAAAGAACGTATAAAATACATAAAATAGCGGATATTACGGAATATAGCAAATATCAATATTAATCCAGTAATACGCTTCCACAAATATTTTCCGAGAAAAAGGAAATTGGCGGAAATTAAAAAAATCTATACCAAAAAAAAGATACAGTCTGAACGGGCAGCATTTTAAAATATAAAATACATAATGGAATTTGCGAAATATGTTCTAGAGGAAAGGAAAATATTTCCAAAAATTTCAAAAAGAATTCTATACGAGTATAAGTAATAACTTTTGAATTGGCAACATTTTAAAATATAAAATCATTCATGTTTTCCTTACAACTCTATAGAATAAGTACTATATTTATAGATTACTTGCTTTTAAAAAGAAAACTGTCATTTTTGCTTATGCTTTCCTTAGAAATGTATAGCTTAATCAATATTTACAGGAAACAAATTGCTCTTTCATTCTGTTGTTACATAATCCACCAATCGATTTTATTGTTGGAAAATTTACATGCTTCGTCGTAACATCTTTTTGAATTCGATAATGTAAACGAAAAAGAATGTGTTTTAGCATCATGTATTGCAGTTATGCGGTAAAAAGATGATAAAACATTGGATGATTTTATTCCATTGAAATTTAGCGATAATTTTTCTGACATTCCACTAGTAAGAATTTGAATGGTTTCGCCTAATCGGCGCTGAGCACAGTCTGATAGCACTTTTGAATTGTTTAATTGTGATTGGACTGAGCAGCCTTAAACAATTGTATTTTCCAGCGTTCCAACGATACAAAATTTTAAAATTCGAATAAACGGGATCGGGAGAAAATTCTAGATTAATTATTGGAAAATAGTGGGGAATTGGTAAAATACGTTAGCGGTTGGCAACGCATCCTCTGTCCTTGTTTCCGAGAGAACGAAAGACGTAGATTCATCTCTTTCTTTTCATTTCTGTGCTGTGCTGGTAGAGGCAGGATATTTCGCCGGGTCAATTTGCTGATATTTTTATATATATATATATATATATACATACGTGTAAGTATTAATTAAATTCATTTATGTGTTATTATTGATTATATTGGTAAATAATTGGTTTCATCGTAAATCCCGCGAAATGTAATTTGTCGGTTTCTTAATAAATGAATATCCGAGGTTTTAATGGGGTCCGTCCGCCATCTTGCGTCCTTGTATTATAGTTTGTGGACCCCGAATCGACCTACCATTGTATAGTCTTGATCTAGTCGTTCTCGTATGTGCTAGTGTTGCTCCTTCCATATAATTTCACTAATTATTTCATTTAGTCCGTAAGTTGCAAGTAAAATATTTACAAATTTAAGTAAGAGGGTGTTTGTAGTTTTAGTGGAACTATTCGAAAAAAGGCGAAAATTATTTTGTTAGACGTCGATTGTTTTCCGAGGCATGCTTTGATTTTGTGTTACTATATGAAAGTTTGACCTTCAATATTTTGAACGGTTTTTTTTCTTTTATAATTTCCCTAAGACGTTTGAGTGATTCAGTTTTAAATACGGGTTGTGCATACGAATTTTGACGTAATTATTTCGTCGAGATGTGTCAGTTTTTGGGCAGGACGAGGGTGCATAATCTTGTCGGCAATATTCGGTCCCAGCACGCCATTACCACATACCCTCGAAATGGATTTTTAACAGAAATCCATTCGAATATTTCGGCATGAATCATTATTTTAATGGCGTTTAATTACGCTTTTTCATATTTCTGTAGGAGTCACGAGATTTTCTTGCAATTTACGTCGCATTTAGATTGAAAGGTGTGGCTTAGACGGCCATATTGGAAAAACCGGCTGCTCAAATCGTGTCTGCTCGTTTATCGATAACTTAGGGGTGGTTTGTCCCATACTCACGCATTTTGCATGGGGCATTTGCGCTATTTATAGCTTTAAAATCGCATCGGTCTGTTCTTCGGAATTCAGTATTCAGACGGCTCTCATCAAAAAAGGTTATGTGCCTTCCGTCTTATTGATTTTATTTTGTTTTATCAGTTCTATCGTTGGACATTGGGACTTGGGAACATTTTAACGCGATTTTTCTTCGTTTTAGGCTAGACTTAGAATAAAAGGATAAGAAAAAAATGTCTCAAGTAGACAAGGATGAATTAGTTCAACGTGCCAAATTGGCCGAACAAGCAGAACGTTACGATGATATGGCATCAGCTATGAAATCAGTTACCGAAACTGGTGTAGAACTTAGTAATGAAGAAAGGAACCTGCTGTCCGTTGCGTATAAGAATGTTGTTGGAGCTAGGAGATCATCTTGGAGAGTGATTTCATCAATTGAGCAAAAGACTGAAGGATCCGAAAGAAAACAACAGATGGCCAAAGAATACAGAGAAAAGGTGGAGAAAGAATTAAGAGAAATCTGCTACGACGTCCTGGTGAGTTCTCACAAATTTACCCTGGATATTATTTACCATTGGGTGGGGCAGTTCTAAATTGATCAAATTCAAATCAAAACATAAGTTTTTCTTGCTAATATTCTTATGGAAATCAATACACAATATCTTTTATTGCCAACTATACACTTTTAAAATTTTATTGACATCATGCCAAAATAATGAAGGAAGCAAACCGTATTATCTACAGGATTAAAGTATGATAAAGATATTTTTTTCAACCGGAAATAAAAAATCATAATAGATACCAATAAATCACGTATCATCCCTCTAACAAGTCATTCCCATTCAAAATGTTTAGAAAAATCAATACTTATGAGGACACTGCAGATTTTTCGTATTATATCTTATGGTGGTTATAATTAATTCAAAGACGCTAAATTTAGATGTTTTTGATGATGTTATAAAGCCCATAATGCCAATCAATATTCATAGGACGCTCAGTTCATTATTATTTGAATATTGATTAAGTAAGGAGTACAGAGCTCCAGCTTCAAGATGAGAAAAGGGATATTCACTTTTAAATTAAGTCTGCTTTAGCTAACTAGAGGAAATTAATTTATTTTGTTTTATATTGAAATGATGTCGAGATCTCAAATTAAATTAACTTTCGTTCTTCTGATGGGACAAATGAAGAAATTTAATTGACTGATCGAAATATCGTTTTATTTTTTTCATTTATAAATATCGCGTTTTTTCTTGCGCCAATTTTGTTACATGGTGCGATTTTACAGGGTCTCTTGGACAAGTACTTGATTCCAAAAGCCAGCAATGCCGAATCAAAAGTATTTTATTTGAAGATGAAAGGGGATTACTACAGATATTTGGCAGAAGTTGCAACTGGTGATGCAAGGAATAGTATGTATATTTATATAAGCACTTACTTAACTTATCTATTGTATTGTAAAGATGTCAGTCACCCAGGCGACTTTTGCAAGTGTTTTTCCCATTATTTTTTTTTTTTTCATTTCTCTAAAGAAAGGAAATTTTTAATTAATTTCAGCTGTAGTTGACGATTCACAGAAGGCATATCAAGATGCGTTTGAAATCTCAAAAGCAAAGATGACACCTACACATCCAATAAGGCTAGGTCTAGCACTCAACTTTTCTGTCTTCTATTATGAAATTTTAAATTCACCAGAGAAGGCTTGCCAGTTAGCCAAACAGGTCATTGTCACTTTATTTTCTTTTTAAATTGAAATTCCTTGCAGGTGCAGAATTACATGTGACGAAATAAACCAATGCCGTTTTGATTATTTTATTTTTATTTTTTTTTATTTTTCGACTACCTTGTCCTACACTTGGTTTTACTTTCTGTCAAATGGAGTAAAGCAATTTTTGTGTTATGTTACATAGCTGTGGTCGAGGATTCGCAAAAGGCGTACCAAGAAGCATTCGACATAGCAAAATCGAAAATGCAATCGACACATCCTATTCGCCTTGGTCTAGCCCTTAATTTTTCGGTGTTCTATTATGAAATAATAAATTCACCCGCCAGAGCTTGCCATCTAGCGAAACAGGTTATGAATGTGTTTATTGTCATAATAATAATCTTGTGTGAATTATATTTGGAACTTAACATTGGATTTGACACATGTAATTCTACATCCGTATTTTTTTTTAATTACTAACAGCAACTCATTTTTTTAATTTTTTTTTTGCTATGTAAGTAGTATAAAGTGTAGCTAAATTTGCTTTTATTCTTTTGATATCCAGTAGGTATATAATAGCATGATTAAATAATATTTTGTAGGCGTTTGATGATGCAATAGCGGAACTCGATACGCTAAATGAAGATTCTTACAAAGACAGTACCCTCATTATGCAGCTTCTCCGGGATAACCTGACACTTTGGACGAGTGACAATCAGGTAATTTCAATTGTTCTTTTTCCAATATTGATGCTAACTAAACTTTCTTTTTTACCCTTGTTATGTTTTTTTTTTTTTTTAATATGTTGCAGGGTGAAGCAGATGAGTCGCAGGAAGCTGGTGATAATTGAAGTGTGGTGTCCGTTTTTAAAATTAATCGTTAAAAAAAATTTCATGTAAGTTAAACCGTATTCGTGGAACTGGTTGTGAAGTTTCACATGAAACTTTTGATATTTAAGTAACAATGTTTTTAGTGAAATATGTAAAATGTTATAAAAATTTATGTTCCACCTCACACAACTAAGTTACTTCATTTTTCCAGCATTTGAAATAGTTGTGTGATTAAAAAAAAAAACATGATACAAATTTGAAATTTACAACAAATTCAAGATCAATACGTCAGTTTGGGCAGTTTTCTGTTTATTTTTTTTCGGGCCGGCCCCCACAGTACTAAGGCGGTAAGGTCCTGCTTGCACCTCCGTCAAAATCCTATGGGGATCGGTCTCCGATAATAATATAATTTTTTCTAAATACCTTTATAATTTATTTGATTTCTTTTTAATTTTTACGTTCTAACTTGTTAAACATTAAAAGATTATTTAACACTGTTCAGTTCTTATCTTTTTTTTTCTCTTTTATTTTTTTATTTTGTATTCGTCCATTGTTGAAGAAGTCTCCTCGAATCATGTACCTATACATTTTTACCATGAATGAAGAAAAGAATTAGTCCACTTTATTTGCACTACTGCATGAGCCGTTTTGAAGCTCCCGAGCTCCTTTTCGCTCCCCATTTATTATTCCCCCATGAAAAAAAGCCCTACCCTTGTTTACCATCAAAACTCACTTTGGATGTGCTATATATTATAAATGTATGAATATGTATTAAAATAAACTGCTATCAGCTCTATTTGTTTTGTTGTATCTGCGAATTATATTTGTCAGATATAAAATAAATTTTTAAAAACCTAGCTAACCGTAGTTTACGACAAAAAATGAAGCCGTTTTCTTGTGGTACCTGTTAAAATACGGTAAGCCTATTAAAAGGTAAGTATAAATGATGTATTTTTGCATTAAATTAGTCTCTAAAGCAGGAACTAGAATATAATGAAACTTGGCTCTAGAACTTGCTGGTAAAATAACATGGAATTTTTCATTAAACATTCTTGGAAAAACCAAACACTTGCACTTGTCTGTACACGGAAAGAAATGTAATTCGTGTTTGTCTTTAAAAGGTGTAGAATTTCAGTAAAGACCACAAAATCGGAAATTTAGGAATCGAAAATTTATTTGAATCGTCATAAATGTGACGTCATTTTTGTTAACCGATTTATTTCCGACCAATCAAAAGCGAGATCGAGGTATGATGTTTCACGTCATTGGTGTGGTGTTGTTATCGGTTTAAATATATAAACCACAGTAACGAAAAAATTATTCAAACATGTTCACTACATTGCTTTTTTCTCGTTCAGCTTTTGTGCTCATGCTAGCGCATTCTTATCGATTTTTGATACTAATCGCAACTTTTTCGCGTCACTATTGATAACGAAGAAATTAGGTCAACAATAAACGTTACGCAAATTTTTACTTAGTACAAGAGAATGAAATAAATTCAAATTGTATCGTTTATTACATACCATACGAACTAGCAATTAATCAATTATATCATAGGCAG
The DNA here is from genome assembly GCA_020654165.1 of Oryctes rhinoceros. Lineage (NCBI taxonomy): Eukaryota > Metazoa > Arthropoda > Insecta > Coleoptera > Scarabaeidae > Oryctes > Oryctes rhinoceros. Next base: position 10,267,009 of record JAIOKQ010001013.1, on the reverse strand, counting down.
GAGACAACCACTTTAGTGTTAATTCGAACTGCTATTTGCGTAGATACTCTTTTCAACGGCGAAAATCCAAATTTAAAAGTGGAGTAATCATTTCGTCATTGTAATATAAACGGAGATTTTGAGAAGCGGACAGCGTGGTTTTGAACGCGTATATTTTATATTTAGACTAAAAAAATATATGCGAAGGTTTTATTGAATCAAAATTATATTTTAGATGTAACTTTTTCGACTTCACGAGCGTGCAAGGTCAATCTCGGGTTCGTTTACGAGTTTTCCCGTTTAAAATGAAACGAATTAGATATGAATGAATTTGTTACTTTATTTAAGAGTTCCCCTCCTTAATAAAATAATCAAACGACAATAGTAATTTATTATTGACAAAAAAATAATGAACAAAGTAATAAATAAAATACTCCAATATAAAAGTAAGTAAATTAACTAACAAAGCTACCTATAAAACTAGATCTAATTCGACTGGAGTCGTACAACCGTGTTTATTTTAAGCGGTATAAAAGATACAAAAATCCCTATTAAATAAGTAAAAAAAATTAAGTTATCGTGTCTGGATAAAATAATTAGTGCATGTATTCAGCTAGGAACTTTTGCTTATAAAGAGTATAATTAAGATTAATTATCATTCAGACACTAAACGTTAAATTTATAATTAACGTAATTAAATTAGATGTCTTGCTTTAATAGCTCAAGAAGTAGAAATTTCTCCTGTTCCTTTTGCATCTGATCTTGAAGCAGCCTTTCCAGCATATCTTGAAAACGTTGACGTAGATTTAAATTTTCTATGCTTTCAAGCTTGCATTCTTCAATTTGTCGCCGTTCTTTTAGTATTGTAAGCTCTATGTCCAGTTCTTCAAGACGTGCTTCGATACTTGCTAGAATTACAGACGACCAAAATGTTATCAACAAAATTTATAGTCTATATAAAAGCAATGAGATTGTTTTAGTATCGTTACCTTTGCTTAAATGCTGACTGGAATAATTCAACATGCTTTGTTGTTGTTGTTGTTTCTGGCGATAGTAATCCTCTAGAAGAGGCAGAGATTTTTGCATTTCGCGAATCATCTCGCTGGAAAACTCTGTAAACAATTTCAAATCGCCAGATGTGTTCTACAAATTCAAAAAGTGTAAAATTAGATAATCGAATTCGCTGAAAAAACTTATTACATTTGAATTTTATTGATATACAGGTTCAAGACCAAGGAAGTAATTAATCTTGAACCTTGTTATTGTTGTTTGTTATTAGATTGGAGGTTTGATTCAGTAGCATGTTTAAGGCTTATGTACATTATCTTAAACACGCAAACACGAATTAATAGATATAAAATTACTCTACCATTACAGAATTAGAATCTGTTAAATGACTATCATCTGCTGAATTCTGACTGTTTTCATCTAATTCTAATACATTAACAGGTGCATCTTCCTCTTCCTCAGAATCACTAACAGCTCCTCCAAATATATCATGTTCAGCAACATTCTTGTTAGCTTCACTGGGTTCTTTTTTAATGACAATCCCTTTATTGATTTTATTTTCGTCATCTTCGTTTATAACTTCCCATTTCACAGAAACAGCCTCGTTATCACTTTTAAATAATCGTTTCACTTCCTTTTCGATTTCTGGAGCTTCTACATATTTCTTCTTTAGGGTTTTTCTAAATCTCCTGCGTCTAACGTTCTTCGTTGGTGGAGTAATACCATGTGGCCATAAATATTTCTTTTCCACCTTATTCGGATCCTTCTTCTTTTTCTGTGGGGTGTCTTCATCTGCCGTTGAATCATCGTCTTCTCTACATAATAACATCTGACATATGTCAGCTGTTTTGTAGAAGCCTTTTCCATCAATTGTTTTTAATGATTCTACTATTGTTGGTAAATCAACGACTTTGCCAGTCATTAGCCAGTGATCAACACGAACTTCACCATGTCTCATATCGTTCTCAATTTTTATAGTGATACGATCTTTTAGGGTGCTATTGCTCCTAATTGCTTCACGAAGAACTTTAGCTGGGTCCTAAAGTAGTTTAATTGAATTCAAAGTAATAATGAAATTAAATTATATTTACCGGTGGTAAACGTAGGATAAATTGTGATTCCAGTTCTGCAGCAGATTCATTTTCTTGACCACGATACATTTTAGATAACAATAAAGTTGTTTTATTCGTATTTATTTGATACTTAATTCTTGCTCTCTTACCAAAATTGTAGGTTATGTTTTATCTTATATTGATTTAGTCATATGTTCATAGTTATTTTGCCATTAGATGAAGATAATGTAGTTTAGTAAGATGGCGCTAACAGTATCTTGATTTTCCAATAAATTGGCTTGTAGTTGCTTGAATTTTAAAAATGTAAGTGGGTTTTTGTTTAAATTAATTAAAGTGAGAGGAGAAATAAAAAAAAATAATTGCTTCTATATATATATTTTTATTACATCAATTTTCCATACATTTAATCTCTATTAAGTGCAATAACCACTGAGATAGACGTGCGTCAATAACTTAGAAATGTTATTTTAACACTTCTAAGATTCACATTCAGATGGATATTCGTGGTTATTACATTACATGTTGTAGATAATATATGTAAACTCGTAAACATTGTCACAACATTTAACATTTAGATACATCTAGAACAATGGCAATGTAGATTTAGAATAGGTTGTTAGAATATTGGTTACCATTGGTCATTCAAATAATTAATTTTTTGTTTTTCGCGTTATAAAAAAATATTTGGTTACATTTGAGCTATATAAATCTAATAAAACAGAAGACATTACGTGACAACTTAGTACCTAACAATTAAAAACAATCACAAATTTTAGAATTTCTTATTTTTTTTTTGTTAATCTTAGTGCCAGTTATAATTGTTAATTTGGCCATATAATTCGTTTTAGAATTTTCAGGGACAATTCGGTTTAATTTAAAATACGAATTAAAAGAATCTCTTAGAATCATCTAACGTCTATACGGTTTGTATTCATACTTAATTTAATAATCACAATCAGTCGCGGTTGGTGGTGATATAAATCAGAAATCAAATATAACATTTCAATTTCCTCGTGTATTTCCGTACAATGTACACAATACATACGTTATGTTATAATTGATCTTCCATTTACGTCACCAATAATCCCAACTAATTTCAATCATAAAAATAGTGACGCCTTGTGTAAACTGTTAGAAAATATTGTAACTAGACGAATTAGTGTTGAAAAATTATCACAGATTTGTATTTAAAGAATTAAAAAAGTATACCTTTTTGTTATATAAATTTTGGTGCCATTCTTTTTTTTAGTTTGTTATCTAGGGACGATTAATTTTCATAAGAATCCTCGTATTTAATATAATATAATGTAAAATCCTTCTATTTTATCTACTAATATTCATTGTTCATAAACCTATTTCTGTTTTTTACTTATACAAGTAAATAGATATTAGCGTTTTTTACCTTTAAGGGTAGTCACATAAAAAACGATTGGATGAGAATTAAGTATACAATACTACGCACGTTACTACGGATATATACAGAACGGAGGATACGGGTGGAGACATGACTGTCATAGTAACATCACGAGCCTGACGTTGAGTGCGTCGTTCGATGTGCATTCCCCACTTCTGTTTCCCTCTCTCTATATATCCGTAGACCTCTGAACACCATTGTATATGTGTTGTTGTAGTATCTATATTCCTAAATTTCCAGGGTTTCTTTTTTTTTTATGTATTAAATAAAATAAAATAATACTGGAAATAACATCTGGTAAAGAATATCATTGAAGAATTCACATCCTTTTACATCTTATTTTGTAAAAATCTCCAACCCTTAAAGGCTAACGCCGATCTATAAGAGGATAATATAGGGAAATACATGAAATATCTAAAATTTAAACAAACATTAATAGTGTTTAAAAGTTAATTCGTGCATTAGATTGTTAAAAGGTTTTACAGTGAGATTGATCACTTTTAAAGCCTCTTCAGTGTTAACAATTTATAAAAAAATGTACTGAAGAGACTTCGCTAAGTGAGAAAGCGTATAGTGGAGAGGGTGCAAATTGCGGGATCGAAATCATTCCAATGCTGCAATTGTTTCAGTATGTGGATGAAATAAAATTGTGTATATGATATGGTAGAGATTTAGTGAATATATTCTTTTTTTCTTAACCTTATTCATATACGGTTCAATTTACAATTAATTTTAAGCTTTAATTTCCATTTGGCAAAGAGCATTTAGAGAATAATTCATACAGTCTGTTTCTGAATGGATTTAATGAAACTCTATTTCTTTTCAAATCAATGTTTGGATTTTTCTTTAAAACAAGAGTAGACGACGTTGACAATACTTAAATAGTTAGCATTAGAGCCCAATAACAATTCCGAAAATTAAAATTTTATAAAATTACATTTTAAAATATATCCAAGACAAACTGCATAAGTCTGTAATAAAAATAATGCAAACTTATTTTAAAATGTTCAAGAGATCTCAATAAAAAGCTGTACATTCTAGGGGGGAAAAAATTGTCTTTACGAATTAAAAAAATGAAAGATTGAAACCTGTAACTTTATAAGGTTGGTTCTTACGAAATTAACTATTTATGAAAAATGGCCATTTCTTTGATTTTGAACAATGGTGATATTTTAGATGTTCAAAACTGTTAGAAAAGATCATTTTTGTAGATGTTTCACATAAATTTCACAACAGACACAGTGAACTTTAAAACTGATATTGATCAATAAAGTTTATTGTTGAGTATTCTGACATTTGATAGTTAATTTTTAAGAACCTATTTGTATGGTACAAGCTCCAGTTTTCATGAATTTTCAATCAGGATGTAGAGCTTTTTATGCACATCTCTTATATATAAAAAAAATACTGCCTCAGTCCATCCAGAAACAGACCGCATATCCGGTTTTCCAAAGTTGTTATTTTTATATTTCAACGAGTATGGTTGAATACTTCCCCTCTGCTTTTCTCTAATAATAAAAATAATTATAGTGTTTATTGACCAACAGGTGACTCCAATTACAGGACAAATATGTACAATACATATTTGCTTAAGTAACTTTGCATAACAACAAAAAGAATATATATTCTGCATTATACTCTCGGGTGAAAATATCACTTAATACCTTTTTAGTACTGTTAAAAGTATTAAAATTATGGTACTAAAGGCAATCATTTAGTGCATTGTGACTGTAGAGCAAGCATTACAACGCTTTGATTCCCTCGCGTACCTTGTAGTATGCAACAGAAACTCACGAGGAAATCCAAACGTCGTTATCATGTAAATTTATTCCGTAAGAAGAAAATTACTGCTGCGTAACGCGAAAGAGCAGAGCGAGTCAATAAAAATGGCCAGAATCACCTGATATCTTATGGTTAATATTGGTGTTTTTATAGTAATATTACGTTAACATTAATGTTACTTTGCCAAATGCGGCGGTAAAAGTCATTAATTAAACCAGTCTTGTTTATTCTTTTTAGGAAATAGAAATTGCATCAAACATGTATCGAGAAAATTACAGTGGTATCTCGGTGTACGGCGGTAAAGATACTGAACATTTATGAACACTATAGTGTTCAGAAATGTTCGGGTTGTGAAAGGAAATTCCAAAACCGAAAAGTGTTTCCAGATCAGAAACGCGCTTTGCAACATATACGGATCTGGTAGAATTTTCGCGCGATTCGTGTACCTATATGCTAGAAAGAGATAATTATAATGTATAATCTAATACGATCATTTGTATTTCACCGTGCGTATAGGGAAAGGAGTCCTGCATTTGTATATGTAAAATTGTATTTAAAATGTGTTTTTGATCATTTTTCAATTATGAAAAAGGATTATTTCTATTTCCTCTATTTGTTACATGAGAACATTTGATTCCAATTCAAAAATTTCACATTACGAAATGTTTTTTTTTTTAATCAATTAATTCCGAAAGCCGAGGTACCACTATGTATATTTAGAATAACTCTATATATATTAGTAAAATATGTGATAGCAATATTTTTTTTATATCCGACAAAATACATTTTGTTAGATTAAATAAACGTATTGTAATTTTTAGTATAAATCGTTCTTATTAAAAAAAAATAGGCTGTGCTGCCCCAAATTTTTTCCCGTGTGTTTATGCTCGGCCATATCATTGGAATTATATAATTCACCTTTATAATATCTTCTTGTGTGTAGTAAATTTACTATTTTCGAACATATTCTACTTAGAAGTAAAGATTTTGTTTTAAATTTCTGCAGAAACATGAAATTCGAAATGTGTAAACAGGCACACTGAAGGCACGTTGAAACTTTAACACTCTTTTAGTATATCACGTATATAACATATCTAAAATAATACCAATAATATTGTTAATTGCACGAACGATTAAAGGATTTTACAACAGTTCTGAAATCTTTTAATTTAACAACAACCATACATCTATTTTTTTTTCCTTTTTTGGGAAGGGGAGGGGAGGATTAACGCGGGATATGCGGGAGATGATTCCAACAACATATTGTTAGTGCAACTAACTACTATATATGTATATAATATAATATATAAGTATATATATAGATATATGTACAGTATGTCTTTGAATTAAAATGTAGATAGGTAAGGTTAGAGTTGAGTTGAAATTCCATCTGCTGGGGTTGGGTCATGTCAATTTTGTTGCCGAAAAATTAAGTAGGTCTGCAATTTACAAAATATACTAATTTTTTTCAGTTACTAAAATAAATTTTGTTTAGGAGGAAGTTATGTATATGAGAGATATCAATAAGATTGCAGTACTTTTATTTAAATTTTTTAATTTCCTCTCTACCTTACCTATCCATACGTTAATCCTGAGACACGCTGTTATATACCCTTTTTTAAGATATAAACATTGAGTAAACTTTTTTTGTTATACATGTATATATTTTTTTGTTTTGGGTTTCTTTGTATATTTATTGTATTTCAACCATCTTTTTTGTATCGATAATTGCATCGGAAACCTCATACTTAGAATTATTGATAGATAAATCTGAATTACCGATGCAATATTGGCAACGCATTTTTGTATCATCGCCTACCTTAACCGACTGCATGATTATACAGAGTGTTACGAAGGAGACGACGAATAATACTGCTGGGATGCTTATGGCAACAATCAGTTCCTTCCAAGTCTTGTTTAAGTCGAATCTTGCGACAACCATGAAAGAATTCTCCTAGAAACACGTAAAGAAATCGGTTGATTTCAAGCATAATACAGTAATTATAGTAACGTTATATTAACAACGTTTGCGTTTGATTTAATCACGATAAGTAAAGTTACAAACATTTTCTTGATTATAATGGAAATGTAATAAAAAAAATGGGAGTGTCTAATTGGAAGTAATGTTTGCACCGTGTTAAAATGGAAATTTAGTGTTCATTTTATCATTTTCTCTACGTCATAAATGAAACGCGATTAAAGTATATTAAAATAATCAAAAATTCTTCAAAAATTATTATTGAGTAATACCCAATTAGTGTACTTGGTAACAGAGAAGGTCACATAAATTCTTGATCTTGTTTACCAGATCAATACAGGATTATATTACAGTTCGGAGCAAGCAATTTCAGATTAATTTTGCGTCGAGTTTTTTTTTAGCGGTTTGTATTGAATTTCACTTGAATACCTTATTGTAGAAACAATGGAATCTGGATTGGGCTGTTTGGTTTCTTCCGTCCTTTCCATGGCTGTTTAAAAATTGACGGCATTCGCCTCTCAAGGTATTAACGCATCCATCCAAGTTGATGTATAGGTGGGAATTGTTGTAGATGGTAATATGGGATTGCATTGGGACGAAATTTTGTGCGGGATCCAAGGTTTCCCTCCATTTATCGCGTAGGCCCCAAAATGTTGTGAAATTCATCTTGGTCTTAGAGATACCAGCGGAGTTGTAGATAGTACCATTAATGCAATCAGTTCCGCTGTAAAAGAAAATCCATTAGTGGAATTTAAAGCAAAGGTTTCGAATCCCTACTTAATGACGCCGTAGGTCCCATTGCTGGTATAAATAACTCTGTAGCAAGACATCATGAGTATTTCGTTTTTCTTGGCTCTCCAAATAATTTTAGGGGGGATGACCGTGCCTACTTCTTTGCCATGGGACATAGTAGTTGCGATAGCTTTTCGACAATTAGCCATATATAAAGTGTTGTCGACTGAAATAAAAATGTTTCTTAGGTCTGTACGTATGGTGTCACAATATCTATCACAACTAAAAGCTCTTCTGATCTTTATACATTTTGAACCCTTGCATTCAAAAAAACCATTCAATTTTGTGTTGTCTTTGTCGCTATCAACCACGAAACCATCCGCCCTGTAGTGGCACTGGTACACTTCAGACATGTTGGTGCAATGGCCCAATGAGCAATTGAAAACGCCAGTCAGACTCTTACATTGCGTGCCATTATTACAGTTATATTTGTAAAGCCTTTCAGTATCAGCCTCAGGACAGGATATAGAAATAAAATTAGTACAACCTTGCAACTGAAGCTCAGTACCATTTCTTCTTGTTGTTACTTGTATTTGGGGGCAAAATCCCGAAGTCTTCGTTAAGCACCATTCACCACACGATGCCCAGCTACAGTTGTTGATCATGCTTGTATTTATCGTCTGGCACATAACCGGAATTTCTTCGAACCCTGAGTGGAAAGCCCTGTACGAAGGTATGTAAATGGCAACGGTTAGATAAATCAAAGAAACGCTGCTGAAGACCACGATAAGCTGGCAGAAGCAGATACTTCCACAAATACGCCTATCCTGGCGTGGGATCATGCGAGCCTTGCATCTGTTTTTACGACCCATCGTGTTCTAAAGCACGTTGTCCAACGTTTACACGCAGACTAAATTTTATTGACTCAAGGGCTGAGAATTTATAAGGTAGGGTGGATGCGCAGGCGTTGTATCTGAATTATTCGAGTGGAAATTTCACCTTTATTTTCTTTGAAATATTATTTTTCCTTGGAAAACAAATCTTACCTTATTTTGGTCAGGTCTACCTGAGAATGATTACTATTTCATTTATTCATGAACTTAGGATACTTTGTATACAAAATGTCAACAAAATTCTATTCCGCTCAAATAATTTTATTTATTTCGGAAAAAATACGTTTTCAAAATGTATTTATGATCTGGTAAAATTCAAGGTTCTACCTCAATCTAAAATATGTAATATAGATACTTTTCCAACCCTCGATCTTCTGCATAAGAACTGATGCGGCTATTTACGGCTTGTATATTAACATTTTTGTAATTATAAAAAGAAAAAAAACATATTAGTATATTTTCTCATATTATCTTGCGTTGCTAAGGGTATCCAAGGTCCCTGGAAGAACCCTGGATTTCGATTATAGACGTAATTAGATTTTGTCAGAGGAGTGTTGAAATTCGCTACTAATTAGTAGAGTTTAAGAATCTCTTATCCCTTACGTACTTTTCTGTTTAGATAATATAAAGGTGAATGTAATTGAAATTGCTCCTTAAGATTTGTGTATGCGGTCCATCTGTGAAAATTTCGATTAAAAATACCATTTAGGAAAATATGTATTTTTTACCTCAATATCTTCAGAAAAATTTAGTTCATAATATTTTACCGCAGCCTTACGATTAGCAAAAAAGAATATTTGGGTAGTGCCATATTTATAGAGGCTTTGCAAAAACTGACATCCACAGATAAAGAATACTCTGTGCACTAACGTTACTTTCCAAACCTCCAACTAGATCAATCAGACCTTGAATAAACCTTTCTGATTAAGAACAATAGCTTAGCAGTGTTCAGTTGTAATACATATTTTTTTTCAAATTTTTGCATAAGTACTCCATTGTGTATATGGACGACATATTCAAGTGTTGTACTTAATATTTTTTTATAACAATCTTTGCACTTTGTTTGTTAAAAGATATAGCTGCTTATTTCAACTATTGAAGGAAAAGTGTCATCTTTCGGTTCGCCACAATCATTATTGAATTTGAAATCATTGTTCGTTTAAATGTGTATGAAATTTTCGTAAGTACTCGTATATTAGCTTGCAATTTCCATCTGGCACAATTTTAGTAGCGTAAAGGTATAAGAAGTTCGAATGTTTATCCGAAATTTTATTTTAGTCTTTTTTTATTTATTAATTTGTTCTTAAACTTCTTAAAGATCCCATGTATTATGCAACGAAAATGTCAACAACATTCTATTCCGCTCAAATAATTTTATTTCATAATTTCAAGTTCAAGTATCTACCTCAATCTAAAATATGTAAGATAGATGTTTTCCTACTTGTTGAAAAATACTTGTTAGTACAAATTTAACTCATTTTCTGGTTTTATTTTGGGTTGCTAAGGGTATTCAAACTCCCTGGAATAACTTTGGACTTCTATTTTTTTTGTCATAGCCATAGTAACTCATCCCCGTATATCAATACAAAGAAAAGGTCCATCTAAAAATTTTAATCAAAAATACTCAGAAAGAAAAGAGATTTAGTTTATCACAATATTATTTTTAATGAATATTATAGTTTATAGTATTTCGCTGCAGCATTCTGTAGTAACTGACATCCGCCGACGTATTTTACGGCACAATATACTAAAAATACTTACCAAACGTCCAACATAGTATTTAAGTGCAGATAAGCTTCGAAAAAAATTTTTGATTATAAGTAGAGACGATAAAAGCGGATGAAATTGTTACTTTTTTTTCAGAGACTAGACAGACTCGTATTTTGTCGACTCTCTAATTATAAACAATGTCTTATTCAACACAAATTTACAGTTGTTTTGCAAGCGCTACATTGTATAAAATGGACGGCTCATAACAATATTGCATTAAAAATGTTTCACAACTGGTTACTACCTTTGGTTTTCCAAACTAAGTTAATATCTTGCAGTTTACTTGTTAAAACAAAAGAAAAACAAATAGCTTCTTATTTCAACTTCTGGAAGAAGAAATGTCAAGAATTGGGCATTATCTTTCGGTCTCCTGAAATCACTGTACAACATTTAAACATAAATGAAATTTTACTAGATACTTGAATGTCGGGGTGCTGTTTCCGTTTAGCACCGTCTTAGTAGCGTAAAAGTAACGGTCCAGAGAATATATAAACTCGAAATCGGCTGTTAGTAAAAATGAGTACGGAAGGTTTTTGACTTAATTTTTATTAATTCATTTATTCATAAACTAAAATCCCGTGTATTATACAACGAAAATGTCAACAAAACTCAATTCTTTTCAAATAACTTAATTCACTACAGAAAAAATACATTTTCAAAACGAATTTGGCCTTGTAAAGTTCAAGGATCTACCTCTATCTAAAATATATAATATATGTAGATGTTGTCCTAACCTTGGATCTCCTGCTCCATAAGAACTAACACGGTTATTTATAGCTTGTATATTAAATATTTTTATAATTAGAAAAGAAAAAATATGTTAGTATATTTTCTAGCTTTATTTTGTGTTGCTAAGGCTATCCAAGCTTCCCGAAATAATCCTGGATTTCTATTCTTATTGACATATTGTAATACCCATGGAAACGTTCCACCACATCTTAAGCTACTTTCACTTTTAATGATTTTCGTTAGATGCGTATGGAAATTTACAAGACGATACCTATTAATTAGTGGATTTTAAGCATCTCTAACCCTTACGATTTTTTGTTTTTGTTTGGATAACGTAAAGGTGGATGTGATTAAAAAATATTCCTTGAGATTTATATATAGAGCCTATCTAAAAATTTAGAAGAATAATACCATTAACAGAAAAGGTTTATTTTATGACAGTATTATTTTTAGTGATTATTTTTAGAAAAATATAGTTGGTAGTTTTTCGTTTTAGCACTTTGTGCATCTAGGAAAAGTAATTATCTAGTTTCTCACTTACAGGGACTGTCATCCACCTACATGATATACGCAAAGAATTCTTTGTCGCACAATAAACTGAAAACGACTCCCAAACTTCCAAGGTAATATTTAAGTGCAAAGAGACCTTCAAGAAAACTTTAATTGTAAACAAGGTCCAATATTCAGTTATAACAGAAACTTGCAACCGCTCCATTGTATACGTGGACAGCAAATTCGAATGTTGTACTAAATATCTTTTAATCTTTATAATTTTTGGTTCTTCAAATTTAATTTATCTGCAGTCATGTTTGATTTCTAAATCAGGTGTATTTTGCACAGTCTTAGTGGCGTAATATGCGATTTTTTAGAGAATACAAAAATCCGAAATCGGCTATTAGTAAAAATTTTATCTGTATCAGTTCATTTATTCATTAATTTAAGTGCCACGTATTATACATTTTCAACAAAATTCTATACGACTCATAATGTTATTTATGCTGAAAAAAATATATCTTCAAAACGTATTTGTAGCCTGGTGAAGTTATCTACCTGAATCTAAAATATTTAATATAGATGTTTTGTTAACCTCAATTTTTTTGTCTCATAAGAATTGACTAAATTGAATATTAATATCTTTATAAGTAATAAAGAAAAAAATATTAGTACAAATTTAATACATTCTCTGGTTTTATTTTGTGTTGCTAAGGGTATCCAAGATCCCTGGAACAACCCTGGATTTCTATTCTTATTGACGTATTTGTAATAGTCATAGCAACTAACCCCCACATCTCAAGTCACTTTCACTCTTAACGATTTTTGTTAAAAGAGTATTGAAATAAAGTTCTAAGGATCTAAACCTTACGTTTAGATCCTTAGAACCTTTTATTTATACGATATAAAAGTGGATGTAATTAAAATTATTCATTGAGATTTATATATAGGGTCAATTTAAAAATGTCGATTAAGAATACTATTAAGAAAAAAAGGTTATTTTACCGGAATTTCGCCTTACCAAAAAATATCTGTATAGCTTCATGTCTTTTGATTGGAGAGCATATTAGGAAATAAGAAGGAAAATTTAAAGACGTATCCCTTATGAAAATTTTACGAATTTAAAGATTTAATCATTTCTGATAGATTTTGACCGGGCACGTGTCGAAATCGAGTCGATTTAGCAATTTTTCCAACGGTTTTTGATAGGTTATGCATTTTCAAAAGGAAAAAAAAACAAATTAACACCTTAGAATACCTCCAATCTACTTTTCTAGTATCAACAGAAACATCAGTAAAGCGCTTAATGAATGGAAACGAACTCGTACAATCAATTTATTTAGGTTCCATCTCTTCATTTTTTGAGTTACGCTCCGAATAGTTAAAGAAACCTGACGGAAATTTCTAAAATATCTAGAAACTCTAGAGCCTCAACAGTATCAGATGCAGAATAACCCTTTTTTAGATCGATTCAGCTCCTCGAGATCTTCAAATAAACTATCGTTTAAGTACTTAACAATTTTTAGTTGGGGAATAAGCACATTACCAAATTAAAAGAAAAATTTCAAAAAATTATGGAAATTTTACTAATTCGAACATTTTTTTTTAAGTTGACAATTTGAGCATAGTTTTCGATAGATTTTGACCCGTCGAGTATAGAAATTTTGTCAGGTTGGTTATGTTTCGAATGTTTTTTCATATATTATAATTTTCTAAGTTAAGCGTTTTTTAAAGAAAAAAATAAGTTTTTGTGTTCGATAAATACCTCCAAACAGTTTCGATCAGAAAATACGATATTGAAAGCTTTCGCCGGAATTGGAGATTTGGTTTTCCTTCTTTTCAGTTCAAGGATCTTCAGAATCAAAGTAAGTTTGTCATTAAATGAGATGCAATTCAATTCTTATTTTGATTTGATAGAAGTAAATCGTTGCTTATTAACAGTTTTACTTATTTTGATGGTCAAAAGCAAGGAAGAAAAGCATTCTAGATTTTGTAGGTATTTAGTTATGAATATAAATAAAACACTTTTCCTTTGTTAAACAAATTTATTGCACTTTTATATTGTTTTATTCATGTAGATAATAGAATGGTACTCATCATCATCATTTTTTTTACTTATTTGTACAAGATTCTGTGATATTAAATTATTTTTTGTTAATTGATAAATTAAGTAATTAACTTGAATTGAACCATAAGATATGCTAATATCTATGTAATGTATATAAATAATTGAACATGCTCTTGAGAATTAAATTTAGACGGTACAAGTTGTCTTATTGTTGTTTATTATTATATTTATAATTAATTATTCGTATATTGTATATTCGAAAAAACTTTAAGCATGCACTTTTAAATATAAGGCGCGTTTTTTTATTTTGCTTTATTTTTTAAAATTACAAAGCTCTCGAAGCAATCGATAGTTCCTTGGTATTTACAACTAGTTTTTTTTTATTGTTCAACGTCAATACACGTCGTCTTCATCGTCATCATCCCTGAAAAAAATCGAATCGAAGTTTTTTGCATGGATATATCGTTTATCTTCGGATTTTACATTGTTTTCTCGGACTTACTCGTTGGGAAAATGATGCATGTATTTGTTGCAAGTACGCCCACAACCAGGGCAATACCAGTAGCTAAGGATAGCGATAGATGTGGCGAAAAGCAAATTCGGAATTGCGATAGATAGAACTAATTGTCGAAGCGTTTCGTCCCATGAGTATCTTGCGATTACAGTATCTGAGTATACTCGGCTATAGTAACATGGAAAAGGCGTACCAGTACTTTGGTAACCATATTGCTGCGTGAATAAAGAACAATTTACTGTTGGAGGATATCCACATCCTTCGGCATTGACTAACAAACGGGTATTCGAAATATCCCATTCGATATCAGTATTCGGCTTGAAGTGTCTAAACGGTATCTTAGAATAATTCACGAATATCTGATGACAACGTGTTATCTGGCCTGTGCAGCCTTCTCTACACGACGACCACGTGCAATTTCTCAGACCTTCTGCGTATATGTGCTGCGTAGCCGCGCATGTCACTGGCTCAGGTTCGTACTGAGCCATTAGACTGGAAATTGCCGGATCTACAACGAATGGTATCAGAAACAGAAAGGCGAAGACCGATATAAAGGCAATTGTTCCAAGACACAAAGAGGCATAAAATTTCGCAGTCTCTACTATTGAAATTAATTTAGGTATATTCTTATCCATTTTTTTCTCTATATTTTCATTTATTGCGTATCTGAAATAAAAAGAAACACATATAAACTTTTAAATACAATATATATAACATACGCAATAACAATAATAATGGTTTATTGTCCAATAGAACATTAACAGTTTCAAGAAATACAAATAAAGTAGTTTTTTCGCAACATTGTTGGCCAGTTTTTTTCTTCTCTGACCAATGATAACCATTTACGATATCTGGAAGGGTTTTACAAACAATTATCACTAGCTGCTTTGCAACTGAATACAAAAATCAACCGGACAACTTATTTAAAAAGCAATAAATGAGGAGTTTTCATTGTAACTAAAATGAGTTGTTTGTTCATTTAGTCAGTAGTAATAATTACGTTTTTGTTTATATTTATTTATGTTTCTTTATTCTAAAGTTTGTTTTTAGCTTTTTGTTTTTTCTTTGGGATTGTGACTCATTTCATTATTTTTGAATTAATGAATATTATCATTACTAATATAAGGCAACAAGTTAAGTCACTTTTAGCAAATTATTGAAACAAATGAATACTTTGAAAATAATCTTTCTAAAATTTTACGAATGCATCAATCTTTACCTCATATTTCTAAAAATGATATTCCCACAATCGTAAATTCACTCTAAAAGATCACTTTTACCTCTTAAACTAACTCTAGAGTATGCATTCTTATCTGTTTGTAGGTAACTTGAGCTTAAACGCGTTAAATTCATCGTTAGCTGTAACAATTACAGCGGACAAAATTGATAATTACATTGTTTAAATTGCTTCTCGGAACGTTGCAATGTGTGAACGTAATCTTTGTACTGGTCAGTGGGGCCAACCTTTTAAACTTAATTTCCACAACGGAATTTAAAAGAATTTAAGGGCATTATTTTATGAGGAACGTCAATAAGATAAAAAAAAAAATATTTTAAAAGAGATGCTGATTAATAGGTGAGCTTGCAGAAACGAGTTGCGCTTTATGAAATTAGCGGACTAGACAGACTCGTGTTTATTGGTCACATGAGAATGGGTTCTTATTGGCTACTGTTTTCCCCGAGAGCCAACAAAACACGAGCCTGTCTACTCTGCTAATTTCGTGACGCAAAAAATGCAAGTATTTTTCGATTTTAACTGTAATTTAACAAAGTTAGAAGGATTCACCAAAAATAAACTAAAACAAATAACTCCCACAAGAACAAGAAGGGTACTTTTCTGTTTTTTTTTTTTCACATTTTTAATATACCTCTTTGTTATCGCTTTTATAAAAGCTTAATTTTGTGATGCATTAAAAAAATACTGTTAATCAACGCTAAGCGTTGCCTCATTCGAGGCATCTGTGCCCATCTGCAGTTACGCCACTGTGGCGACTTTAATGTTGTGTAATCGGTTGACGTCACATAAAAATGCCCTATTTATATATGACTCTACCTTTTAGTGGATTTCCAACATATCTTGATAATAAAAATCAACGTGATTTTCAAAAGGATACAGAAAGACTACAAAAAAATGTCTAGCAACATGATTTTCATTTTACTTAAATTAATTATTTATGTTGTATTATTATTTGTGATTAATTTTGTCTAAAAAATCGTGTATTTTGGGATGTTTTAGACATAATTTAGACATAATTATTACTATTTAATTTCTCTACTTCCAAATATGCGATGTGTCAGATATAAAATATATCGTTTCAGGTTGGCTTAGAATTTGAAAAAAATAACCGATCACAGAAATGTAATCATGGGTCTTTTGCTCATATATTTCATTGTGAAACATACTATAGTTACATTCATAGATATATGTGATATATAATGACGGAAGGTAAAGTAGTTTATATTTATGACTTATTAAAAAGAGAATAATTTTCACTGATGAGAATGGTTGTATACTTACTCCAAAAAACTTTTAAAGGGCCATTATTGAGTTGCCACCTCTGTCTGCCATATTGTTCGCCGAATTGGACTTTTCGAATTCGGTTTGCGCTGACGTGCAACCCTGAAAACGCATTTTCGCATCATCTCCAACGACAACAGTGCGTTGGCAAAGCAACAAAGTCAAACACGAGACCACAAACAATATAGAAGGCAACACGAAAGCGATAATAAACTGACGAGTGGTCGTGGCTAAATCAAAACGAGCTACCACAATGTCCGTGTTTTCTGTTGCGTAAAAGCAGGGAAATCTAGCACGTGCGTTGTGGTCGGCCCCATCTTTACCATAGACACGTAGAAATTCCTTACATTCGTCTCTGAGCGTATTTACGCAGCCCTCGAGATTGATGAGCAGCCTGCTTTCGTTGGATATGAGCAGATCAGGTTCCGGCGGTGCGATTTTTCGTTTTTCGTCTAGGGGAATCGTGTTGTATATGCTAACATAACTTAGATACGTAAAATTAGTGAGATCACTTA